>BSBK01010347.1:2500-192972 GCA_027943335.1 Chamaecyparis obtusa | reverse complement strand
CATAATACCCTTTAATACCCCTTAAACGTTATATATATATAATATATATATAATTTGTACATATATTTATATAATATAAAATATATATGACATACAATTTAAAACCCCTAAGATATTATAATATAAAATATATAAATTAATATGTAATTATATATATAATACATATTTAAACATTATATACAAAAGTTCAATTTTTTCATATACTTCTGCCATTTTTTTCATACTTGGCAAAATCGGGTACCCAATTTCAAATCGGGTATCCGATTAGGCTTGTGCTTTGGTGTTAGGTTTGCCAGGTGTTCTGACACCCAAGCCTACTAAAAAGTCAACATACATTTTCAAGCGCTTTTGGATGACTTAAAAGTGGATTTTTTTACATCGCCACTTTTTGGCCCCTCATGATCTTGCACATACCCACTTAGGAAAAATAAAGCTAGGTGCTCATAGACTTAGGGAAAAAGAAGACTGCCGGGTGAAAATATTTAACGCACATGAGTTATAAAGTTTATAAGTGGCCCAAAAAGTAATGTGAATTTAGAACAGGTCTAGGGCACACTTAGGGTTTTCCTTGCAAACTGCTAGATTTTTGAATTTTGCCTAGGGTTTTTGCCAGGAAGATGGGAGAAATACTTGCAGAGGCATGAAATTTTTTCTTGTGCTAACAGTGGCTCATGCTCCGGGATGTGTATCTCCTGCAGATACAATGAGAAACTAGAATCTCCTGGTACAGCAGACCAGAACCAAAAATTTTGACAAAAATAGGGAACTGCACACAAAAACCTAAACAAAACCTATATAGAAACTGCCAAAACTTTTAGGAGAAATAGAATTTCAAAAATTGACTATGAATAGGAAGCTCCAGGAGCTCTCCTATCAAATTCTTTAGAATGTAAGAACCTGCTCCCCATTTTTCTTCAATAATATATGGGCCTAACCATATGGGATCAAATTTCCCATGTTTTCCTTTGTCTTGCATTCTTACATTCCACATTAATACCATGTCTCCTTCTACAAAATTTCTTTGAGTAGTCCTTCTATCATACAAGACTTTGCACTAGGCCTGCAAATTCTCATTCTTGATGTGTGCATCATTCGTTACCTCATTTAATTGAATCAGGTCATTCATTCTAACTGTCATATACTCTTCAACATCTTCATCATATTTCTGAATGAACTGGTATATCTGTAACAAATTATTTTGAGGTAATCTTGCATTTATTCCATACACTAAGTCAAAAGGGGCACACCCTATTGCTTTCTTTATTGTAACCCTATCAGCCCACAGGGCTTGTAGCAATTTGGAGTCCCAGGCCCTTTTGTTTTTGTCCAGAACTCTTTTCAAAATCTTGATTAAACTTTTATTGTTGGATTCTACCTGGCCATTTCCTTGTGGATGATAAGTAGATGAATATGAAATTTTAATACCATTATGTCGGCAGAAATCAACAAACTCTTCTGACCTAAAACATAATGCATTATCAACCACCATAGCTTCTGGGCAACCAAACCTTGTCAAGATATTCTGCATCATAAAATCTGTTACTACCCTGCTGGTTGCTCTTCTTGTAGGGATTGCCTCAACCCACTTAGTGAAATAATCTATTTCCACTAAGATGAAGGAATGTCCACCACTGGATTTATTAGGGATTTCACCAATGAAATCCATACCCCACTTCTGGAAAGGGGCTTGAACAGAAATAGGTTTGAGGGGCACATTCCCACTGAATTTTAGTTTTCCTACAAACCTTTGGCAAGGATCACACTTCTTGACAAACTGATGGGTATCCTTGAAAAGTGACAGCCCCCAAAAACTTGCCCTGATGATCTTGTGGGTTGTAGTCTTAGCCATGTAATGTCCTCCACAAATTCCACTATGCATTTCATGCATCAAGAGCTGGGCTTTATCATGGTCTACACACCTAAGCAAAACACCTTCATTACTCCTCCACCAAAGCTCACCTTTTATAATTGCATATCTCAAAGAGTGGAGTTTAACAGTTCTTCTTTTATTATCATCTAGTTTAGGGGGTAAGACCATCATTTGTAAATATTTGATAGTATCATTGTACCATTCACAATAATCCATGTTGCACACATAACGTCTTTGATCCTCTTCTAGCATATTGATTTGGTATGCATTTAGATTACTTTGGGCCATTAGTTTTGCTAGGCCTAAACCTCTAACCAACTTTGTAATGTGGATATCAATGTTAAATTCTTGAATTCTATTAATCCACCTACATCTTCTTCCTGAAACCTCTTGTTGGACCAAGATGTCCTTGACTACAGCACTTGGAACATAGGCAACCACTATGGCTCCCACCAAATAACATCTAAATGTTTTAATGGCCTTGACTAAGGCATAAGCATGTTTCTCAATGATATCATAATTTAATTCTGCTTCTTGTAAAGTCTTGCTGAAAAAGGAAATAGGTTGTTCAAAACCTTCAACATTCTTTTGTAAAATCACTGCAACAATAGTATGAGCAGATGCAAAAGAGAAAATTTGCATTGGCTTGCTATAATCTGGTGTCTTCAAGACTAGGGCATGCTTAATGGCCCTCTTAATGTCATTGAAGGCTTGAACTGCTTCAGTATCCCATTCCATTTTTGCTCCTTTCTTTAACATCCTTGATATGGGAATACTGATTTCTGCAAAGTTTGTAATAAACCTTCTTAAAAAGTTGACCTGTCCTAAAAAGGACTGAATTCCCTTGATATTTTTTGGTAAGGATAGTTTGTGAATAGCCTCTACTCTTTCAGGATCTATCCTCACACCATCTTTTGAAACAATGTTCCCTAAAATTTTTCCTTCTGTCACACCAAAGGCACACTTCTTTGGGTTCAAAGAAACCCCATATTCCAATGCTCTGATAAAAATTTTCTCAAGATGTTGACAATGTTGTTCTTCTTTTGTTGAAAAGGCTGTCAGGTCATCCTGATATACTACCATAAATCTATCAATGAAATCTATAAAGGATACATCCATAGCTCTTTAAAAAGTAGCACTAACATTAGTCAACCCAAATGGCATTCTTACATAAACATATGTCCCCCATGGGGTTGTAAATGTAGTTTTAAACTGTTCTATGTCCTTTACCATGACCTGATTGTAACCAGAAAAGCCATCCATCATGGACATCAATTTTGATCCAGTGACCTTTTGCAACATGTTCTCCATATTGGGTAATCCATAGTTATCTTTCAAAGAATTTATGTTACGATTCCTAAAATCTACACATAATCCGATATCACCATTCTTTTTTCTGACATGCACTAAATTTGAAACCCAAGTGGAATGCATAATGGGCTTGATTATTTCATCATCAATCATCTTCTTTAGTTCACTCTACATTTTGGGTGCCAAGGTAGGGTTAACAGGTCTCAACTTCTGTCTAAAAGGCTTTGTGCCTTCCTTGAATGGAACCTCATGCTGAAAAAGGTCTTCCCTGTAAGCTTTAAGGTCTTCATAAGACTAGGCAAAAACATGCCTAAATTTTCTGAGAAGGTCAATCAAATTTTTTCTAGTTCTTGGAGAGAGAGACTTGCCTATATAAAATTTCTTGGGAGCTATCCCTATGCCCAAGTTTATCTCTTCAAGCTCATTGATTTTATCAGTACTAGCTAAGAAGGCCTCGTCTTTGTTGTCAAATGCCCTTTCAAGAGAAACTAGTCCTTTAGGAACCTTGTTTGATTTTAATTGCAAAACCTCTTTCCCAAAGATGACATCTTTGCCATTCACTATATTAACATAAGCACTAAAATCCATTTCTTTATCACCAAAGTGATATTTACAATGGAGAAATCTTAATATATTTTGGTCATCAGAAAAAACTTGCCAATTATCTAGATTGTCAGGGATGGAAGGTCTGGCTTATACCTCTATATTAGAAATATCTGCAAATGTAACATCTTCTAGTCTAAGGGCTATATTAGCTAGAAAATTTTCCATCCTATTCTGACTTCTTTCCATCCAACAAATATTAAAAGCACTAAAGCTTTCAATCTCATCCCATACTGCATTCCTATATTGTTTCAACTTCTAATTCTTTGAAGCATATTTTGATCTAATTTGGGATATGACTAACTCAAAGTCACCTATAACTTTCAAACACTTTATGTCATTCCTTGATGCTAATCTTAGACCAATTAACAGAGCCTCATACTCTGCAACATTATTTGTGCATGAAAATAACAAAGTAAATGAGAACTTGAAAGTTTTACCATTTGGAGATATGAGCAATATTCCAGCTCCAAATCCTTCTTTGCTATTTGCTCCATCAAAATACATGGTCCAGAGATTATCAAGGTCAATCCATCTTTCTTGGCTTTCTGATTTGTGGGGAGGCTCAACACCTTCCTCTGCTTCCTTATCTTGGACCTTGAAAGCATTAATATCAGTATCAAGGAAACAATTTATGTTGTCCTATTCTTCTTCCTCAATCATGTGTGGAGTCCTTGACTCCCTAATGACTTTGATATTTTGTCCCTCAAAATCAAAAGTGGCAAATGATAAGTCACATTGTATGTTGCCTCCCATAGAGGCACTCCATTTTCTTGACATTAACATTCCATACTGGGGAGGAATATCCACTACCAAAACACTCATGGTCAATTGTTTATTGGGGGTATGCAGCCAATCTGTAAGGCAACGCCTTAATAGTACCAACAACTGGTACTTCTCTTGAATCCATAGCTTGACACCTTCCATGGGGTGTACCCACCTTTAATCCTAATGACTTCATAACCTCAGTAGGCATAATAGTATTTGATGCTCCGGAATCAATCATGCAATTCTTCAGCATGTTTCCATTTATTTGTAAAGTCAAGAAGAATGGGTCAACTATCCCTACTGCAGTACTAACAACATTTGTGTCCAAATAGATTTGAGGGATTTTAGAAACAATCTCCTCACTAAAATTTTCATCTTCTTCATCCACAATTGCTACTTGTTTCTCAGTTTTTTCTATTTTTTAGAGTCAGTATGTACTACACTTTTTACCCATTTCAAGGCATTTTTCCTATGTTCTTCTATTCTCATCATCTCTAATAATGGAACTTTGACAGTGATTTGAGACAAAAAATTTACTCATGTCAACTGGAACATACTTTAAATTAGGTTGTTGGCAATTTGGCTAATGTGGATGCATAGATGTTGTCATTATGGCAACATATGATCTCTATTGAGAGTGCAGAATCTAGAATGCCAGTATGGCAAGTTGAAGGAAGAAATTGTCTAAGTATGGATACAGTGATCCTGACAGAGCACCCGATGAAGATTTAGTTGGCGACATCCACTGGAGCAATATTTTTGTTTGCCTAGTTAACTAAAGCTTCTACAGAGTATGACGATACCCCATCTCAGTGTGCATAAAGTTTGGAGCAGTACAGACAAAGTTATTCGAAGTTTACCAAAGATAGTTTTTGCAGACAAAACAGTTTTGGAGACAGTATTAGTGAAAGAGTTAAGGGATTATTTTTTCTTGTTAAAATAATGACTTAACATTATGAAGGGATGACATACTAGATGTTTACTCTTGGATAAAGATTTTGGAAGCCGACCATGTAAAGTTATTAGCTCTAATAACTCATATATTAGGTATACTTGAAATGTAATGTAAAAATATATGTGATGTGTAAAAAGAAAGAAAAGATAACTTGCGATAGTTGTATATTGTGATAGCAGCAAAGGCTATTGATGCAAAGTTGTAAGAAGTACCATACTATAGTCAGAAACATTTTGTATTACCTATTTGGGCAGTGACCTCAGCTGGTGATCAGGTTTTGTAATCTAACTCCTAACAGGGTTAAGGCTTCTAACAAGGCCTAAAGTCCTTTAACCAGGACAAATCTACTATATATTGTAAATTGACTACTAACAGGGTCCAATATCCCTAACATGATACTTTTGATTAGTGATCTTTGTGGGTACCATCCCCACTGGGGTTTTCCCTTGGCCAGGGTTTCCTCGAGAACATATCATGTGTTATGAGTTCTTTCTATTTACTGTTATGTTTGTTAATCAGCTTCATAATCTTTGTATGCACTAAAGTAATCTGTTATATCCATAAGTGAGCAAAAGAAAAAGTTTAAGAAATACTGATTCACCCCCCCTCTCAGTATTTCCTATTTCTAACAATTGGTATCAAAGGACAGTTACTCAGAGAAGGAACATTCAAGGAAAGCTTAGCAACAGTCAGATCTCTATGGATATGGATCAACTTCAGAAGAATCTTGAAGAAGCTCTTGAACAGATTGATATGCTTACTGATGAAAGAAACTCCTTAAGAAGAAAATATGAAGATGCAAAGAATGCTATTGACAAATTAAAAGGTAAGATTGAAGATCTGAAATCTGAAAAGAAATCTGATATGCTTGTTGAAGATTGTGATGAATTAGAAAAAGAAAATGAGATCCTTAAGCATGAACTGAAGATAGTAAATCTGAAACTTAGTATGAAAGATGGAAATTTGAGATTTGATAATGAAAAATTGAAAATTGAGAATGAAGATCTGAGATCAAGACTTGAAAAGGAAACATTTGAATCTGAAAAGGTAAAAGTGCAGTATGTGGAACTTGAGAAGTATAATAAAATTATGAAAGGTGAATTAACTCAATCTAAACAACAACTTGAAAGGCTATATTCAAATAGTGATAAGACTGGGAAACAAATTTCTTTTGAAGAACCATTCTTTGATAGGACTGGATTTGGATTTAGTATGTTTAGAACAATCCATGAAAGTAAGAAGCCAGATCTGAAGACATCTGAAAGTGTGGAGGAAATAAAGCTAGATGAGAACATATTGGAAGATCCACCTAAAGAAGAACCACCTAGAGAGAAAGAAGAATCAAAGCAAGAAGAATCAAAACAAGAAGAATCATCTAAAGGTATGCAAAGAGAATTCAAAGGTAGATGTTTTGCTTGTAATACTATTGGACACATGAAGAGAGATTGCACAGGTAAGCAATTTAAACCTCTTAATGGACATTGTTATAATTGTCATAGTTTTGGACACATAGCTAACGAATGTAGAAGACCTAAAGTAATTTTGAATAATTATGATAGAATGATTGGGAATACTAACAATGCAGATAAGAAATCTATTGAAGAAATGAATCAAAGAAAAGTAGTAGTATGTTTTAGATGCAGCAAAGAAGGACATATTGCTAGAAATTGCAGGTCACAAATTAACCAGCAAGGACAGAGATTTGGAAATAATGGAATCATTTGTCAGATATGCAACAAGTTTGGACACTCAGCAAGAGTTTGCAGAATGAACAATGGAGGTTATCATCATAACCCTAACCCTAGGAACAATGCAAGAAGGAATGAAAATGCAGGAAACAAAGACAAAGGTTGTTGTAGCAATAAAGATGAAGTAAAATTTGATAAAGGCATAGATCAAGGAGGTATATTCAGCACTGAAAGTAGTCAAGAAGGTAATGTAACTAATGGTAAGGATGAATCTTTACCTGACCCTTCTTTAAGTACTTAAATTATGTAAGTTTCTGTAGTTTAGGACTTAGGATTAGTGTAGATTAGGAATTTGAATGAGTTAAGTTTTGTGCAGTTAGATATAGGTATATTATGTTGTACTAATGATATGGTTAAGTGCGCAAAAGAAAATATTGTGTTTTGCGAGGTCACAAAAAGTTTTATGGTTGCAGGTTTGCAGAATCAACTTTTTGAGGTTTTAGCAGAAAAATGAATGAATGCGATGTCAGATCGAGTTAATGTGAAGTGTTATAAGGTTGAAATCAAAGTTATCATGATTAAAAAGTGATTAAAAAGAGATTTGAAAGAAGAAAAAGTGAGTTAAGGATGATTTGAAGAAGTTTGGAAGCAGTTTGCAGCGTCGATCATACCGAAACCCTAGATTTGTAAAGTTGAGGTATTTTTTGATCTTTAATCAGTTGATAAGATGGATATTTCTATGGTTCATAATGTTAAGGATAAGAATAGACCTAAGATTAAGAAAGAACCAGTAGAACCAGCTAAAATTGATAACAGTCTAGCACTATCATCTGTGCCAGATGGAGTATTGCACATTGAGAATGTTAAAGGATATTTAGGTTGCAAGTTTGAATCTTTGGGAGATGCAGATTTTAGTGATGATTACAGGAAATTGTATAATCAAGACATGTCAGTTAATCTAGCTTATGGGCACCTAGAGAACAATGAAATTATCAAATATTCCATGAAGTATGAATTTAATGATGAGGAATGTACCAAGATCATTTTAAGTAGAATCCACAATGGGAAATTTAGGATGGAGGATAGAGTTATTGATATAACTGCCGACCTAATTCATGATGTTACTAGATTATCAAAAGTTGGAGAGATTCCACTGAATGAAAAGAACATGAGAAAGATTGTTTTAGACAACACTGGATCTAGTTATAATGGTAGAGGAATTGTGATAAGTAAGATTAAGCAAGATGATGTGAGGTACCTTTGCAAGATCCTAACAACTAAATTCTGTGGTAGTTCAAGGGAAGATGACATGGCTGCAGGAATGGTTCATGTAGCTTATGTGTATTGAGAAGAAACAAGTAGACCTATGTGAAATTTTGAAAATTTAGTTATTTGAGAACTTAGAAAAGATTAAGAAGGCTAAGTACACACAGTTTAGGTTTTCATCTCTGATAACCTATATGTTTTTCCATATTTTGAGAAGATTTCCTTACACAGTTGATTAGAGTGACAATGTGAACACAATGGAAAGAATAAACTCAGTCTACATGAAGCACCTTTTTGATAAAGTCAATGACAGTGTGAAGCTTGTATTGAAGACTTTTCATAATATTGTTAAGAGCAAATCAAGGATTCCTCAATCCTTAGTTGAAAATCATAAAGATGACATTTGTTTTATGGTAGACACTGATTTGACCTACATTGAAGCAATTGAGCCTAGAATGGAATTCATAGACCCTCTTGGCTATGAAGTATCTGAAGCAGAAACAGTAGGATATGTGAATAGACTGTTAAAGTGTGAGTTGGATGGTCATGCAAATAGGTTTGGAACCTATGAAGAGAATTTCAACTCTGCGATAAGTTTGAGAGAAAAGAAGCAATCTAGTAAGAGAGTTGAATCTACTATGAAGAAAATAATAAAAGAATCAGGTATGTTAAGTCATGATTTTGACATAGCTAAGAAGATTGCAGAAGCCTTGAAGCAAAGTGAAAATCTTGTAATTCCACCTGAGGCATCTAGTGCAGATCTTGTTGATCCTATTGCAGTAAAGGTAAAAGTTGAAGTACCTGAGAAAGATGAAGGAGATAAATCTTTTTCTCTATTCCTAGCAAAAGAGTAAAAGTGAGTGCAACAGGACCCAGCAAGAGACAGAAAGTGATTGTACCACCTGTATCTAGAAAGGTAGTAGTAATTAAAGATGATGATGAAGTTTCAATCAAGAAGAAAACTTGGAAACCAAGAATTGAAAGAGTTAATGAAGATATATTGAAGCATGGAGACTTCACTAAGCTAAATAAATTCTATGATCTATATGGATCATTTGACAGATTGAACTTTGAAAATGCAATGATTACACATATTATTGTGATAGATAAGAAACTTAGCACTATTCATGGTAAGATCCGAGAAGATTTTTATAATAGACTTGTGAATAGAAAATAGAGAGCACAAGAAGAGGACATAAAGATGAGAGAACATGTAATCAGATAGTTCTGTGAAGTTGAGGATGAAGATCATTTGAAGAGATTCTTGAAGTCTCTTGGAACTTTATTGAGAATTAAGAGAAGAACAATCCTTATAATGGGAGGCAAAAAGGAGGAAGTACAGAAAGAGACAGAGCAAGCAGTAATGCAAGTTCTTGCAGATATAGTTGTAGGAAAGCATGTTGAATCAGACCCTCAGCAGAAGTAATCAGAGGAACCGCATGCAGAGGAAGTTGGTATTGAAGAAGTCCCATCTTCTTCACATATCAATATTGGTAAAGAATCAATGGACATTGAAGGAACCAAAGTGACACTAGAGTCAGATGATGCAGCATTTCATGATCTAGGAAACATTGTTGACAATTTGGCTTTAGAAGAGCAAGAGAAGATTACAGAATCAGAAAAGGATACAGAGGCAGTGGAAGCACCAGTAGTATCAGAATCAGTTCCAGCAGAACAGACAGTTAAAGGTAAACAAATTTTGACAAAGGTCACTACCCCTAGTGCACCTGACAGTAAGAAGAGACAAATTGGTTCAATATTTGAAGACCTTGGAAAAGAAGTTGAAGATAATGATCAGCTTGAGTTCATCACATCTCTTAATAAAATTATTGGAAAGAATAAGAAGGTGAAGGACCTTGAAGGAAAAGTTAGAGTTTTGACAGAGAAACTTGAGAGTGTGATCAGCACTGAGGTATTTGAAACAGATCCACTTGAGAAAGCTAAAATAGTAATAAACTCTTTTGACTCTGAATTTTCTAACTTAAAGGATATTGCTAGAATAAAAGTTTAGGAAGACTTTGAAGCAGAAATGCAACAAAATTTAAGTGTAAATATTCAAAATGATATTGGTAATTTGGATGTATGCATAAAGAATTTGAGGAAAAATTTTGAGATTGGAAAGAGTTTGTATATACAATGCACAAAATTAGAAATCCTAACAGCTGAAGAAGATAAGAAGATCAAAGAGAAGATAGATGCAATTACAGCTAAAACAAACACCTTGTCAAGCCCAAATGTAAAGATAAGTTATGTAGAGAAAAATATAAGGAAGTTAAATGATGAAATCAGAATGTTAGCAGAGGAGAAGAACAAAAAGATGCTGAGGATTAACATCTTGAGAGAGCATATCTCAATCAAGACCTCAATTTTTGAAGACCAAATTGAGCAGTGTCTTTCAGCAAAGACATCTTTTCAGAAGTTTAGCTTCAATTCCCTGCAAGCTTTTTAGACAACAGCATACAGATTGAGTACTCTACTCAATGTTGTTGAATCCATTAGGAAGATATGGGAGAAAGATTTTGAATCATGGAAGTCAGAGTTTGGTGATTGTGTTGCAAGCCTACCGGCTTTGCAATAGCTGACAACAAAGTATTAATTATTTTTTTGAAATTTTTGTACACCCTATCTTTGTCATTGTTGTCAAAGGGGGAGAGATAGAAAAAAATTGAATATATGTTGAGGAAGGATACTCATAGGGGGAGAAATTCTATGGAGTACAATATTGTATATGTGTTGTATAACTTTTGGCCACAATTTTGTGTAAATACTTTGAAGTTTTGTTTGCACTCTTAGCAAATTTTCCCATATGTTGCCACCAATGACAAAGGGGGAGATTGTTGGCAATTTGGCTAATGTGGATGAATAGATGTTGTCATTATGGTAACATATGATCTCTATTGAGAGTGCAGAATTTGGAATGCAAGTATGGCAAGTTGAAGGAAGAAATTGTCTAAGTATGGATACAGTGATCCTAACAGAGCACCCGATGAAGATTTAGTTGGCGATGTCCACTGGAGCAATATTTTTGTTTGCGCAGTTAACTGAAGCTTCTACAGAGTATGAAGATACCCCATCTTAGTGCACATAAAGTTTGGAGTAGTACGGACAAAGTTATTTGAAGTTTACCGAAGATAGTTTTTGCAGATAGAATAGTTTTGGAGACAGTATTAGCGAAAGAGTTAAGGGATTATTTTTGCTTGTCAAAATAATGACTTAACATTATGAAGGGATGACATCCTAGATGTTAACTCTTGGATAAAGATGTTGGAAGCTGACCATGTAAAGTTATTAGCTCTAATAACTCATATATTAGGCATACTTGAAATGTAATGTAAAAATATATGTGATGTGTAAAAAGAAAGAAAAGATAACTTGTGATAGATGTATATTGTGATAGCAGCAAAGGCTATTGATGCGAAGTTGTAAGCAGTACCATACTAGAGTCAAAAAGATTTTGTATTACCTATTTGGGCAGTGACCTCAGCTGGTGATCAGGTTTTGTAATCTAACTCCTAACAAGGTTAAGGCTTCTAACAAGGCCTAAAGTCCTTTAACCAGGACAAATCTACTATATATTGTAAATTGACTCCTAATAGGGTCCAATATCCCTAACATGATACTTTTGATTAGTGATCTTTGTGGGTACCATCCCCACTGGGGTTTTCCCTTGGTTAGGGTTTCCTCGAGAACATATCATGTGTTATGAGTTCTTTCTATTTACTGCTATGTTTGTTAATTAGCTTGATAATCTTTGTATGCACTAAAGTAATCTATTATATCCATAAGTGGGCAAAAGAAAAAGTTTGTGAAATACTGATTCACCCCCCCCTCTCAGTATTTCCTATTTCTAACACAGGTACATCTAGTTTTGAATCTGCAATCTCTTTATCAGCTTCTTGGGTGGGTGTATCTGTAGGTTTGTTAGTTTGGGCCTTGCTTTTCTTTTGCAAAACTAGCACAACCACAGTAGTGGGCTTAGTTTTTACCTTATAAACAATATTGGGCTTGGCAACTTTCTTTACCTTGACTTTATCAACAGGATCAACATCCTTAGTCTTATCTTGTGAAGTTTTTACATTCTTATCTATTTTCTTAATAAAAATGCTAGTAGGCTTTGGGTTTGCATCGCCAATAACTCTATTCCTCAAGTTATAATTTTCTTTTTCCCGAGTAACCAAATTGGTTGTTATCAAAGCAATTTCTTCATTAGAAGGTCTTCTCAAAGTAGTTTTTTTTCATTCTTTTGAACATTACACTGGATGTTGTCAAGCTCACTATCTTCATCATCTGAAAAAACTTGCTGATGATATGATTCATTTCTAGTTTGGGAATGTGAAACATCCTGATTTTCATCCTCTTCAGTAGAATCCACCTCACTCAAAACATGAGAAGAGAACAATCCACATCCCTGGTCATCATAAGGTTTCTCCTCATTGTACTCCTACTCCTCTTGAGAAGAGACATTTTGGGATATGGCACAATAATCAGGATCATGCGGTGATTGACAAGCAATACACGATGTGACTTCTTCCACCATATTCACTGAATTTCTTTGTAATGGATCAAGGGTCCTATCATTTGGTATATCTCTTTTCTCAAGAATGAAAGGCTTCCCATTTTTCCATTGAGTATTGTAAGGGTAATTCTGCATTCTTGGCAATTTGTTGAAATTATCAAAGGGGGGCTTATCCTCTCCTACAACTTTATTACCTCTATTTTCACCAGGCTTCAGATCTTTGATTGATTTTAGAATCTATTTTAGCCTTTCATCATACTTAGGTTTCACACCTTGAAGCTTTCCTGGATCTTTTCTATTTAACAAAGGAGACTTGTTATCTTCTCTCCTTCCCAACTTTCATGAGATTCTGTGGTTGCTTTCTATGTTCATAGCTAACTTGTAAGCTTCAACTAGACTCCTTGGATTTTTATCTCTCAATAGGTAGCCCCTCTTAGAATCAAAAGCATATAAATATGTGACAAGGAACACCCTGTCATCCAATCTTATAACCTGCAACAATTTATGCATGGCCTTTTGAAATCTAACATTAAATTCAATAACATCTTCATTGAAGTTCTTTTTTATGTTATTGAATTCATTCAGCATGAAACCCTCATGTGTTTTGTCACCATACTATTCTTTGAAACAATGTCTAAGTTGATCCCATGATCCTATGCTACCATGTGGCAAAGCTCTAAACCAATCCCTTGAGTCCTTTGTTAAGGACTACACAAATAATTTCATGATAACATCATCTGGGACAATGTTATAGTCATCAATTACATCAATGAATTTCTTTAAATGTTCTTCACAAGTTACAACATTGCTTCCTATGAATTTAGGAAGTTTCTTTTTGATTTCTTCAGGGATGGGGTTAGGATAACCAGGGATACCAGTAAAAACCAACTATTTACATCTTTCATGTATGATCCCTGAATTAGGAAAACCAGCACCCTGAGATGTAGATGCATTATTATTTGTAGTGGCAGCACCTTTAAAACCACCTAGTGCAGGAACACCAGTTGTCTAATTTGCTAAATTTGTGACATTTTCTCCTTGTGTCATGGTAGAACTAGCAAAATTTTTAGGTCCTGTAGACCTTTTAATAAAATCAATTTTCTTTCTCATTTCTAGTGTTGTAGCTTCTAGTTCTTCTTTTTCAAGTTCTTTGGCTAGCATTTCCTGTTCTTTTTTGGCCTTTTCAAGGTTGGCTTCCAATCTCAAACCCTGGTCTATAGGGATTTTTGGGGCTATAGGTTCTTTAATTGAAATGCCTACTTCCTTTTGTTTCCCTTTATCCCTTGGTTTCCTAGTTTCAAAATTCATATGGACAATAGGCAGCTCATTTGTATTTTCAGGGATAGGAACATAATTTATAGCTTCCAAGTCTAACAGTTGCCTTCTTAATTGGTCAGCCCTGATCATGGCATGTCTGACCCTTTCTTCCTTCTCATTTTCTCTCTTTTGCCTAATGGCTACTTGTTCTTGAATTCTTCTTTCCAATGCATATACTTCCTCAAAAATTTCCTCAGAATCAGGCAAAGTGGTTTCAGACTCATCATGTTGTCCTTGGGGCTCCTCTTGTTGATCTTGAGACTCATGGGGGCCTTGGGGCATTAATGAATCAAGGGTTAAAGGGGGAACAAAATCCTATCCACCCCTGCTTTTTCTTCTAGACCTACTAAATTTTCCTGAAATCTTTCTATTGTGGGATGGTCTTTCACCCACTCTGTCTATGGGGGAATAATAGTCTTCATATTGGTTCAGGCCTGAATCAACTGCCTCCTCATATTCTAAGGCATTTCCTTGCTGAATAGGAGGAGTAAGAACCTCCCATCCTGGGTTTCCCCTTTGCTTCCAAGTTAGACACATATCATTAACACTTTTTTCTTTCCTAACCTGAGTTCTTTTTGATGTGGCAGGAGGCCCACCCTGCAAGCTTTCTTCTGGGTGTTCCTTCCTCCAAGACCTTGTGATTTTGAAACTCATTGTGATATATTACTTAAAGCACTAGTTACAAAGATGCTCAAAGTCACCACTCACAATATGTGAGATAATTTGAAACCTTACTGAAACTGACTCTTATACTCTTTAATGAAGACCACTGGATAAATGACAAGCCGGACATGAGTCTAAGCTCAACTCGTATGTGTGTTATCTATGCTGATTTGTAACACCAGAGATATCAAATGATTGAAATAGGTAGGTCAGGAGTCAACCTCAACTTGAAACCTACAATATTTTATCTTGACAGTATTTCTCTATTCTCTAGTAGAATCATTGATTTGATGGTGACCTCGAAGGGCTGAATCAAATGGGTAATGAGCTATTGAAATTTGTAATATAAACACTAATTCAGAACTGATTTTATTATTTTATTATGCTTTGCTCCCCAGTAGAGTCACCAATTTGTTGGTTCCTGGATAGGATTTTACACTCCATGAGATACCACTATGCCCATGATGGATATTAAGGATTGGTTAGTTCCAAATGTGAGCAATCTATAAGCAATTGGTCCAACTATAGGGATAAGACTACCCTCTTCTACATCTGGCTCTGCAAAACCAAGGCGGGTGCACCTGATCCAATAGTATTAACTTTGATTGATAGTTCTAACTCTGCCCCTTATTTCTTTATTGGATCTTTCAATAGATGAATACAGTGAGAGAATACTAAACAAGAACCTATTGTTCATTGATTCTCCATCACTGGGTAGGACAATACATAAATGTAAATAAAATTAAAAGACTGGTAGTGATTTAAATGATTGGGATCATAAGGTTTGAATCACTCTTCTCAACACAAAGATAGGAGAATACAGGCCAGTGCCTTATCTATTGGGCAAAATATCAAGGCAAAGGATTAATACAATGGTGTCTGAAATTGGTCTTTAGACATAAACACAAATATCCCAACTCTTTCCTACTTATGAAAATCCTTCAAATAAACTCCAAGAACACATATTCCACTTTGAGCAATATTTAATCTAACTCTAAGTTGGAACTCAAAGCACCAATACATTCACATAAACCTTATGCAAAGATTTAAAGATTCAAAGAATAGAGCAAAGGAGAGAAAAAATCTGAGGTTTGTATTAAGTATAACCTTTCACCATGTGTATACAGTATCCTGAATAACAAGCTTGCAAGATAAGAGCAACCTGTACTTCTCTATTGTTTGATAAAATGATATCAAAAATTACAATCCTTGATTGAAAGCTAGGGTTTTAGAAATTTCTATCTTTTTAACACCTAAACTCCAATCCCATAGAATGATCATGAAAAATCCCTTTATACGAAGAGATGCATCAAGCAACTGATCATTCTAGGGTTACAAAAATTAACCTAAAAAACCTTTACAAAAACCCCAAAGGGTTTACAATAACTACACTACTGAAACAGGTGAGATATTTTCAACTGAGCCGACATGCTTTATGTCTTCAATGCTACTCCTGGCTCAATTTTCACAAATTTGATTTTATCATCACATTGTCCAACTGCAATGAATGCCCTCCTGCAAAAATTCAACCCTAATATTCATTTGGCTTGGCATCATAGGAAAAAAAATTGGATTTTAGTTGTAATTCATGCTTTCTATATCCTTTCCCAACTGCAATCTGTACTAAAAAATTCAATTCCTGGCCATTGCATCGCTTTACATGACTCACTGGTTCAAAAACCCTAGCAAAAACCCTATAGGATAATTGAATTTGAATAAAAAGGGTAACCAGCTCAACTTTAAAATGTGACCATTGATCTATTTTATTCCCGACAGATCAAGCGGCTTGTAGAATCCCACAACAGTCAACAAAAAACCTTTAAAAATCACTTTACACATCACCAAACCCTTGACCAATGAAAACTGAGCACGTCGGTGATTAATCGGCATTTTGGACCCACTCCTTATAAGCCTTAGATCGAATGGCTGGCGTAAGGTCACATAGCCTCAAAAGATTCTATGTGAGGATACGCCCACCGTCAGATCTTCTATCTTTGCATCCCTTAGAAACTCTCGAGCCCACTGACGTGTCTACATACCTAAAATCCATGGCCAATCAAAACCTGACATCTCAACAACACATGGCAATCATTCCCACTAAACATTTTGTCTGAGCCACCAGAAATTAGAAAATACTTTATAACCTTGGGCCCACCTGCAAACAACTAGATGTCATCATACCATTTGTTACCTCTGCCCAGTCAGCTTTGACACAGGACCTACTACCCTTCGGCATCTAATTGGATGATTGGCATAAGATCGCATGGGGGAAGAATATTCCATGTGATCATACGCCGACCGTTAATCAAAAATCTTCAACATAGGCCCCACTACAACCTCCACCTCATTATCATGTGGACCAATTAAAAACTACCAACTGCGCACACATGGCAGTGGACCCGCTGAAAGAAAAGATTACGTGACAAAAAAGAATCAACGGTTGTCTTATAATCTCATGCATCTGACACATCCTTTGTGAAGACATGCCCACCATTGATCTTTGTAGATGTCAGAGCCTCTGAACCTCCAAAATTGTTGGCCCCACTGACAATTTTCTAAGTCATTAATACGTGGACCAATGAGAAAGTGCTGACTAAGCACACCTGGTACGTGGACCCAATACATTGAAAAACCTTTGTCGTGAAAGAGAATCAATAGATGGCGCAACTTTGCAAACCTCTGACACACTCCATAAGATCTTACGCCCATCGTTAGATCAAGATGGTGTGAGAAAGCCGGGCCTAGGAAAGGAATAAGGTCGGAAACTATAGGAAATATTAAAGTACTAGACTTAGGAAAAATCACACTAACAGACTTAGGAAAAATAAAGCTAGGTGCTCGGAGACTTAGGGAAAAAGAAGACCACCGGGTGAAAATATTTAACGCACATGCATTATAAAGTTTTTAAGTGGCCCAAAAAGTAATGCAAATTTAGAACAGGTCTAGGGCACACTTAGGGTTTTCCTTGCAAACGGCTAGATTTTTGAATTTTGCCTAGGGTTTTTGCCAGGAAGATGGGAGAAATACTTGCAGAGGCATGAAAAATTTTCTTGTGCTAACACAAGTGTTTAAAAAGGAGGGACATATAATAAGAATTAGTTGCATTTATGGTGCACCTATGGTTGGCTTCTCATCTGCACAATTAGTAGGTTTTTTGAAAAGGAAAATGATTTCCATGGAAACCCTACAAAATTCACAAATTTATCCAAGGATAGACTTCTTCTCTAAATACCTCTCCTACCCAAACTCGTCTCTATAAATTGGTAAAGTTAGCAATATTTTTGAGAAATGAACACACCCATAGGAGTTATATTAGCAAAGAGGAAGGAAAATTTTGTGTGCCTCATCATAGACATATGTTTAGTGGAAATTGTAAAGAATTCCCACAAATTAATCATCTATATTTTTAGGAGGGTCTTGGTGTCGAGTTTTATTCACATAGATCATAGGTGTAGGGTAGAGACTGGTATTCTTGTTGGTTTTTTAGGAACAATCCTAGTGGTGGGGAGAATAAAGAAGTGACAGAGGAGTTTTGTAGATGACTCTTCCACATAAAGTTTCTTGGATACCTACATTTAAGTAATAATCGAAATAGATTATAATTAAACCATTTCACATCCATGTCAAATTTCTCTAGTCATGAAGGTAGGAGAAGGATTTCCTAACTTCCCTACTCGACCTGGTTTGGTAGGAGGGGGCAAGTCCAAAGATATCCCATACTTATAATTTGGGAAAATGAAGCCCATGATATAAAGTGACACATCATTATAAGAGATTTGAATTTTCTAAAAATAGTGATGGGTATAACTGACGTTTTAAGAGATATAATTGGGGATGGTATGGATGAAACATAAATGGGTGGTGGAAGAACGAGGAAGAATTGGAGAGGATGGGTAGTGAAATATATTCTAAGGAAGTGGATACAAAATAAAAATAAGATGAAGGAGAGTCCATGGGAGAATGAAGTTTATTTCTTCCATTGGAATGTCCTAGGACACCACTAGAATAGTGTTGGAATTTCATCCATGAGAAGGACCATCACCCATGATAGGCATGGAGGTGGGCCTTTCCTCAAGGGCATGAGTAGTCCATGTTCATCTTTTTGCAAATAATTTTTTTTTGTAAATGATTAATTTTGATCGATAGTTTTATAAACATTATTAGGAATTGAAGATATTATTTAAGATTTTACTCTAAATGTTGGTTATTGGTAGAAACCATTTGATTTTTTTTTAAATATATGGCCCAAATCCATAGCTAAAACTAGATGGATTTGGATTGCTCTAATACTATTTTTTTTTGTTTTAATATAGTGCCCCTCATACTTTGAGTGTATAGTTGGTTTTCACTTTGGGCTCATAATGCCCTTGATATTTTATGCATGTTTTGTAAATATTTTTCTTAGTTTGATTTTAATATAAACTTAATATGCCTACGACCTTTCATCAAGAAAAAAAATACATTTTTACTCCTTAATGATAAATATATCAATAGTTTATGTTGCTTGAGATTACAATAAAAAATTATGTTAGTTTTAGATTACAATAGAATTCAACTACAATGCATGAGTGTGGCTTAAGATGCAAGATTTCTTGAGTTAATTTTGTTATCATAACTCTGGACTTCTCTACTTGATGTGCTATGTAGCTTTTGAACCTCCTGCTCCTCTCAAATTGAATTGGATCTCTTTTCGTATTGATAAATTGATGTAAAATTTTTTTGGCTCCACCCAAAATAAGAAATATTATTCCAAAGGTAATGTGGATCTCAACATGGCCCACTAGGGGAGAGACAAGGCAACACATTTGTCATCCTTTTGTTGAAGGCCTTAAGTATTGGCTTGTATCACTTACTCAACAACCTTATATTGATCTAGAAAGCCCCAATGTAGAATAACATTCAAAATAAAAGTTAAGCTTTGGTCATACTTGAATTTCTATTGATGTTCTTTAAGAAAATATCACATTGATATGATGGAAATGTGCTACCACACAAATGATGCTACCTATTGGTCAAAGTGCTCAACTAATCACTGAATCTAGAAACTTAATTACAAAATTCATAAAATTATTAGGTGTGGGATGTTTTTATATCATCCCCAAATTGCATGTTGATGATTCAAACATGGGCCCAGCTTGACTCACTTCTTGTTAGGAGATACCTAACAATATAAGTAAAAAATATTCATAATGTGTTGTTAGGAAATTTTATAAAAAATAATAAACCATAATCATTATAGATCATGTTATATAAAGAAACAATTCACTTTTTTTGTTAGAGCATTAAGTATCGAACATTATATCAACATCCAAGATCATATAGTGCACCATATGCATCTCCCTCACATTTGTAGCACAACAATCTTAATGATGTGTATAGGAATGCCACCAAGTTTAGATAATAAATTCTAATTGTTTTCTCAAACTAAAAGTGTAAGGATAAAGAATGAAACAAAAGTTTAGAAGTATAAATTTGAGATAAAAATGACAAGTGTAACTTTCAAACGTTTATAGATGTAGATCTAACTAAAAAACATGTAGCTTGGATTTAAGGTCTTCAAACCATCATTATTCTAATTCCAATAGGAAAACCTAAAATTGGATCACTCAACATGAATTACAACAAAACATTGTCATATCACAAATAAAACTAAATACTTGTACATTTTCATCGATTTTAAGATACACATTTATCTAATATTTATAACCAAATGAACTACTAGATTTATAATGTAACTGTTCATATGTATTTACATTTATTTGCACAAAACACTTTTTAAAGAGTCATTTAATTTCTTTTTCTTTTGATGAAAGATTTTATATTTGTCCATAACTTAAAATTTTAGTTATCCAATATGAGAGGATGAACCTCTCAGCTAAGATCTTCAACTAAGAGTCAACAACTGAATATCTTTTTTGCCAAATTCATCTAGGGCACAATCGCAGCCTAATTCCTTGTAATATTGAGTATTGCACTCAACGAATCTTTGATCCCTATAAACGTATCCATAACCATTCAACTTAACTAATAGATCATTGACCTATTGTTATTTTTTTAATTATTTGATCTCTAATAAACTTTTTCAAATTCATTCAATTTCATTAACAAATCAACAACCCATTAATACTTTTTTAATTTCCTATTATATAAAACCAGCAAATAAAATAAACGTCATCTTTCACTCATCTAATTGACATAAACATCCTTTTGTCCTTACTTCTTTCTTCTCCATAGTTAACACTATATCTGAACAGACATCTTCCCCACCTCAACAGCGACATCAGCCCCACCATGTGCATATGGCTGCTGCTTCACCATCAATGGAAAACATAGGACAAAACAATTTATTAGAGTGAGTTAAGGGCACTACCAAACGTAAGAAAAACGAATAGTAACATGATATTCTCCAAAACTGTGTAACGTGATAAATGAGTTGATGTGAAGGACTAATGTCTGAGATCCTTAGCTTTACCTTTCTCCACCGTACTCAATGAAGTACCTCACACCAATTATTCATTTGCCCATTGGCGGTGCAGACAAGCTTTATTATTATTCATATGCGTGCTTGACAGCTATGTTTTAGTCTGCAACTTTTTTAATTATTTGGGACCATTGGAAAGATCCAAAGTGTCAAGAAAGTTTTCGATGCTTGTTTGTTTCTTATGGATCAAATGTTGTTGAATGTATAGATCTTATATTAAAGGTGGTGAGGATGGAATCATATGTACTTCATGAATATAATAGTATTTCAGATTGTAATCATATTCTGATTGAATTTGATGGTATCTTGCATTCATGGGTGAATTTGAGAGAGTGGATATCTTTTGATTGTTATACAATTTTATAAAATATAATTTGACTTTGATATCTTGCATTCACAGGTGAATTTGAGAGAGTGGATATCTTTTGATTGTTAAACGATTTTATAAAATATAGTTTGACTTTGGTATCTTGCAATCACGGGTGAATTTGAGAGAGTGGATACCAATATTGGGAGAGATGAAAGAGATATCTCACTATTCTGATGAAGGGTGCTCCCCTTAATACCACAAACACATAACAGAAATAGAAAAACAACAACAATAATATGCAAGAACAGAAAATTGGCTTCTTATTATCTCCACAAATGTGGAATTACAAATTTTCAGAATTACAATATGCAAAGCCACATGGGCATTCCCTTACAATATTCTATAGGACAAAGCTTCGAATCAATACCTAGATCTACTACCCAGAACTACTCCAGACAACACTACGGGCCTTCTTTATATAGGCAATTTCCACCACCCGAGAAGATTCTAGAAATTTAGCTCTTAGAGCCGACCAAACTTAGAATTATTTTATTTTACAATTTATTACATCAAAGTCGGCTCAAAATGAGTTTTGAAACCCAAACAGAAATTTTGAAGAAAAATTATTTTTCATCATTTCAGGTGACCCAACTTCCGAAGACCATAAGTCATCGCCCGTTGACCCGATTGGCTATTATAACCCCATTCTGGAAACGCCACGAAGTGCTCTACAGGCTTGATAGTGCCTATTACTTAAATTTTCAACCTCATCCGGGGCCTCTAAAGCCTTCAAAACTGACTTCAAAGTTTCTGTACCCTGTTGCCAATACCGAAAATCTTCAATATCTTCAAAACTAGACCTGATCTAGCCATGAAACTTTGCTGGCGGGCTGATATGACTGAGATGAACCTCCACATGTAAAATTAGAACATTTTGAGATTGTAAAACCAACTTACTAAAAATAGCAAGTTTTCATAAATAGCGGCTCTGCACAAGATAGCCCTTATTGAATACAAAAATAGAAATATTTTTGGGTGATGCAAGATTGCTCTTACACCCAGGATGCTCCTGCATCAGACACCTGGGGTAATTTGAGAAGTGACCCTGTCAAGACTCAGGTGTGCAGAGGAAAACCAAAACTGTTAACATCCTCCTTTGTTAGCCATGATGAATCTTCAATAGGTCATTCTTTTCATTTGACCAAATACTCTTCATATGTCTTGTTCCTTGTGCTTCTGCCAACACAATTGTCATGTATGTCTTCAATCTCCTTGATATCTGAACTGGTTGCTGGAATACTCCACTATGCTATTGCAACTTCAACTTCAACACCTCCTTCATGATACTTTGTCAAATCTAAAATGTTAAACACTAGTGAAATATTCAACTCAGTAGGCAATTCTACCTCATATGCATTTCCTGAATCATGCTTCTTCAGTATCTTATATGGCCAAAACTTCTTCATTTTCAACTTGTTATATGTACTAACCGGAAATCGCTCCTTCCGCAAATAAACCATGACTTCATCTCCAACCTGAAATTTCTTATGCCTCCTTTTCTCATCTGCCTTAGCCTTATACTACGCATTCATCTTGGTAATATGTTTCCTCACCTCCTCATGGATGTTCTTCAAGTGTTCTACAAATTCCTCAACTTTAGCACTACTTATTTTTCCTTTATCTATCTTTCTCAATTCAGATGCATTTCTTGGACTACTTTCATATATAATTTGGAATGGTGATTTACCAGTGCTTTTATTGACAGAATTATTGTATGCAAATTCTGCTTGTGGTAAAATCAAATCCCGTTGGCTTATCTCCAACCAAACATCTCAGCAAATTTCTCAAACTCCTATTCACCACCTCTGTCTATCCATCAGTCTATGGGTGATGTGATGGACTGAACTTCAAATCTGTCTTCAAATTCTTCCACAATGTACGCCAAAAATATCCAACAAACTTAGTGTCTCTATCTGAAACTATGGTCTTTGGCAAACCATGTAGTCTCACTACTTCTCTAAAAAATAATTCTACTATATGAACAACATCATTAGTCTTCTTGCAGGGAATGAAATGTGTCATCTTCGAAAATCTATCAACCACTACAAAAATTGAATCATGTCCCTGCTGTGTCCTTTGTAAACCAAGAACAAAGTCCATACTGATATCCTCCCAAGGCTTCTCTAGTATAGGTAATGGCTTATATAACCCTGTATTCTGCTTCACTCCCTTCGCCATCTGACATACTTTGCAACTCTGTACAAAATTCTTGACATCTTGCTGCAACTGTGGCCAATAATAATTCTCACCAACTAAAGCAAGGGTTTTATCACGACCAAAATATCCAGCCAATCCTCCACTATGCTTCTCCTTGATGAGATTCTCCCTCATAGAACTTTGTGGAATGCACAACTGACTCCCTCTGAATAGCATATCATCTTGGATGATAAAATTCAGCCACTTCATCCTATCTAGAGTAATAGGTTCTTTACAAGCTTTCCAAGCTCCACCAAAATCAGGATCCTCTGGATACAAATTCTTTAGTTCCTTGAACTCAACCACCTCAATCTGCATCTCGATCAGCAATAGTTGCCTTCTGCTAAGAGCATCTGCAACCCTGTTAGACTTTCCACTTCTGTGTTTCAAAACAAATGTATAACTCTGCAAAAACTCAACCCATTTCAAATATCTTTGATTCAACTTTCCTTGACTATTCAAATATTGCAAAGCTTAATGATCAGTATACAAAACAAACTCCTTAGGAAGCAGATAATGTCTCCACTTCTTTAATACCTGAACTATAGCATAAAATTCCTGATCATAGACAGAATATTTTCTCTTAGCCTTATTTAACTTCTCACTAAAATAAGCAACAGGTTTACCTTCTTGGCTCATAACAGCTCCTATTGCAGTACCACTAGCATGACAGTCTACTTGAAACACCTTATTAAAATCTAGAAGTGTTAAAACAGATTGTTCTGTAATTTTTTTGTTTCAACAATTGAAAGCTCTTTTCTGCCCCATTAGTCCACTTAAACTATTTTCTATCTCCTCTCATTGTTTCAGTCAAGGGTCCATAAATACTGCTAAAATTTCTGATAAACTTTCTGTAGAAACTAGCCAAACCATGAAAAGATCTTACCTCAGTAGCACTCCTTGGAGTAGGCCATTCAAGGATAGCCTGTACCTTCTCTGGGTCCATTTTTAGACTTTCTCCTAAAACTACAAATCCTAAATACACTAACTCTTTCTTCACAAAATTGCACTTCTTCAAATTAATCAACAATTTCTCATCTCTTAGCTTCTCAAACACCATACGAATATGCATCATATGTTCTTCCAATGTCTTGCTAAAGATCAAAATATCATCTAGGTAAACAATGACAAACTTACCCAAAAATTCTTTCAAAACCTTGTTCATGAGCCGCATGAAAGTGCTCGGTGCATTGGTTAGCCCAAAAGGCATGACTAACCACTCATACAGTCCTTCCTTTGTCTTGAAGGCAGTCTTCCATTCATCTCCTTCTCTGATCCAAATCTGGTGATATCCACTCTTCAGATCTATCTTTGAGAAATATACAGCTCCACTCAAACAGTCCATAATATCATCCATTCGTGGCAATGGAAATTTATACTTGATTGTGATCTTGTTTATTGCTCTAGAATCTGTACACATCTTCCATTCTCTATTCTTCTTTGGTGCTAATACTGCCAGTACAACACATCGACTCAAGCTCTCCTGAATCAATCCCTTTTGTAACAAATCATGTACTTGTCTGTTTAACTCTTCACTTTTTGCTGGTGTCATTCTATGTGCTGCCTTGTTTGGCAAACTGGCTCCTGGAATCAAATTCATCTGATGACTGATCTTCCTTACCGGTGGTAATCCATCAGGTACATTATCAGTTACAATATCCTGAAACTCATTCAATAAATCTGCAACCTCTACAGGTACATCCTCTACTTCTTCTTTACTAGCTTTTGGAATTAAAGCAAAACACACATGCTCATGCCTCATACCATCTAAGAATTTTCTTCCATCAACAAATGTTATTCTTGCATTATCGCATACCTTTTCTTCGGTCTCCTTCAATGGCTTTAGCTTATGTCGCACTCCATCCTTTGTCAGGGAATAGGTATTCGCACGACCATCATGTACAGCACATCTTTCAAACTGCCACGGTCTACCCAACAACATATGACATGCATCCATAGAAATGATATCACATAGTACCTCATCTTGGTACCCGTCGATCTTGAACTTTACCAGGCACTATTCACTGACCATGACCTTGTGGTCATCCTGCACCCAGGCAATCATATTCTGATTGAATTTGATGGTATTTTGCATTCACGAGTGAATTCGAAAGAATGGATATCTTTTGATTGTTATACAATTTTATAAAATATAATTTGACTTTGATATCTTGCATTCACAGGTGAATTTGAGAGAGTGGATACCTTTTGATTGTTAAACGATTTTATAAAATATAGTTTGACTTTGGTATCTTGCAATCATGGGTGAATTTGAGAGAGTGGATACCAATATTGAGAGAGATGAAAGAGATATCTCACTATTCTTAAAAAAGTTGTTGGTTTTAAACATTTTAAATTTTTTAATTGAAAACAACATTAAACATGCTCTATTGAATTTTCTAGTAGATATGAATATTTATAGGGCATATTGATTTGTTATTGTACATATGTTTTTTATATTAGTTGCTAGTTATTGTACAAATTTTAAGTTGGATTATGAGATCAAATATATTGAAGATAGGAAGCTAACATAAGTATAATACAATTAGGGATAGGGGTTCTTATTAATGGGTTTTGAAACATATGGCCTTAGTGCAATGCCATAGGGATAATAGAAAACATAAGCAAACAATATCATTCAAAATATAGCACCTTTTCATAAATATTAAAAATTAATATTTCTATTGATCTTCAGAGTTCCATTGAAATTCATTGCACTATATATTTAGGCCTTCAAACCAACTATAAACTTCCTCTTCATTCTACTTTGACTTGCACTCTTCTTAACTAATTATCCTTAATTAACTTTGCATGTCTTTAAGTTACTAGCTTCACATAGATACATGTGTACATACATACATACATACATGCATGCATGCATGCATCGTGGATATATATGGTTGTATAAGAAGTCTATTATATAATCCTAGAGAATATATATGATCTCTCATATAAAAAAATGTAGCATGTTAATTTCCTTACCTCTATGAAACTTAATCCATTTCTTTGGTCTACTAAATGCAATAATTTATTCTTGAATATTAGCTTCATGTTGTGTTTCTAAAAGTGATCTATTATCAGTCTCATCACCTCTATAGACAAGTCAAGTGACTGAATAAAGGATAAAGGAGAACATTTTAATAGGTCAAGGTCTCTTGTTAATCGATAATAAACTATCATGACCTCCATAACTTATTGTGTAAACATACCACCCTTTAATGATGAGTGCAGTCTTAGGAGATACTATGATGGTTCATAACTACTCTTCCATCTAAACTTCATGACATCATGAGTCAACTAAATAGTTTCACATTACCACAAAGACATATTTAGGCTAATAATTATAAATTGTTAAATTCCTAAAGTCAACTTCTAACTAGAATTCAAAAATAGAAAAATAAAAATGGAAAGATTATCATCTGGTGATGGAGGATTTCTTAATTCCTAGGATCTTTCTACATTAAACAACTCATATTAATTATTTGTATGTTTATTACCGAACAATGAGCATAAAACCACCATTTTTGTCTATATGAAAACTACAAACTGGCCCATCATTTGATATAAGTGGATAAGAAGAAAAATTATCTTCTTCCTTCACCTCTTCTGACACTTGAATAGTCATATCGTATTGTCCCTCATTAGGTATCATCCTTCATTCCCACTTCAAAAGTTCTTGTTTATTTTAATTCATCATAGCTTGGCTACCTCTTCCAATGGATTCATTTTTCTCTATCTTACTATGAAGTTCCATTATCACTTGGATTAGATTCTCTTATCTTTTTTTTAAAAATGTATTAGTTATTCATAATGTATTCTTTTCTATCCATATCCCATAACATTTTAAATCTACAATATGAAACATTACTTTATTATCATAAATTCTATTCATGATCTAAGTGAGCTATCATTATTCTTTAGTTATGCAAACTTCCTCTAATACTCACTTAATCTATAATATGGAGTCAAATAATTTCTCTATACATAATTCTTCCATCTCTTACTCACCCTTGAATTATTGCTTCAAGTATCTAGAAATTTCACCCTAATTGTCTCCAAGAAATAAATCTAAGGTGTGAAAAAATCTTGCATTAATCTAAGTGTAGAGATTTGTATACCTATAAAATGTAATAATGAATAATCTACTATTTTACAATCAAATAACATTAAGAATATAATTATTCACAAATATTCCAATGAAACACAAAGAAACTAATGAAAACTAAATTTTACCTTCTTTAATGTTGTCTCTTTAGCTTGGTTTCATTGGCCTTCACCTCCTTGAGATTTTAGTAGGGTGGCTTATAATCCATGAATGAGGTGGAGGATGAGGTGGATTAGGATACCTAGTCATGTCAAGACAAGATAATTAAATACTTTAAGAAAATTATTTAATAGTGGAGTTTAGAAGACTTAGACTTAGAATAAATTAAATAATTTTCTTAGCAATAGAAGAAGAACTATTAATTAAATGAGTTATATTTAATTAATTTTCTCAAGTCAATTTTAGTTGTATACTATGTTCAGAGAAAACCTAACCTATTCGGAACAAGTGTAGACATTCAAACATTAGTTTAAGAGCATATTCCTAACATATAGTAAAAGCAATTTGCAAAGACACTTCAGATAGAGCTCAACGGGAGCACCCTATCACCGTTTGATTTGCTCTCGATTTAGGGATGTGGGTGTGCTCTAAAAACACATTGATCATGTCTCTAATGAAAATTAGGAAGGATTAGGATCAAATAGAGACCATGAGAACCCCATAATGGCATAGAATCGGGTATAGATCACCTGATTTGCGGATTAAGATAAAGATGATTAAGCTAGATTAATTTTAAGCCCAATATGAGTTTGAGATAATGAAAATTATATGCAAAATAGTAAAAAAAACTAGATTAATCCATATTAGCTAAGCTAGGATGTGAGTTAGAAAGCTTATAAATGCACTAAATCTAACAATTAGGAATTAAGCTAGAAATGATTATAACATTACTATGTAAATGAAAGGTGAATTGGTATTTTTCTCTTGGAAGTGAGGGTATTTATAGGATTTAAGGAAGGGCTTGGGTTAGGAAGTGGAGTTAGGGTCAAAGTCAGGGTTTGGGGTAGAGTCTAGGATTGAGTTAGGGGTAAGGTTAGATGGATGAGGGTTAAGGGTTTCTCACACATGTGAACAAAACTAGGGAAGTGTGCCTAGGGAACCAAGGTGAAAGAGAAGACATGGGCTTCATTATGAGGCTGTAAGAGCCTTAATGAGGGTGTAATAGGCTATTAATGAGTCTATACGGCTCATTAATGAGGGGGTTTAACCAAAAGTCAAAGGAGTGTGGTCAAGACTAATAAGGGTAGGAATCACCTTCTAATTAGGTTTAGGAAGAGTTTAGGAAAGTTTAGGAAAGTTTACAAGGGTTTAGGAATCTCTAGAAGATTCTAGGGTTTTGAGGGATTTAAATAAATAATTTATTTATTTAAAGGATTTTTGGTCAATTTATTAAATAATTAATAAATTTTGAAGGGAATGATGTTCAAATTGGATTTAAATATTTTTGGAAGGGATTTCTTAATTAAATATTTTTAATTAAGATAGGAGGGATTAATGGCATAATAAATAATTAATTAATTAACAAATGATGATGTCATTAGGGATTTATGCAAAATAAAATATTTTTATTTTGGCAAATGCATTTTAGGTGTCTACATTTTGCCCCTCTTTGATGCGATGTCACAAGTGGCATGGCATCAAAGACAATAAAATAAAATGCCCTAGGCTAGAATAGAAGATAAGGGGTTGTGCCCCCTTGAGAAAATAACGCAAAGAGAAAACCTTGTGGAATTTTCTCAAAAAGAATGCGAGAAAGGAAGGCAAGGGATGAAGGAAGACAAGAAGGGGGAGAAAATAGACATCCTGACAAGAGAAAACATGGGTGAATGCAATATGAGATGAGATGTAGGATAAAGATATATGAAGGATGCAAGATTTAATCTATATGATGCAGGATGCAAGATGCAAGATGGGGGATTTGGGGAGCTTCATGTGTAAATGTGGAGAGCACAACCTAGTTTGATATAGCAACATTAGAGACCTACCAAGGTTACTGAGAAACACAAGGCCTTATCACCAACTTTGCATAGGAATGATGCTAAAATACATGCAAGGTTGTCCTAGCATCATGCATGAACCCAAGAGGAAGCATGGTAGAAATGATGTTGGAGAAACCACAAATAAACATCATTTCCCAACTGCACCATTTAACCCAGAAGATCACATGTGAACCATACAAGGGTCATGTCTGACTGACTCACAGGAAAAGGAAAAAGATTAAAAAGACCTTGCCCCAAATTTTCCTCATTCACAACACACCATGATATAAAGGATTGTGGCGACTTTGAGGAGAGGAAGAATGAGAATTCATGGAAGGAACATCCTTTGCCAAGGAGAGAGATTGATTGTTGATTGATGGGGGAAGATTAGGTCTGAACATGGCAAAGGATACATCATCATGGACCCAATTGGATTGCTTAGGTTAGACAATACAGAAGGATACATCTGTGCAGATCTGATGTGATGGGGAGAATGTTGTGTTGTGTGCTAGAAAATGAGGAATTAAGGATAATCGATGTGAGCAAGGATAGTTGACAAAATATGTTGCTGAAGTACAAGGTTGGATGGGACAATTTATCGGATCGAATGTTGCTACAGGACTGATGAGGATATGTACAAAAGCTTAGGGATTGGGATAGAAGATCATGCTATAAAAGATATATATAGGAAGCTTAGGATTGGGGATATGAACTGGATTGCTGCATTGGATAGGCTTGAGGATAGAACACCTTGGGAGTGATGGGCTAGTGGTGGGGATGGGGATTGGATAAAGAGGATGAGGATGTGGGATGGGGGGATGGGAGTTTGATAAATGATGACTCATACCACTATGTATGGCACCTTTTTCTAGGTTTTCACCAACATACTTGTCCAAGGTGGTTGAATTGCCAAGTTTTCACCATTGGACAATTATTTTTCTTTTTTTTTCTTTTTTTCCTTGATTTTCTAATTTTTATGGATTTTATTGATTTGATAGGATCTGGTTCAGGCATAGAACTACTTTAGATGTATGATGTTGATAGGATCATTCATGGGCTCACCTTCTAGTGTTGATAGCTGATAGGCTCCAGAGCCAAATCATGTTGTGACAATGTAGGGACCCAACCAAGTAGGCTCAAATTTGCCCTTTTTCTCTCTCTGTGTGCTTGCACTTTCTGATTTTCCTTTAGGACCATGTTGCCCACTTGGAATTTCTTTGGATGGATCTTCTTGTTATAACTCCTTTTGAGTCAATTCTAGTGTGCAACTAGGTGATCATATGCTTGTTGCCTCTTTTCATCTAACAGGTCTAGCTGTGTGAGGTGTGCCATGCAATAGTCTTCATCTGTCATATAGTTCTTCATGTAGACACACAATGATGGGAGCTCAACCTTGATGGGTAAAACAAATTTGACACCATATATAAGGGAATATAGGGTGGTTCCTATGGGAGTGCAATAAGAAGTGTGATAGTCCTAGAGGGAGGGATTTATTTAGAGGTGTCAGCCACAACTTGAATCATTGACAACCTTTTTGAGGATTTTCAGGATAGTTTTATTGGTTGCCTCAACTTTGTCATTCCCTTGAGGGAAGTATAGGTTGGAGAAATGATGATGGATGTGAATTCTAGCACATATATCATCCACATGCTGGTTTTTAAAAGGTGTTCCATGATCTATGAAGATGGTGGAAGGGATGTCGAAGTGGAAAATGATATGGTAGGATGAACTTGGATATTTGGATGCCAGTAGTGAGGATGAGTGGAATTGCTTCAACTCACTTTCTAAAGTACTATGTAGTTGTTATGATATATTTATGTACATCTAAGGAAAGAGGAGTGATTAACCCAATGAGGTTGAAGACCCAACATGAAAATTGCCAAGGTGGTGCAATGAGCTGCAAGTCTTGAGATGGAACATGAATCAGATTTGCATGTTGCTGACATGGTAGACATTTCTTGACAAATTCACAAGAATCATGTTCCATTGTTGGCCAATAATATCCTACTTGTAGCAACTTCTTTTCTAGGACCATGCTACTCATGTGGACACTGCAAATTCAAGCGTGGACTTCTTGTAAAGCCAGGATGGCCTCGTTTGAATCTAAATACCTAGAGAGGATGTTATGATATCCTCGATGATAAAGGGTGTTGGCTACAAAAGTGTAGCAGGAAGCTCTATGAATTAGGTTTTGGCGTTAGGTGTTGGTGAGATGGGGAATTATGATACCATTTTTAAGATATTCATGGATGTCATGGTACTATGGGGACTGAGGACCAACCAAGACACATACCATTTCTAAATCAGCATTCTCATAAGCAAGCGTATGCAGCTTCTCGACTAAGAATTCATATTGTGATGAGTTGTGAGGGATTTCCAATAAGGATCAAATGGTTTCCATTGCATCAATTGCCTTGTTATCTGCGTGAACTGTAGACTCTGGAAATGCTCTTCCACACTGTCCACTAGTTACTTGTAGGATAGTAGCTTGTTGTCCTATTTTTGGAATTCATCTAGGACTTTCTTGATAATCAGATGTGAATCTCCAAACACTTGCAATTCTATTATGTTCTACTAGATAGTTGTTTTGAGGCTTGAGGTGAGTGCCTCATATTCTACAATGTTATTAGTACATGGGAATCCCAATTTGAATGATTTTGGAATGTAGTCATCTTCAGGTGTGACGAATAGGATTCCTGCCCCTGATCCATGTGATGTATAGGATCCATCAAAGTATAGCTTCCATGTAGGTTTTTCTTCAATCATGCAAAGGTTCTCATCAGGAAATTCCATGATTAGGGGACATGCATCCAACAAAGGTGCTTTTGCTAGCTTCAATAATTACTTGCCCCTTGATTTCCTTCTGATCTATGTACTAGATGTCAAACTCGCTGAGTAGCATGACCCATTTTTCCATACGGCCTGTGAGAGTTGTCCTAGATAGTAGATATTTGAGAGGGTCCACTTTTGAGATTAGCTTGATAGTATGGCTAAGCATGTAATGTCTAAGATTTTGGGTGGCAATGACCACTACAAGGCATGCTTTCTCCATTGGTGAATAATTGAGCTCATAGCCGACAAGAGTTTGATTGATATAATAAATGGCTCTCTCTTTTTTGTCATCATCATGTTGTGCTAAGAGTGCTCCCAAATGTTGTGGTGGTTGCCAAGATGTAGAGTATGAGATGACATCTTGAAACTGGTAGTACAAGGATGGGAGAGTTGGCCAGATATTCCTTTAGCTTCTCAAAGCTTCTCTAACAGATAGGACCCCATTTGAAGCTTCTGTCCTTGTGGAGCAGATACATAAAAGGTTGGCACTTATCTGCGAGCTATGATATAAATTGATGCACTGATTGGAGCTTTCTTTGCAGGCCCCTAAGATGCTTGAGTGCTCTAGGAGGAGGCATTTTTTTGATGGATTTGACCTTTTTGGGGTCAATCTCTATGTCATGTCATGATATGATGAATCCTAGGAGCTTTCTGGATGTTACACCAAAGACAAACTTCTTTGGATTTAGCTTCAAGCCATAATGATGGAGATAATCAACCACACTTTGAAGGATGTCTAGATGTTCACACCATGTTAGTCCACTTTCCTATCAATGCAAAATCCTATGAAAATGGCCTGTTCCCTGCAAATGTTTTGAAGTAATGTTATCCCGCCCTACCTACAATCATAGTTTTGACTTGTGATGAAGATCCATAATGATTCATGGTGTGTGCCCTTAGCCCTATGTTTTTCATGATGTCACCTTGCTCCAGTTAAGATTGCATCTCCTAATTCATAAAACCTAGGGAGTTATTAAAGTTTTATGGTCTGCAGGAAACAGTCTCAGAATCTGCCAAAGTGTGAAAAACCTATGATGTTCTATGTTTGGTCTGCATGAATACCCTGGTTGTTTTCGACCTTGTGCCTTCCCATGTTTGCGCACTTATCTTCTGGCACCGAAATCCCTAGATTTTTTTGATCCTTCACCGAAAACCCAGGATGTTTTTTACCTCGCATTTCTTCCCTTTTGCCGGCACTCCTTGTTCGTCGGTCCTAACTGCGCAAGTGCGATCAGATGGTGGGCCTGGGTCTTCAAGGGTATTAAAATGATTGGTTGTCACATGATCACATGTCAAAAATTTTTGACATGTGACCATACGACTGGTTACTTCTTGTGTTAGGGCCCGCTGGTGGGGAGGACAGTGGTCCCGCTGGTTGTTATGTGACATTAGCCCTGTCAATCCTTATGTCAATCTGACCTTTCAGGAAAAAGAACACCAACAAGATGGTGACTCTACTAGGGAAGGAGTAAAACACAACAACCTCCCTTTCTTGGCTAGATTATCCCAGAGTCTTGGTTGAAAGAATAGAGTTAGATGAACAAACAAGCATTTGCAAAATTTTCTCACCTAGTTGTGAGTGGCAGCTCTGATTTTTCTCTGTTTTATCAGTGCATCTTCTAATAAATAGTGGATGTTTACTTGGTGAGTTTTGGTTGATTGGAAGAGATACTACACAAGACATACTTTCCTTTTCAAGGAGGTGGTGACTCTACACTGCAAAGAACTTGATGGAGCTACAAGATGAGTGCTAGATTTGCCCTGCCTTCTAGTCAACAAAGTCTTTTGCTGTAAAACTCGTAGGTATTTTTCAAGGTCTAAATGTCTCCTTATTAAGTGATCAAGCACTAGGAAAAGGAATAAGGTGTGAGTAGAGGTTTTCATACTTCAATTTTTCAGTTGCATCTCTACAAAATCTTATGGAAGTACTGCATTAAGTTGTAATGGGTAAGCTTGAGGAGGAGCTTGCATTTCTTGAACAAGGCATCCTTAGGGATTGCATAAAATTGGTAAGATTGAAGGTGGGGTGCAGATAGGATCTATCCATATCTATTTTTTATGATAGATTTTATGGTGCATATGATGAGCTTCTGGATGACATTGAGTTTCCTGAATCTGAATTCATTGGTTTATTCTTAGAGCTTTGTTTTCCTGAGTCAACTAGTTGGTCAGATGCTTTGTGGGAGGACTATTATGGATGTATCAGGGATTGGGTACTTAGTGATGATAGTTTTGAGCTTGAGGATGCACTTGGGGTTTTGCTCTTTGGTACTGATATTGAGAATGATGGAAGTTATGAAGGAGATGTGTCAAGTGATGACACTCTTTCTTGCAATCATGAGAGTGATGCTCTTTCTTAGTATGGGGCAGAAAGTTTATACAGTCAATCAGATGAAGAAAAGGATTAGATTGATGAATATGTTGCTGATGATTGTATGTCAGAGGAGGGTGTTCTTGTGGACTATTTCTCACTTCATAGTGAACAAATTTCAGATCTCCTGTCTTGTGAATATCTCAGGTATGCAAGGAGGGATGACTCTGAGTTCCTACATCCAACATACATTGATTTTGACCGAGAGCATGAGTCAATAGGTTTTGACTTTGACATGTGTGCCTCTAATTCTTTTGCTGCCCCCACATTACTAGATAGCAACCAGGTACAGCATGATGATGAAGTCATCAGCATTTTTTCAGCTTCAAGCAATGCAGATATCCCTAATGTATGTATTGATGTTTTCTCTCCCACCTACCAGCAATTTTTGGGTTTGTCAAATGTTGACAAGATGCAGGATGCTCATATTTTTGATGATTCATGTTCATCAGAGTTCTCCTCATGTGGTTTCCCCGCAAAAGAAGTGGTTGAAGATTCATACTCTTTTCCTTCTTTTGCCAGATATGATAGTGAAGAAGACCTTCACTTGGTTCATGATCTAGTCAGTGAGGATATCATTGATGAACCAAGTTGCTTAGTGGCTTAAGCAATACATGAAGGTAAATCAGAGGATTCAAGTCCTTCTCAGCTAGGTAACTATATAGTAATGTATGATGCACCATATGCTACATTTTCTGGTGCATTACTAGATCAAAATTTTGTTTCCAATCATCAGGAAGAAATAGATGATGTTCCCTACTTCTTGGAGTATGAATATGAGTGTGAATACAATAGTCACGATTGGAAAAACATGGGTAATGATCATTACATTTTCATTCTTCAACCCATGGTTATTCACATACATTTGCAGCAGGATGATCATAAAATTTTTAGGTGGTGGGTCACGTATGTGGATGAGAATTAGATTTTTGATTCGGGAGGGTCACTGGTTTTCTTTTGGGGCCTTGAGCCTAATTGTAAATACTTGTAAATTCTGTAAATTTCTTTCCCTTTCCTGTTGTGTGTTTCTTTCCTGGTCTGTTCCCTATGTTTTTTGATGTCCCTTGTTTTTGTCATGTGGGTGGTCTGCTTTCCCAAAGATCTGAATTCTTTCCATGCTAGCAAGAGGCATGCATCCCCAAATAGAGCCACTGTTAGTCCATTTTCTTTTCAATGCAAAATCCTATGAAAATGGTCTGTTCCTTGCAAATGTTTTGAAGTAATGTCATCCCGCCCTCCCTACAATCATAGTTTTGACTTGCAATGAAGATCCATAATGATTCATGGTGTGCGCCCTTAGCCTTGTGTTGTTCATGATGTCACCTTGCTCCAATTCAGATTGCATCTCCTAATTCATAAAACCCAGGGAATTATTAAAGTTTTATTGTCTGCAGGAAACAGTCTCAGAATCTGCCAAAGTGTCGAAAACCTATGATGTTTTCTATTTGGTCTGCATGAATACCCTGGTTGTTTTCAACCTTGTGCCTTCCCGCATTTGTGCACTTATCTTCTGGTGCCAAAATCCTTGGATGTTTTTGATCCTTCACCAAAAACCTAGGATGTTTTCGACCTCGCATTTCTTCCCTTTTGCTAGCACTCCTTGTTCATCGGTCCTAACTGCGCAAGTGCGATCAGATGGTGGGCCCAGGTCTTCAAGGGTTTTAAAATGATTGGTTGTTGCATGATCACATGTCAAAAATTTCTAACATGTGACCATGCGACCGATTACTTCTTGTGTTGGGGCCCATTGGCGGGGAGGGCAGTGGTCCTGCGGGTTGTTATGTGACATTAGCCCTATCAATCTTTATGTCAATTTGACCTTTGGGGAAAAAGAACACCAACAAGATGGTGACTCTGCAGGGGAAGGAGTAAAAGATAGCAAGCTCCCTTGCTTGGCTAGATTATCCCAGAGTCTTGGTTGAAAGAATAGAGTCAGATGAACAAACAAGCATTTGCAAAATTTTCTCACCTAGTTGTGAGTGGCGGCTCTGATTTTTCTCTGTTTGATCAGCACATCTTCTCATAAACAGTGGATGTTTACTTGGTGAGTTTTGGTTGATTGGAAGAGATACTACACAAGACATACTTTCCTTTTCAAGGAGGTGGCGACTCTACACTGCAAAGAACTTGATAGAGCTACACGATGAGCTCTAGATCTGCCCTGCCTTCCAGTCAACAAAGTCTTTTGTTGCAAAACTTGCAGGTATTTTTCAAGGTCTAAATGTATCCTTATTAAGTGATCAAGCACTAGGAAAAGGAATAAGGTGTGAGTAGAGGTTTGCATACTTCAAGTTTTCAGTTGCATCTCTGCAAAATCTTATAGAAGTACTGCATTAAGTTGTAATGGGTAAGCTTGAGGAGGAGCTTACATTTTTTGAACAAGGCATTATTAAGGATTTGCATAAAATTGGTAAGATTGAAGGTGGGGTGCAGACAGGATCTATCCATGTCTCTTTTTTATGATAGATTTTGTGGTGCATATGATGAGCTTCCGGATGACATTGAGTTTCCTGAATCTTAATTCATTGGTTTATTCCTGGAGCTTTGTTTTCCTAAGTCAACCAATTGGTCAGATGCTTTGTGGGATTATTATAGATGTATCAGGGATTGGGTACTTAGTGATGATAGTCTTGAGCTTGAGGATGCACTTGGGGTTTTGCTCTTTGGTACTGATATTGAGAATGATGGAAGTTATGAAGGAGATGTGTCAAGTGATGACACTCTTTCTTGCAATCATAAGAGTGATGCTCTTTCTTAGTATGGGGCAGAAAGTTTATGCAGTCAATCAGATGAAGAAAAGGATTAGATTGATGAATATGTTGCTGATGATTGTATGTCAGAGGAGGGTGTTCTTGTAGACTATTTCTCACTTCATTGTGAACAAATTTTAGATGTCCTGTCTTGTGAATATCTCAGGTATGTAGGGAGGGATGAATCTGAGTTCCTACATCCAACATACATTGATTTTGACTGAGAGCATGAGTTAATAGGTTTTGACTTTGACATATGTGCCTCTAATTCTTTTGCTGCCCCCACATTACTAGATAGCAACCAGGTACAGCATGATGATGAAGTCATCAGCATTTGTTCAGCTTCAAGCAATGCAGATATCCCTAATGTATGTATTGATGTTTTCCCTCCCACCCACTAGCAATTTTTGGGTTTGTCAAATGTTGACAAGATGCAGGATGGTCATATTTTTGATGACTCATGTTCATCAGAGTTCTCCTCATGTGGTTTCCCCGCAAAAGAAGTGGTTGAAGATTCATACTCTTTCCCTTCTTGATGCAGGAGCATCCTGGGTGTAAGAGCAATCTTGCATCACCCAAAAATATTTCTATTTTTGTATTCAATAAGGGCTATCTTGTGTAGAGTTGCTATTTATGGAAACTTGCTATTTTTAGTAAGTTGGTCTTATGATCTCAGAATGTCTGATTTTACATATGGAGGTTCATCTCAGTCATATCAGCCTGCCAGAAAAGTTTCATGGCTAGATCAGGTGTAGTTTTGAAGATATTGAAGATTTTTGGTATTGGCAGCAGGGTACAGAAACTTTGAACTCAGTTTTAAAGGCTTTAGAGGCCCTGGATGAGGTTGAAAATTTGGGTGACAAGCGCATTGTGCTAGAGCACTTCGTGGCATTTCCAGAATGGGGTTATCATAGCCAATCGGATCAACGGGCGATGACTTATGGTCTTCGGAAGTTGGGTCACCTGAAATGGGAAAAAATAAATTTTCTTCAAAATTTTTGTTTGGGTTTCAAAACTCATTTTGAGCCGGCTTTTATGTAATAAATTGTAAAATAAAATAATTCTAAGTTTGGTCAGCCCTAAGGGCTAAATTTCTAGAACCTTCTCGGGCAGTGGAAATTGCCTATATAAAGAAGGCCCGTAGTGTTGTCTAGGGTAGTTCTGGGTAGTAGATCTGGGTATTGATTGGAGGCTTTGTCCTACAAAATATTGTAAGGGAATACCCATGTGGCTTTGCATATTGTAATTCTGAAAGTTTGTAATTCCACATTTGTGGAGATAATAAGAAGCCAATTTTCTGTTCTTCATATTATTGTTGTTGTTTCTCTATTTCTGTTATGTGCTTGTGGTATTAAGGGGAGCACCCTTCATCAAGTGGTATCAGAGCAGGAGTTCTTGAGTGTGTAAATAGATCACCGACTGTGAGGCAGTTTGCACCAGGACCGTGGTTAGGGTTTCAATGCGCATCATGAAAATGCCTCCACGAAGAGAACGTGGCAGAAGAGCTAGTGTTGTGACAGTTGAGGTTAGAGAGCTACAAAGACAAGTGTGAGCATTGAAAGAAGAGATTTGCAGAGGAATGAATCTTAATGTCAGAGACAAAAGCAAGGATGAAGCCGAAGAAGAATATCAAGAAGGAGAAGCTGAAATTGTGAACCAGGAGGAAGAAAGCCTTTTTCGAGCGATTTCCAATATTGGGAAAAGACCTAAGATTGAGGTTCCTACATTTTCTGGAAATCTTAACCCAGAAGAATTGATCGACTGGATCAATGAATGTGAGGAATATTTTTAGTATGAAGATGTTGAGGATCCTGATAGGGTCAAATTTGTGAAGGCCAGATTGAAAGGTCATGAAAAGATCTGGTGGCAAAAAATTCAATTGGAGCGAAATAGAAGAGGGAAAGATAAAATCACAAGATGGGATCAGATGGTGGATAAATTGAAGTGACAGTTCATCCCTGTTGATTATGAGCTTGACCTACTAAAGAAAATGCAAAGTTTGAAGCAAGCATGAAGATCTGTTCAGGAGTATACAGAGGAGTTCTATTGACTCCTCATCAGAACAAGCCATGCAGAAGCTGATAAGGAGAAAGTTGCCTGATACCTTAATGGGTTAAGGCCAAGCATTTAGGAGGAGTTGAATCTGGTTCGAATGAATAGTATTGAGGATGCATACCAGTTTTCCCTAAAAGTAGAGAAAAAATTGAACAAGAAGTTTGAGAGCAGACAAAATGGAAGAGGTCGTGGTGGAAGATCTGGTGGACGGTCATATGGTGGCTGAAATGAAGATCTGAAAAAGAAGGATGAGGCCAGTAGCAGTCAAAATCAGAGAGGAAATAATTTCAGTCATTTCTAGGATCAAAGTAATAGAGATTAGAGAGGAAGAGGAAGAGGACAAGGATCTGGAAGTGGAGGCTTCTGTGGAACATATTTTCACTATGGAGAAGAAGGTCATAGGGCATTTGAATGTCCTCAGTGCCAAGGTAGAACAGATAGGAGAAATGAAGGCCAGGCCAGAGTTGCACATGTAGATGAAGATGCTAGATCATCAAATTCTGAAGATGCTGAAAGTGGAGAAACGTTAATTAACAGAAGAGTCTTGCTGAGTGGTGAGAATGAACCTGAACAAAGGAGAAGCCTGTTTCGCACTAGATGCAAGTGTGAGGGTAAATGCTATGATGTGATTATCGATAGTGGAAGCACTGACAATTTGGTGTCAGAAAAGATGGTAACAAAGTTGAAGCTCAAGAGATAGAAACACCCACATCCATATCAGATTGCCTGGGTGCAGGATGACCACAAGGTCATGGTCAGTGAACAGTGCCTGGTAAAGTTCAAGATCGATGGGTACCAAGATGAGGTACTATATGATATCATCTCTATGGATGCATGTCATATGTTGTTGGGTAGACCATGACAATTTGACAGATGTGTTATACATGATGGTCGTGTAAATACCTATTCCCTGACAAAGGATGGAGTGCGACATAAGCTAAAGCCATTGAAGGAGACCGAAGAAAAGGTATGTGGTAATGCAAGAATAACATTTTTTGATGGAAGAAAATTCTTAGATGGTATGAGGCATGAGCATGTGTGTTTTGCTTTAATTCTAAAATTTGGTAAAGAAGAAGTAGAGGATGTACCTGTAGAGTTTGCAGATTTGTTGAATGAGTTTCAGGATATTGTATCTGATAATGTACTTGATGGATTACCATCGGTAAGGAAGATCAGTCATCAGATGGATTTGATTCCAGGAGCCAGTTTGCCAAACAAGGAAGCACACAGAATGACACCAGTAGAAAGTGAAGAGTTGAAAAGAAAAGTACATGAGTTATTGTAGAAGGGGTTGATTCGAGAGAGTTTGAGTCCCTGTGCTGTACTAGCGATATTAGCACCAAAGAAGAATGGAGAGTGGAGGATGTGTATAGATTTCAGAGAAATAAATAAGATCACAATCAAGTATAGGTTTCCATTGCCACGAATGGATGATATTATGGATTATTTGAGTGGGGCTGTGTATTTCTCAAAGATAGATCTGAAGAGTGGATATCACTAAATTCAGATCAGAGAAGTAGATGAATGGAAGAATGCCTTCAAGACAAAGGAAGGACTATATGAGTGGTTAGTCATGCCTTTTGGGCTAACCAATGCACCGAGCACTTTCATGCGGCTCATGAATGAGGTTCTGAAAGAATTTTTGGGTAAGTTTGTCATTGTTTACCTAGATGATATTTTGATTTTTAGCAAGACATTGGAGGAACATATGATGCATATTCGTATGGTGTTGGAGAAGTTGAGAGATGAGAAATTGTTGATTAATTTGAAGAAGTGCAATTTTGTGAAGAAAGAGTTAGTGTATTTAGGATTTGTAGTTTCAGCAGAAGGTCTAAAAATAGACCCAAAGAAGGTACAAGCTATCCTTGAATGGCCTACTCCAAGGAGTGCTACTGAGGTAAGATTTTTTTATAGTTTGGCTAGCTTTTACAGAAAGTTTATCAAAAATTTTAGTAGTATTTGTGGACCCTTGACTGAAACAATGAGAGGGGATAGAAAAGAGTTTAAGTGGACTAATGGGGCAGAAAAGAGTTTTCAATTATCGAAACAAAAAGTTACAGAATAACCTATTTTAGCACTTCCAAATTTTAATAAGGTGTTTCAAGTAGAATGTGATGCTAGTGGTACTGCAATAGGAGCTGTTATGAGCCAAGAAGGTAAACCTGTTGCTTATTTTAGTGAGAAGTTAAATGATGCCAAGAGAAAATATTATGTCTATGATCAAAAATTTTATGCTATAGTTCAGGCATTAAAGAAGTGGAGACATTATCTGCTTCCTAAGGAGTTTGTTTTGTATACTGATCATCAAGTGTTGCAATATTTGAATAGTCAAGGAAAGTTGAATCAGAGGTATTTGAAATGGGTTGAGTTTTTGTAGAGTTATACATTTATTTTGAAACACAGGAGTGGAAAGTCTAATAGGGTTGTAGATGCTCTTAGCAAAAGGTAGCTATTGCTGATAGAGATGCAGATTGAAGTGGTTGGGTTCAAAGAACTCAAAAATTTGTATCTAGAGGATCCTGATTTTTGTGAAGCTTGGAAAGCTTGTAAAGAACCTGTTACTCTAGACATGACGAAATAGCTGGATTTTATCATCCAAGATGATATGTTATTCAGAGGGAGTCAGTTGTGCATTTCACAAAGTTCTATGAGGGAGAATCTCATCAAGGAGAAGCATAGTGGAGGATGGGCTGGACATTTTGTTCATGATAAAACCCTTGCTTTGGTTGGTGAGAATTATTATTGGCCACAATTGCAGCAAGATGTGAAGAAGTTTGTACAAAGTTGCAGAGTATGTCAGATGACAAAAGGAGTGAAGCAAAATACAGGGTTGTATCAGCCATTACCTGTACCAGAGAAGCCTTGGGAGGATATCAGTGTGGACTTTGTTCTTGGTTAACCGAAGACACGGCGGGGAAATGATTCAATTTTTGTAGTAGTTGACAGATTTTCAAAGATGGCACATTTCATTCCCTGCAAGAAGACTAATGATGCTGTTCATATAGCAGAATTGTTTTTCAAAGAAGTAGTGAGACTACATGGTTTGCCAAAGACCATAGTTTCAGATCGAGAGACTAAGTTTGTTGGATATTTCTAGCGGACATTGTGGAAGAAGTTGAAGATAGATTTGAAGTTTAGTTCATCACATCATCCACAAATTGATGGACAGATAGAGGTGGTGAATAGAAGTTTGGGAAATCTACTAAGATGTTTGGTTGGAGATAATCCAATAGGATGGGATTTTATTTTACCACAGGAAGAATTTGCATACAATAATTTTGTCAACAGGAGCACTGGTAAATCACCATTCCAAATTGTATATGGAATTAGTCCAAGAAATGCATCTGAGTTGAGAAAGATAGATAAAGGAGAAATAAGTAGTGCTGAAGCTGAAGATTTTGCAGAATATTTGAAGAACATCCATGAGGAGGTGAGGAAGCATATTACCAAGATGAATGTGCAGTATAAGACTAAGGCAGATGAGAAAAGGAGGCATAAGAAATTTCAGGTTGGGGATGAAGTCATGGTTCATTTGTGGAAGGAGTAGTTTCCAGTTGGTACATATAACAAGCTGAAAATGAAGAAGTTTGGACCATGTAAGATACTAAAGAAGCATGATTTAGGAAATGCATATGAGGTAGGATTGCCTACTAAGTTGAATATTTCACCAGTGTTTAACATTTCAGATTTGATAGAATATCATGAAGGAGGTGTTGAAGATGAGGTTGCAGTAGCACAGTGGAGTATTCCAGCAACGAGTTCAGATATCAAGGAGATTGAAAACATATTGGACAGTTGTGTTGGCAGAAGCACAAGGAACAGGACATATGAAGAGTATTTGGTCAAATGGAAAGGATGACCTATTGAAGATTCATCATGGCTAACAAAAGAGGAGGTTAACCATCTTGGTTTTCCTTTGCACACCTGAGTCGTGACAAGGTCACTTCTCAAATTACCCCGGGTGTCTGATGCAGGAGCATCCTAGGTGTAAGAGCAATCTTGCATCACCCAAAAATATTTCTATTTTTGTATTCAATAAGGGCTATCTTGTGCAGAGTTGCTATTTATGGAAACTTGCTATTTTTAGTAAGTTGGTCTTATGATCTCGGAATGTCTGATTTTACATATGGAGGTTCATCTCAGTCATATCAGCCTGCCAGCAAAGTTTCATGGCTAGATCAGGTCTAGTTTTGAAGATATTGAAGATTTTCGGTTGGTAGCAGGGTACAGAAACTTTGAACTCAATTTTGAATGGTTTAGAGGCCCCAGATGAGGTTGAAAATTTGGGTGACAAGCACATTGCACCAATCAATCCTGTAGAGCACTTCGTGGCATTTCCAGAATGGGGTTATAATAGCCAATTGGGTCAATGGGCGATGACTTATGGTCTTCGGAAGTTGGGTCACCTGAGAAGGCAGAAAATAATTTTTCTTCAAAATTTCTGTTTGGATTTCAAAACTCATTTTGAGCTGACTTTGATGTAATAAATTGTAAAATAAAATAATTCTAAGTTTGGTCAACCCTAAGGGCTAAATTTCTAGAACCTTCTCGGGCGGTGGAAATTGCCTATATAAAGAAGGCCCGTAGTGTTGTCTAGGGCAGTTATGGGTATTGATTGGAGGCTTTGTCCTACAAAATATTGTAAGGGAATGCCCATGTGGCTTTGCATATTGTAATTCTAAAAGTTTGTAATTCCACATTTGTGGAGATAATAAGAAGCCAATTTTCTGTTCTTGCATATTATTGTTGTTGTTTCTCTATTTCTGTTATGTGCTTGTGGTATTAAGGGGAGCACCCTTCATCACTTCTTTTACCAGATATGATAGTGAAGAAGACCTTCACTTGGTTCATGATCTAGTCAGTGAGGATATCATTGATGAACCATGTTGCTTAGTGGCTGAAGCAATACATGAAGGTAAATCAGATGATTCAAGTCCTTCTCAGCTAGTTAACTATATAGTAATGCATGATGCTCCATATGCTACATTTTCTGGTGCATTACTAGATCAAATTTTTGTTTCCTATCATCAAGAAGAAGTAGATGATGTTCCCTACTTCTTGGATTATGAATATGAGTGTGAATACAACAGTCATGATTGGAAAAACATGGGTAATGATCATTACATTTTCATTATTTAGCCCATGGTTATTCACATACATTTGCAGCAGGATGATCATAAAATTTTCTGGTGGTGGGTCATGTATGTGGATGAGAATCAAATTTTTGATTCAGGAGGGTCACTAGTTTTCTTTTGGGGCCTTGAGCCTAGTTGTAAATACTTGTAAATTCTGTAAATATCTTTCCCTTTCCTGTTGTGTGTTTCTTTCCTGGTCAATTCCCTATATTTTTTGAGGTCTCTTGTTTTTATCATGTGGGTGGTCTGCTTTCCCAGAGATCTAAATTCTTGCCATGCCTGCAAGAGCCATGCATCCCCAGATAGAGCCACTATTAGTCCATTTTCCTGTCAATGCAAAATCCTATGAAAATGGCCTGTTCCCTGCAAATGTTTTGAAGTAATGTCATCCCGCCTTGCCTACAATCATAGTTTTGACTTGCAATGAAGATCCATAATGATTCATGGTGTGCATGCTTAGCCTTATGTTTTTCATGATGTCACCTTGCTCCAATTCAGATTGCATCTTCTAATTCATAAAACCCAGGGAGTTATTAAAGTTTTATGGTCTGCAGGAAATAGTCTCAGAATCTGCCAAAGTGTCGAAAACCTATGATGTTTTCTATTTGGTCTGCATGAATACCCTGGTTGTTTTCAACCTTGTGCCTTCCCGCATTTGCACACTTATCTTCTGGTTCTGAAATCCCTGGATGTTTTCGATCCTTCACCGAAAACCCAAGATGTTTTTGACCTCGCATTTCTTCCCTTTTGTCGGCATTCCTTATTCGTTGGTCCTAACTACGCAAGTGCGATTGGATGGTGGGCCCGGGTCTTCAAGGGTTTTTAAATGATTGGTTGTCACATGATTGCATGTCATAAATTTATAACATGCGACCATGCAACCATTTACTTCTTGTGCTGGGGCCTGTTGGCGGGGAGGGCAGTGGTCCCTGTCAATCCTCATGTCAATTTGAGCTTTGGGGAAAAAGAACACCTACACACCGTGTCTTATATTTTTCAATAATATCATCTACATAGTCATCCAAGGTTTTTTGTATCATATCATGGAAGATGGTTGTCATTTCTCGTTGATAGGTGGCTCCTATATTCTTTAGCCCAAATGGAATCATGTTTTAGTAGAAGGTACCCCATGTTGTTGTGAACATTGTCTTGTGTTCAACTGCTTCTTCTATTCTGATCTTATTGTACCCCAAGAAGCCATCCATGAGTGAAAACATCTCATGGCCCACTGTGAGATCTACTATCATGTCTATGTTAGGTAGTGGGAAATCATCTTTGGGACATGGTTTTTTTAAGTCCCCGAAGTCTATGCAGATTCTTATCTCTCCTCAAGGTTGGGTGGCAAGAACCATGTTGGAGATCCACTTTTAATAATCAATGGGTATGATGATATTGGCTTATAGGAGCTTTTCTAGTTCTTCTTTTACCAATAGGGCTACCTTAGGATTCATTTTGCATAGCTTCTGCTTTACTGGCTTGGCATTAGGGTACACTGCAAGATTGTAAACAAGATTAGGATCAAGCCCAGGCATGTGTGCATACTGTAATACCCCAAAATTGGCACCTATCAATTTCAATCAATTATGGTGCATTTCTTGAATTTTTGCATCATCGAAGTCCTACTTTGCTATGCAATTTTCTCTCTCCTACCTAACTTTATTTGACTTGATGTCAATTGCAAAAACCCTAATTTGCATTAATCTCACACTATAATTAATTCCTAAGTCTTTGAATTTATTAGCTAAATAATCCCTATGATAAATTAATTTAATTCTAAAGTCCTAAGTGCTTTAAATTAAATTAAAATCTACCCCCTTTTTTTAATCAGAAAATCTACCCCCTTTAGCTAATACCCATAAAAAGAATTAATAAATTGCTTGATTATTTGAATGGACACTCTTATTTGAATTAATAATTCAAAATAATCGAAAGGTCACCCATATGTGGAAATAAACATTCTTTTAATTAAATAATTCATGCCTTTTTGTCTCAATTGGAAATGAAGGGTCAACCATTTCAAATCAAGAAACTCTTCATTCCTCTTCTGGGTTTGTCTATTTATTGAACCTTCTCCTTCATTCGAAAAGAGAGCAATTTGAAAGCACATAGACTATAGAAATTTTTTGTCTCAACTATTTACATATTTTCAAAGCTTATTGCATTAATTAGTTTTCTCTCATTTAGTGTTAATTGCATCTTTAGATTAATTTTCTTACTTGCTATTAGTTAATTATCATCTTTCTTTCAAGATTTCTTAGACTAGAATTTGCATTTCATATTTACTTTCAAGTTATTAGATTAAAATCTACACTTCATTCTAGATTACAAAATGCATTTTCATCTTAGATTAATTGTACTTTGCTTATCAATCTAGTTTTTCAAATCCTCCATATTAACTCAGTCTGATGGTTGTTGGCTCTCCAATCTGAGAGTAATTAAACACCTTGATTAATTAGGAGGCAACAAGTCACTTCACCATGAATTTAGAATTGAGTAATCCATACTCATTCTTGTAATTCGATTGTGTGAGTAATGACTATGTTTTGTGTGTGTAGTTGGATTAGAGGTCCATGTTCAACCACATACATTTCAGTGCCCACCATGGGACAGAAAAGATCAATTTCTGGCCTCATTCCTGATTTTTTTGACACAAAATTTGAGCTCTGTCGTGTCTCTACTTTCCTATGTACGGATTCTTGCATGAGAATCTAGAGCATACCACATGAAGTTTCTCTCTCAGTAGCACTCTCTCGCGTGAAATTTCACTATCTTCGCATAGTGCCTTGTGTTTTCTCGTGCGCTGTAGAGTACTTCCTCAAGCGAGATTTGACTCCAGTTTTTAAAAAAAATTCTTGTCTCTGTGTTTTTTGTTTCAGATTTCTAATAGTTTTTGTTTGTTGTTAATTTCCATTTCTCTGCTCTTTCCATAGCATAACAGTTTTCTACAGTACGTTTGTTGAAGAACATAAAACATGCTAATGGTTTGATTGTAGGATGATAGTCGAAGATCTCATAAAAATATTGTGTTTGTTTTCTTGCTTTCATTCACATAGTCTAATTAGGACCTCATTAAAATTTCTTGAGAATTTTGATAGTGGGCTAGGGAATTTGGCTCTTCATTTCATGGATGTGATGACCATGAATGAATCCGAAAACCCAATGATCCTACTAATATGATAGATTCTTGGAGAAGTGGGGAAAGGTAGTGAATCTTTAACACTTCTAATTGCCAGGGGACTATGCTCTTCTCTCTTTGAGAGAACCAGAAACCAAAAGCTTGTGGATTTGGTGAAGTGAAGCTAACTCGATGATGAATTTTCTTGATGTGTTTGGGTGAAGTGATGAGGTCGAGAAGTATGATCTTCTCTCTTTGAGAGAAACAAAAAATCAAACCCTTGGATCTAAGCCAAGTTGTGTCACCTTTAGAGGGCCTGCCGAAAGTTGAACCTCTGGGAATGACCCAAGTGGGTACGCACATTTTAGCGGTGATTCCACCTCACTTTAATAAAGAATGCTTTGTTGAGTCCAAAGACTCCAAAGCCATATTATCTTCCTTCTCATGATTTTGACTATCATCTTGAGAAGGCCTTGTTTGTTGTACTCAGTGGCACTGCTAGTACCCCTATTTACGGGGGTGTACAACTTTCAAGTGTTGGTGTGGCTGTGAGGCCTCAACCCTATATTGGGGGCACTAGAGGTTAGTATAAATGGAAGCCTATTAAAATCTTTCCTTAGCTAGTGGCCTACCTGATTCACCTCCGAAAGGAGGCATAATCTTTGCGCAGGGAGGGGGAAGAATCTCTCCTGTAGATTCCCACCATAGGCATACACCTAGACACATGAAGGTGGTATACGACACTAGCCCCTACCACAAGGGTAACCTTTGAATGTATACTATTGAGTCCTTGGAAACACAAAAAACATGTGTGCCCTCAAGGGGGTGACACGGCTGTGTGAGGTGCATGTATGCGCATAAGCAGTGGGGAAAAGGTTTTGTCTTCTCACCATTTTTTTGGTAGGGATAGCTATGTGTTTGTTATCAAGTCTTAAACATTATCCAATCATGATCAAACAAAGGCTCCCCTGATACTATCAGGTTGCTTTGTCCTTGATAGGTCTATTAACAACTACTTCTTGTATCACAACTACTTGATCTAAATCTTTGTGTCTTTAAACGAATGCTTGAAACCTCAAAATGAGATTGTTGATTAGATTGTTCTTCAAACCTATCAGGAAATTGGATTTTCTGTCATACATCAATTCAGGCTGTATCTTAGAATTCAACTTTCAACTTGAAAACTATGTCAAACTGTCAGACTTTGGATCTTTCCCCCATAAAGTTTCATTTTTCAAAGCACTTTCTCGTGCGAGACTTTGTTCTTTCGCATGAAGTTTGGTGTTTTCTCACGTGACCTGGTATTTTTTCACGCGAACCTGTATCCAAATTTCAAAAATAGAGACTAAATTCCTGTTGACTGGTCAAACTTTTTCCTGATCTACTTTTTGTCTGAGGTCTATTTTTCTATTTTCCTATTGTTCACTATCAAAAATTGGTTGTCCTGAGTTGGGAATCAATCGATCTTTTCTTTGGCTCATGTTGTCTATCGTTGGTTTACCTTATCTCTTTATGCCTTTTGTACCTCATGTTGTGATAGTCTTATCTTGGCTATTCTAGCCACCTCTTTTGATGATTCATACCAGGTCCATCTCACATCTTGGTTGTTCTAGCCATTTATCTCCTTTCCATTATCTTAGAGACAGAGTCTAGTATTATCCCAAGTCTTCTCTCATCACATCTTCATCTATGACTGTCATGACTAGAAGTGGCAAAACTTATCCCATTCAGAATACTGGTCAAGGTAGAAGAGAACCTCCTAATCAATAAATAGATCATCCTGAATCTATCATGAAATCTGAACTTTGTTAGAGATCCTTGAGTTCCTCATTGAGTACTTTGAAAGATAGTCTATCTCAACCATCACCTCTGGTGTTCCAAGAGTGTTTTAATCCACTGTTTGAATCACAACCTAGTTTCTCATTTCAAGAGCAAGAGAACTCATTCTTCCAAGACAACTCATTGTTTCATAACTTTGGAAGACCACTCCCTCGGACTGCTCCTATTATTGAATTTGTTGATACTAATCATGATATTTTCCCACCTGAATTTGTTAAATCTTTTGACCCGGTTCATTCATCAAAAGTTACCTTTGTTGTGCCCCATCAACATCATTCATATCACTTTACTAAGGCTTCAATTGCTACAAAGTCCTACATTAACAAGATGGGAGATCCATTTGATTTCCAACTGAGAAAGTATAGTCAAACTTATGACCAATCTCAAAACAATCAGTATCATGGTCAATCCTCTAATGATCCATGTCATGCTCAACCTTGAAATGAGAAGCCTCATGGTCAATCTCAACATGACCAAAATCAGTCCCACAATGATGATCAATCTCAAAAAAAACCTCAAGGTGATCGACAACCCACATATTTCTATCACCCTCCTCCATTCGATCAAAACCAAGATGATCAGCAACAAGATCAAATTCTGAGCATTTATGAGATCCTTGGGAAAGAAAATGATGTGATAACTCAACATGATATAGACGCCAAAAAAGCTAATAAGAGTCTTATTAAAATGATGGAGATCCTCCTCCTAGAGGAGAAGGAAAAATACTTCCTTGAGTTAGCTAAACAAGGGGCCAAGTTACCCCCAAAATATCAAGTTGAGACACTCATGGCCAAGGAAGAAGGAACTGAGACCGCAAAGTTGCAAAAAATGGTCTGAGACATGCAAGATTAGATTAGTCAACTTGTGAAGAATAAGGACAAACCCACTCAAAAATTCACAATGGAAAGCATTTGTCCTCTCCCCTTTGATAGAAGTCTACATATGCCACCTTTTTCCAAAGGTGTACAGCTCCCTAAATATGACAAATACTTGGGTGCAACTGATCCCCAAGATCACTTGAGGGAGTTTGGCACATTATCTATGGAATTCATGCATGATCAAACCTATCTTATGCACTTATTTCCTCATAGCTTGGGTGGACTAGCTATGGAATGGTTTTATCAATTTCCTACAGGCATTAAGACTTTTGACAAAATGGCTAATCTATTTCTCCAACATTACTCACATAATATTCAGCATTCGGTCAACATCCAGGATCTTTGCAATTTAAAGTAGTGACAAGGAGAATCTTTCCTAACATTCCTCCAAAGGTGGAGACAATTATGTACAAGATGTCCTCACAAGCTACCAAAGTCTGAGAGACTCAACATTTTCTTTGACAATCTTGTCCTAGACTTTGAATACCAAGTGCAATTACAAGGTCCTCTAACCTTTAATAGCATGATTAAACAAGTAGTGCGAATAGAGGCCTTTATGATCAAGAAAGGTGAATTGAATTTGAGTAAAGACAACAAAAAAGGATCTTCAAACTCAACTAAGGATAAATGGAAGTTTATTAACAAGGATAGAGACATTGTGAATGATGGAGTGGTCAACAATGTGACCCCAAAACCTGCTAAGTCTATTTTAATCTCTCTTCCACCATACAAGTGATTAAAGCAGTTGAAAAGCCTATGGTGGAAAATCAGCAACATTCAAGGTTTTCTAGAAACAAACCTTGGGCATCACAACCCAAGCATGAATTCACTTCCTTGGGAGAACCACTTGATGTGGTCTATAAAAATCTTGTGTAGAATTAGATTCTTACTCCTTTGGAAAAGCATCTCTATGACCCAAAACCATGACCTCATTGGTGGAATGACAATGCCTATTGTGACTATCACCAGAATAAGGGTCATAAGACTTCTACTTGTCTTCAATTGAAACACAAGGTCCAAGATTTGATTGATAGTGGTGACATTATTGTGGATGGCCATAACAAGAATTCAAACCATCAAGCATTTAAGGATCCCTTCCCTCCTCATGAGAAGGGTGAGTCTTCAAATGCTAAGAATACCAATGCTAAAGTCAATTACACATACACAAATGATGACAATGTTATTGGTATGATCAAACCTATTGAGATAGAGTACTGTGATGTGATTACTATTAAGGGAAGTGATGATGCTCCCAAACCTAAGACTCCTTTCATCTTGCATAGTTTTGCATCTCGTTCATCTGAATCTGAACAACCTCAAGACTATGTTAATCTTGTCACTCGATCATGTGGAAGAAATCTTTTGAAAGGTCCCGATCCTCTAAAACAAACTATGGATAAGGATGCTCTGAAATAAACTGTGAATAAGACTACTATTGGCCCTACCAACAAGAACACTAAACCTATCCCTATAGCTAGTTTGGCTAGTTATAGAATCTTAGATCAACTCTAGTGAACCAATGCTCAGATTACCATTTTTGAGCTGTTGAAGATCTTGCTTGCTCACAGGTAGATTTTGGATAAAGCCCTCACCGAGGAAAACATTCCCAAGGATCTCAATCTCTATGGTGGGTTATTTGACCTCGCCTCACTATCTATCCTTTTCTGAAGAAGATGATCACTCTTTGAGTCATCCTCGGGTAAAAGCACAATCAGGTGTCACCTTTTTGGCTAACTTATCAGCACAGCTGAATTTTAGTATTTCTAACTAAAAATTAATTTTGGTCAAACATATGGTCTAGCTAGATTCATTATAGCTAAGTTAGATAAGTTCTTTAACTTTTCCAATTGGAAATATCTATTAAATGCATGTTTTATACCACTTTGGGTCCAATTAACAAAAAAATAAAATTATTTTAGAAAAGTGGCATTTCAATAACTCCTAATATTTATAATGACATTTTTTTGAAAATTAAAAAATACCCTTTTGTAGAGATAAGAGTCAAGAATATCCTCATATAGATTTTATAGTGTTTTAATTAGACATAATTTATTGTAATTACAAAATATTACAAGTAGGTATTTTAATAGTCAAGGAGACGTTGATTCGGAGAAAGAAAAAAATAGTAAATCATATTAAATAAATTTGAAAAACACATGGTGCACTAGAGGAGAGAGTCCTCTTCAAGAATATGTATTTCTTTTTTTGATTGGGATAGATTTGCTATGTAAAATATGTTGCGAGATGAAAACTGTTGATTTCAATGATTTGGAATTTGAATTATTATAAAAGAGAAAATATAGGTCACAAACCAATTTTTATTTCTTTATGCACTAGATATATATGTCATCTATGACATATTTTGAAATTAGGGGAAAATATGTTTATTTACATATAATTTTTTGGTGGGAACTAGACCCCTAATTTTCAGCATTTTTCAGCAGCTGAAAAATCATCTTTAAAAATTTAAAAAAAATATCAATTCTTATTCAAAAAAAATACTAAAAATATTAATCATAAACCTCATCCATTTTATCACATTTAATTAGTTTACATCATCTTCAAATTCCAAACGTAAATGTCATTTTTATACTATTGAAGTTGAACAACTTTGATTTTGTTAGCCTCTTCCTTTGTAAAAGGGTGACAACTTATTGTGCTTTTACCCCCTCATAACACTCCCTTGCATATAGAGGTCATGATAGGTCCTAAGCACATCCGCTGAGTGCTCATAGACAATGGTGCTGGTCTTAATATTTGTTTTGCTAAGCTTCTTACTTAGCTAGGTTATGATGAGAATTGTATAGACTCCCACAAAAAGATTACCATCAAAGCTTATGATGAGGAAGAACACAAGTCCCAAGGCTTAGTTGTGCTACCTATCCACATAGGACCTATTGAGAGAGATGTTATTTTTCAATTTCTTGACATTCCTCTTGCCTAAAACATCTTGTTGGGTAGGCCTTGGATTCATGAGATGCAAGCTATTCCATCTATGTACCATCAATGCATTAAGTTTATATTTCATGGGGTGAAAGTCACTATACCTACTAATACCAATTTCTCCTGTAACACACTCAATCAGTCTACCGACAACTTTGTTCCAACAAATCGAGAATCCAATGAGTTCTATGATGCCAAGCTAAAAGAGATGGAACAAACTTTGAAACTCAAGGATACAGGCATGGGAGAATACCGAATTGAACCTGTGCTATTACTAGCTACTCTTCCTCTATCTCCATGCTCTTATGGGAGACCTTCCAAGAATAATAAACCTTCTAATGCTTCTCTTCAAATATTTTATGATGGCACCTTTATGCAGGCATCTACACCATTAGAAGATGAGGATGAAGAAAGAGCCATCATAGCTTGGATCTACAAAGGTAAAGAAACATCTAAAACAAATACTCCACCCCTAGACTTAGAACAAGAGCCATATAGTGAGGCCTTCAAGATCATGAAGCACTTCGGCTATAAGGGGAGTGGTCCTATAGGAAAGAATGATAATGGTCTACTAAAGCCCATTGAAGCTACAGGTTGTAGCACAAAGGATACTACTAGCTTAGGCTTCAAGAATATCCCCTTTCATTTAGGGATAAACAAGTTTGTACTAGAACCTGAACCTAAACCTAAGATGGAATTTGAAGATACTACTCCAGAGATAAAACTAGAGGCTAGCTTTGATGAAGACACATTTCCATATTCTATCCCTCTGGAACTTGCTACACTCTTTGCAGAACATGATGAGCCTATCATACCTATCCATATGATAGAGACTGATGTTGATACTAATACTAATACTAATTCTGATAAAACCTCTTCAGTGCATCAATTCACATATGAGTAATCGAAAGAAACACTAAATGATGATCCCAATTTTCTAGTTGAACAATACAGACCGCCACATTTCCAAAAGTGGTATGAACAAGAAAAACTCTAGCAAACCATTAATGCCACAAGGAATGAAGATCAGCTAGGTGATACAGCTAGTACTAATGAAATTCCCACATCAAGTACTGACTTGCATGAATATGACTTTGAATCTTTGTCTGATGCTACTTATGATGTAGACATAGATACTATTCACATGTATGAAAGACTCCTCGAAGTAGGTGAAGGGTCTAGCATTATGCCACATGAATTAGACACCATTGGTGCTAACTTGTCCTCTACTTCTGATGTAAGGTGTTATAGGGATTCGAACACTCCTTTGGATGAGATTTCTCTAGGTCTTGAATTGCTTGTCCATGCTTTTGATGGTTATACCATGAACACAATTGAACCAGTCACTACTAATCTTTCACTCCACCATCCCGATCTGATAAACTGGAACTCCCCTTCCTCATCCAATGAAGTCCTAATATTCTAGAATGATTAAGATTTATCCTATTACCTCCATGCAATTGAACATGTGATGTCCTCCACCAGAGAAAGTAGTGTCATCATGACAGAGATAGATATCAAGTATCTTAGTCAAAAAATTAAAAGAAGAAATAGATGCTCTGATGGTGAAAACCACATTGTGGTAGTATCAGAGCCAAAAATAGTAAAAATAAAAGACATATCCCAGGGTGAAAACCTCTCTAAGGAACCCAAGGATGAGATACTTGATACGCTTCCAAGCCACTTTCAAGAGAGGTCATTAGTATTGATTGAGCCAACACAACCAATAAATTGGGTACAGAGGCTGCTCCACAAATTATTCATCTAGCACAATCATTGTCTGCAAAAGAAAAGGAAGAGTTCACTAACTTCTTTCTGAGAAAGAAAATAAACTTTGCATGGACTTACTTTGACATGCCTAGATTAGACCCCAATCTAATCATGCACCATTTATCCATTACACTAGGTGTCAAGCCTGTTAAGTAGAAGCTATGAAAGATGCATCCACATGTAGCACTTTTGGTCAAAGCAGAGCTAGAAAAGCTTCTTAAAGCTTGTTTCATAAGAACTATTGATTATGCAGAGTGGATTTCAAATATTATTCATCACCAAACATGATAAATCCATTCGTGTGTGCACAGACTTCAAGGATCTAAATAATGCATGTCCAAAAGATGACTTCCTATTGCCCAATATTGATATGATAGTAGACATGACAGCAGGATATGAGATGTATTCCTTGATGGATGGATTTTTTGGCTATAATCAAATAAAAATTATGCCAGAAGATCAAGAAAAGACCACTTTCACATGTGCCTAGGGCACCTTTTGCTGGAATGTCATGCCTTTTGGGCTTAAGAATGTTGGAGCAACATATCAGAGAGCTTTCACTACCATTTTCCATGATATGATGCATAAAATGATGGAGTATTATGTGGATGATACTTTAGCCAAAAGCATGCAGTGGAAAACCCATCTAATAGATTTGGGTCCCATACTTGACCGCATGGGACAATTTAGTCTCAGACTTAATCCAAAAAAGTGTGCTTTTGGCATCACTTTTGGGAAACTATTGGGTTACATCATTTCAGCTAAAGGTATAGAAGTTGATCTAGAAAAATTTCAAGCTATTATGGACATGCCTCCACCTAAAAACATCAGTCAAATGAGAGGACTACAAGGAAGGTTACAATCTATTCGGCATTTCATTTCACAGTTGGCTGACAAGTCACAACCGTTTACCAAAACCTTGCATAAGGGTGTGAGTTATGAATGGAATGAAGAATGTGACAGGGGACTCACTTAGATTAAGCAATATCTTGCTAATCCACCTATATTGATGCCTCTTATTCATGGGAAGCTACTCATACTATACATCTCAAAAACAAACACATCTTTAGGTGCTCTCCTAGCTCAATAAGATTAGAACAACAAAGAGAGAGCCATATACTATATCAGCAGAACATTGATTTCGTATGAGATGAATTATTCTATCATTGAGAAAGCTTGTCTAGCAATAGTGTTTGCTTCTTAGAAGTTGCAACATTATATGCTTGCTCATACTACAAAGCTTATTGCAAAAATTGATCCACTAAAGTATTTATTGAGCAAGGCTTCCTTCACACGTAGGTTAGAAAAATGGGTGATGATACTTAGTGAATTTGACATTGAGTATGTGGAAAGAAAAGATATTAAAGGACAAGAAATTGCTGATTAGTTAGCGGAAGCTCTTCTAAAAGATCACCAACCTTTGAGTATTGAATTCCCAAATGAATCCATCATGCTTCTCACACACCAATCTTGGAGCATGTTGTTTGATGGATCATTCACTCAGCAAGGATCTGGTGCAGACATTTTGTTTATAACACCTCAAAGATACTCATTACCAAAAGCTTACAAAATGTTGTTTCCCTACACAAACAACATCATTGAATATGAAGCTCTCATCAATGGTATGAAGATAGCTATTGAATGGCATATGGATGAGCTCAAGGTCTTTGGAGATTCTCAATTAATCATCAACCAAGTCAATGATGTTTACCAAACAAAAGATGACAAGCTAGTACCTTAAAAAAGAATGGTGGATGATCTCAAATAGCATTTTGCACACATTTCTTTCCAGAAAATTCCAAGAGCAGACAATAAAGAAATTAATGCTATGGCCACTCTTGCTTCAATGTTACAAATGCTGAAAAATGACTTCAGACATGAATTCCTGGTGGAGGCATTACACTACCCTGCCTATGACATTCCTAAATCCAGGATGATCTATTCATTCATTGGACATGATTCATCCTGCTACCACCAAATTTATTCCTACCTCCATGACCAAATCATTCTAGACACCTATACCTGGAATGAAAAATGTTAACTAATTCATACTGCTTCATGGTATGTCATCATACCAAATGACTTGTATAGACGAGGTCTAGATGGTACCCTCCTTAGGTGTCTAGAACCCGATGAGTTTGAACATGTGCTAGCTGAGGTACATGAAGGTATCTATGGGTCTCATTCGAGTGGTCTAACATTAGCCTGAAAACTTATTAGAGCTGGTTATTACTGGCCAGATATGGAGAAAGAAGCTATTCAATATGCCAAGACTTGTAAACAATGCCAATTTCATGGGAATTTGATCCATGCTCCTACTAAAGAGTTGATTCCTTTCATCAATTTCTGGCCATTTCAGTAATGGGCCTTCAACTTGGTGGGTCAGATACATCCTTCTTCTTCAAGAGGACATAAGTTTATCATCATAGCTACTGACTATTTTACTAAGTGGGTTGAGGTAGTGCCTCTAGTTGTAGCTAATGGCAAGTCTATGGCTATGTTTATATTGAACTATATCATTTGTAGATATGGTGTACCCTCATCCATTATCACTGACAATGGGGGACAATTCAAGAACAAGGACCTGAGAGAGTTATGCACCAAATTTAGGATTATTTAGCATTGGTCATCTATCTATTATCCCCAGGGTAATGGACAAGCAGAAGCTTCTAATAAGATAATTCTCAAAATCATGCACCGAACAGTTCATAAATCTAGTAGAGATTGGCACTTCTAGATTAATCTGACTTTGTGGGCCTACAGGACAAGTATCCGAACACCAACAAGGGCTAATCACTTTTCCTTGGTTTATGGAGTAGATGTAGTATTTCCTATTGAGGTCGAGATTCCAACATTGTGAATCTCTCTAAGGGGCCTCATCACTGATGAAGAAAATAGAATATCTCAGCTTCAAGAGCTTGAGTTACTTGATGAATGTCAGAAGGTGGCATTCGATCATCTAAGAGCATACCAAAAGAGGATGTCCAAAGCCTACAATAAGAAAGTTAGACAAAGAGAATTCCAAGTGGGTGATCTCATCCTGAGAGAGAACCCCAAGAATCAACAATAGTGGGCTCAGAAAGGAAAATTTAAACCAAAATGGCTTGGTCTGTATGTTATTACTGTAGCATTTGGGTCTGGCACTTATCGACTCTCCACCACTGAATGAGAATAGCTCAAAGAGCCTATCAATGCTCTTCACTTGAAGAAATTCTATAGCTAAGGCATTCTCTATGTGCTCGTGTACATACTTATTGGTCCTGGAAAAATCCCAAAAAAATGATATATTGGCAAAAATCCTAAAAATTGCAAATTGTCCTGAAAAAATGATCATCTTAATGAAAACCTAGTAAACAAGTGCTTCGATGTATCTATTATCTTGGTGAAAACTTGGTAAACATGCACCTTGATAATAATAATAAAAAATAGAAAATTTGAAAAAATACCAAAAAAAAGTGAAAAGATCAAAAATACAAAAAAAGTGAAATATTCAAAAATACAAAAAAAATCAAAAAAAGAGGAAAGTACAAAAAAATTGAAAAAGAAGAAAAAATGTGCCATTTATGAAAACCTAGCAAACATGCATCATGGTAGCAAAAATAGAATCTCTGCCAAGATGGTGAAAACCTGGTAATAGGCACCTCTTATTTCCTGAAGCTATATCTCATTTCAGCATCACTTGGCTCTTAGTTTCCTACTTTAGGTTCCTTGCATTCCTTCTTTAGTTTTCTTTCCCGCTTTCCTACTTTTTTTTGTTTCCTGCTTTAGTTTGCTAGCTCATGCACTTGCTCTTAGTTGTCTTCGAGATTTTCTTCGACTCTTCATGGATTGGAACTGGTAATTCTTGGGGCCACCTGCCTGGTTTAGGGGGCATTGTCATTTCACTTTCTGAGACTTTCTTGTGCATCAGTCACCAGTAGTTCTCACTATGTCTACCTGCTAATGCCTGGCTACTTAAGAGATTTCTCTCCTTGGGGATCTCTTGTGTATCGACTGCTAGTGGTTCCCACTGTGCCTACCTACTAATACCTAGCTTATGTTTGACCTCTCTCTTTCAGGATCTCTTCCTTACATTAGTCACTAGTGGTTCTCACCACGTCTGCCTACTGATGTTTTGCTAGTATCTTTGAGATTTCTTTCCTTAAGGATCTCTCTCATATCGGTCACCAGCATTTCTCGTTGTGTCTAACTACTGATAAATCATTTAGCTCCCTGATATCTTCTTGAGACTTCATCTCTTGTGATGATCGCCAGTGGTTCTCACTGTGTCTGCCTACTGTCACTATCTCGTCGAGACTTTGAATGTCATCTTTTTTATTCGACTTCAATCCACTTGAACACAAACTTCAACTGAAACTAAAACTAGATTTTTGGTTCTCTAAGGCATGATGAGCTTTCCTTTCTTTGAGTGCTTCTTTGTTTTCTTTGATCTATTCTGTGCTTTCTACTTGCTAGTTTAGTTCCAATGATCTAAAGAATCTATTTAAGAGGGGTGTCCATCTGTAAGAGCCTCCATCTCGTATTGGATGGCCATGCATACATTGACTCCTTTTATATGGAGGCTTTGGTGAGGTTGGTTCTTCTCCTTGTCTATTTTGAGTGACTTCTTTCTGCTACAAGAAAAATTGCAAACACTCATCCTACTAAGTGAACGTAAGGGTCACTACGAGAAATCTTTGGCAAAAGAAGGAACTCTCGCGTGTCTGGTGTGTTTGTTCACAAGCAACATTCAGGTCATTCTAGCAATTATGCTTTGATGCTTATGGTAACTTGCTAAATTAAAAGGAATAGGTGTTCAGGTCATTCTGGCTTCTTGTGCCTTAATGCTTACACCTCATTCCGACAAATCTAAGACTAATGTCATATTCATATTCTCATGATTGCAAGGTCAGTGAGGATTGTATGGCATCTTGCGATCATCCCATGCCTAATAGAACTCGATGATGATAATTATAGTGAGTCCAACAACCAAGTCCTAGGGGTTGCATTCATTCATTTTAGGCTTGCATCTAGCTTAAGCTTGCATATTTCATTCTAGGCTTGCATTGAGACAGTGTTTGGTGCTCTCTTGATTGCCTTCTATTCATCAAAGGTTCTCATCTTTTTGTCCTGGATTCCTCTTGGCTGCACAAGTGTCCGGTCCTTGCTCTCGATCTCTAAACATATCTTTTTTATTAGTACCTATCATATATTGCGTTATCATAAATCCATATGCATACATTTCATATCTATAAACATGTGCATTCATTATATGCATACATAAAATATATATTAGATACATCTATCTATTATCTATCATTGCATTTCATAGTGCATATTCATACATTATCATAAAAGAAAACATGTGCATTTCATATCTAATCCATACATCCAAAGCATATAGAAAACATCTCATAAACATCAAATATCTCAAAGAAATATATCAACAAGTACGATGATATCAAAATCATGATCTCATATATATATAACAGTCAGATCAATGTCATGTACAAAATATGGTGCTACTCGAGCATAGTATCAAAAATGGAGCTACAATATGTGGATCAAAATATGCTAACTCTTCCCATCACCACCTAGAGGAGGTGGTGGCAGTAATCCCTGTGCTGGTGCCTATGGTGGTGGCATCAGTCTATGAGGAGGGGGTATGGGCCACTATGGAGGTGCCTATAGAGGAGCCTACTGTGTTGGTGCCTATGGTGGTGCCTGTGGAGCTCCAACATACTTAGCAAAGGGAGGTACCTACTCTAATAAATCTGAAACAACCCTGACATAAGCTGCATAATAGTAAGCTACCTGAGTAGCCTCATATCTCGTCTCTAGTCATGCTTGTGCTAGCTCATCTTAGAGCTCTCTAATCTCACTATCCCTCTAGGCTACTCGGGTCTCCTATACGATGACTTGATTATGATAGTCATCTCTCTCTGTACCTATCTAACCCTCTCCTAGCTATTCCTCAGAGCCTCTTGTAGCTGTGATTCCTATGCTCCAATTGGGATATTTGACATAATTGTATCATCACCTGGAGGTATCTGTTGCTCTATCCTCTACCTCATGGATCTCTACTATGATCCACTACTCCCCACACCTGTATCCAACCCCATAGCTCTAGTGGGGATATCCACCTATCCTGACCAGGGTCTCAATGCCCTCTACCTAGGCCTTTGTAGTGGTACCTTCTGCTACTACTGAGGTCCCTATTGTGGTCCCTATTGTGCAACCTACTACTATATAGGCTATTGTATAGGTACCTACTACTACTGCTATGTGGGCTCCTCCTATGTAGGCTACTACTACTATGCTCTCTATCCCATGCCTACAAGATCTGTGTACCTCAGGAATGGATACACTAGAAAGTGGTCACAGTATGCAGGCATCATCCCTGCATTGGTGACCTCCACCATATAGTCCTATCTAGTAGCTGGCACTCTCACCTTGATGGTACACCTCCCTAGATCTAACCTCAGATGCCACCCCTTCTTCTCCTCATCAGTGAAGTGGACATAGGGGTAGTAATCATGTGAAATATCATGTTTCCTACCAAACTGGCACATGACATGTGTAACAAGGAAGCACTCAATAATAGTGACACTACACCCAATTAGTGGATGTGAAATAAACATATGAGATAGCTCCTGATGAGAATCATCCCATGGCTCCATAGAAGTCCATGGCCTCCACATGACCACTGCCATGTCATCAATCTAGCACCGCCACTGCTCCGTCTTACCTAGCAATGGCTGAGTCATGACATCTGTGTACCTATATATATATGCTTCCAGATGCTCTTGTGTGTCATGGAAAATAGGTCTACAAATAAGGAGATGCTCCCAGGCATAGATCTGCAAGACAAAGACACCTACCACCATCATCCTCACATTCTGATATGCAATCTCATGAAGCTCATGGTACATCTATGCAAGCATGAACTCGCCCCATCCAAATCTAACCACTGGTCTAGACATCATCCTTTGTAACATGGATCCCAACCTCATTCCAGACCATGTTGTCCTTGATCAAGAACAAGGTAACAACTCATAAAGAAATCTAGAACAATAGCTAATGGGTGAGCACTACCATATCTATGAATCAGATCTTCCCAGGAGATAGCCTGGCCCATCACCAAGTCATCATGAAATATGGCCCTCAGCGCCAGTGTACCTACTTGTGGCTACACCTCATACTCTACCTAAGTACCATAGAATGGTATCTGAAGGATCTGATAGATGTCCTCAAGAGTCACCATCATCTCCCCATCATTAAGTGAAAATTGTTTATCTCCGAATGGAAATGCTCCACAAGTGCACCCAAGAGACTGTGATTTACCCGAATGTCAGGTATATCATGCAAGTGTCCAAGTCCTAGCCCATCAATGTGGGCACCCTTAGCATCTATAATTCTTTGGACAAGTGTTGTGATGGTGGGGTGGTGTGATTGGAATGCAATGTCAGGAAGGTCAACCTACAAAGCAAGCGACGACATTGGATAAGTATCTCAACATAGTGTTTTCTCAAAGCAATAACAGCAAATACAACAATATCCTAGACATGACTCTGTGATGCTCTACTTGGCTGATTTCACAAAACTGTAGTAGATTCCTACATGATGAAACTATTCCCTTGCGTGAGACAGGATCTCTTCTTGTGCGAGAAGTTGAAAGTTCACCCGACACAAGGAATCATTTCACACGAGACTTCAAACAGAGCTCGGGCAAGGAAACCCTAACCCATGTGAGGAAACCACTTCTTTGTGTGAGGGGCGACCTAGGTCGGCATGAGGAAACTATTTCCTTGCACAAGACTTGAAGAACTTGGTCCAAAACTATGCTAGATCTATCCTAAATTGACCTAGAAAGTAGTACGAATTGAAATACAAGGTAGATTCTCAACTACTCATAGGTGGGTCATACTCTAATAGTTGGGTGTGTCATCGGGAGTGCTCCAATTGATGCATGTGCATGGGGACTCCTTCCATCTTTCTCAAAGCTCTCAAATCACAAGAAGACAAAGTGAATAATGAATTGAAAGTGACCCCTCCGGGCCTTATATAGTTTTTGACCTAATTTTCAAAAGTGCTCCGTTTTGCGTGAAAATCACCCCCTTGGTTAAATCAACCATTCTGAATCCATTTTCAAGATTGAAATTGAAATCTGACATCTCTAGATAGCTCAAAATCATCTTTTAAATTCTATGATCCTTTGGGATCAAATGCTTGTGTAGTCAACCTTTTGGCGTCATTTTCCTGCCAGATCCTCATCATGTTCTCAAGATCTTTTCTCTTTTCATCAAATTCAACTCTAGTCAAATCTAGTCAACCATGGTCAACCATGGTCAAATGTGGTCAATAGGACCTTTAGATCACTCCAAATTTCTTTTGCATCTTCTCAATGCTTCCTTAATCTACTCTGAATTCTTTTGATCTTTGATCTTATCTTTATCTACAACCTCTTGCTATCAATCATCTTCTAACATGTCATCTTTTGATTTAGCTCCTGAGGGGGCAAGATGATTGCATCATTGAATCTTGTCAAATCAATTCTTGAATCAGTCTCATCCAAATCATCAGTTCTCTTCACTAGGGGCATCTTTGTGCCCGACATCTAGTATCTGGTCATCTATTTATTAGGTATCTGAGCAATCTAACTCATATCCTCGAGGATCAACCTTTGTTTTGGAGATGGTTCTCAAAATATTTTAGGTATTGGAGAAATCTAACCCTAATTCTTGGGAGTCAAGCTTCATTCTGGAGATGACTCTAGAAATCTCTTTTGGACTGTTATCTAGGCAATCTAACCTGGGTCTCAGAGGGCTAAGCTTTGTATTGGCACAATCTAACCCTGATTCTGAGATAGTCCTAAAATCTTCATCAATTGGTGTTGGGGAAATCTAACCCTAATTCCAGTTCTCTTTTAGACCATTGTCTTTGTGATCTAACTTAGAGTTCAGAGAATCATGCTTCTTTCTGATCGGTGTCTTGGAAATCTAACCTAGACTCCTGAAATATTCACTCATCTGTCATATCAGACTATTCTTTGAATCAACACGTTGCTCGCACATTAATTGAAAGAGGGGAAAATGTAATACCCCAAAATTGGCACCTATCAATTTCAATCAATTTTGGTGCATTCCTCAAATTTCTACATCATCGAAGTCCTACTTTGCTAGGTAATTTTCTCTCTCCTACCTGACTTTATTTGACTTGATGTCAATTGCAAAAACCCTAATTTGCATTAATCTCACACTATAATTAATTCCTAAGTCCTCGACTTTATTAGTTAAATAATCCCTATGATAAATTAATTTAATTCTAAAGTCCTAAGTGCTTTAAATTAAATTAAAATCTACCCTCTTTAGCTAATACCCATAAAAGGAATTAATAACTTGCTTGATTATTTGAATGGACACTCTTATTTGAATTAATAATTCAAAATAATCGAAAGGTCACCCATATGTGGCAATAAAAATTCTTTTAATTAAATAATTCATGCCTTTTTGTCTCAATTGGGAATGAAGGGTCAACTGTTTCAAATCAAGAAACTCTTCATTCCTCTTCTGGGTTTGTCTATTTATTGAACCTTCTCCTTCATTCGAAAAGAGAGCAATTTGAAAGCACATAGACTATAGTGAAATTCTATCTCAACTATTTACATATTTTCAAAGCTTATTGCATTAATTATTTTGCTCTCATTTAGTGTTAATTGCATTAGATTAATTTTCTTACTTGCTATTAGTTAATTATCATCTTTATTTCAAGCTTTCTTAGACTAGAATCTGCATTTCATATTTACTTTCAAGTTATTAGATTAAAATCTACACTTTATTCTAGATTACAAATTGCATTTTCATCTTAGATTAATTATACTTTGCTTATCATTCTAGTTTTTCAAATCCTCCATATTAACTTGATCTGATGGTTGTTGGCTCACCAATCTGAGAGTAATTAAACACCCTGATTAATTAGGAGGCAACAAGTCACTTCACCATTAATTTCAAATTGAGTAATCCATACTCATTCTTGTAATTTGTTTGTGTGAGTAATGACTATGTTGTGTGTGTAGTTGGATTAGAGGTCCACGTTCAACCACATACACATATGACCATGCAAAATTAGTGGTGGCTTCTTGGAGAAGTGTAGTGAGAGCCATTTCTTCACCCTCGACTAAATATGTTACAATGTAGGTGATTCTCGAGTATTCTTTTGTGCCCAAGTTGACTACCTTGGTTTCCTCAATGATAATGGGTGACTACTTGGGTCTATAATATTGGATGGGAGGAAGAGGCAAGTCTCCATCTTCTAGTGCCTCAAAGAGGTTTTCATCAGAAGATATGCCCTTTATTTTCTCTTTTTTAGAGTCAGAATGCACCCAGGAAGGGTTTTCACATAAGGAATCATTCTTTTCTTTTTATTTTTCAATTTTGCAGCTAAATCTTTCCTCTTCCCTTAAATATCCTTTAGGGCCAAGCTTGCATACATGAATGGATTCATGATGTTGATCTGATTATTGGCCTGATGTTCCCATAAATCTTAGGAGCACTTATGTGCTTCGAAACTCATTGATATTTGTGACACTTGGTTGATCTCATTCTATGAGTTCTATATCAATGAGGGGAAGTTCAATCACATTAATGGCGAGTTGATCAAGGACAGAAGTGCCCAAGAGGTTATCATGGTCGAAGATGTTGTCATAGGATTTATTTTCTTCCTCTTTAGGGATGTCTTCGATCTCTACAAGGTCATCCTGGCTATTCAAAATGGAAACATTGGTCATGTTGGTTCCCCCAGTTGTGGTATTGGGTTCTTGTATGCACATGTGAGGGGTATTAAAACCAAGACCTTGATGTTTTGGATTTTTTGAGGCTTGAATTAGATATTTTCTTCTTCCTTCTTGTGGTCCTAGACCACTTGCCTTGGTATTTCCATTTCTCTATAGCATACTTGTGTGATGTTGGACATTTTTCTTTGAAATAAATGAGGAGCTCAGTGTTAGGAGGTGGGGGATCTCTATACAACCACTGATTGATGTCAAGGTCCATTTCAAGGCTATCTATATTTCCATGGGAAACAAATGTCAATGGTCCCAATTTCATGATTTCATGATTTTCTTGAGTAGGATTTCTTTGGTGGCTTGGGAACCCTTGTGTATGTGGATCCAGAGGTAGGGCCCCTACTACAAATGCATCAGTTAGGCTATATTCACCACAGCCCTAGTTGTCAATCTTGATGAAAGAGAGAGTGGAGGTGAGGATAGTCTCTGGATCACTGTGGGATCGGGGTGAGCAAGTGATAGAAGTGCCAATTTTGATTCTAGGACAATGGGTGGAATGAGGGAATGATGCTTCCATCTCATGAAAGTATGTAAAGGGTTGGGGGTCTACATAGATGGTGATCCCAGTGCCTTGATGCAAAAATTTGATGCACTCATGATAAGAAAATGGTACAACTTTGATAGAATGGATCCATGGTCGACCGAGGAGGATGTTATATGGTAGGTCAAGATCAACAATGTGGCAGATGGTGTCTTGAGTTGTAGGGAATAGCTTGATAGGAAAAAGAATGGTTCCTTCAGAGGTATGCTCCAAGTTATTGTATGCCTTGATGGTGATGACATCATGTGATATGTCAGCCTCTGTGAACCCTATTTTAGAATGACCTTCAGAGTACACAAATTTAGGGCTAAGCCATTATCTCTCATGACCCTTTGAATGGAAAAGTCTCTAACCATGACAATAATGCAGAGAGGGAGATTGTGGTTAGGATCAACAACTAGTATATCGAATGTCTTGAAGGAAAGAGCACAAGATATTGATAAATATCCCACAAGGTTCTCAAATTGGATGGTATTTATCTTTGTGGGGACATGTCCTTCTTGGAGGGCTTAGTTAAGGATTTATTGATGGATGGGTGAAGTGCATAGAAGGTTGAGGATGGAGATTTGGGAAGGTGTATTCCCAAGGTGTTCTAGAAGATTGTATTGGGAATTGTGAGCTAGCCTCAGATTAGCATCAGTGACATATATCTAGCCTCTACATGTGGTGACTACATACTAACCATCTTCTCCCTCAGCATGGATGACATTGACTATGGGCTCAACTTGGGTTATGCATCCAATAAATTTATCATAGTTGATATGGGTAGTAGTATAGTCTTAATGGTCAGCATGGTCTCCTTGCTTGCCTTTTCCTTGGTTCTAGTGTGGAGGATTGGCATTGACCTGGTTCTTCCCAGCATTGTGTTTAGGGAACACATTTTGATAGATCCATAGATTGGTATTAGGTGAGGCTTGGGCTGGTGTGTCCACTTGTATCTCCTTTCTATCGATGAGATATTCGATATAATGTTTCAATTTCATGCATCTTAGGGTTGTGTGTCCTTTAACATGATGATAATCATAGTACTCATGATATTTATACCAGCTAGGCTTGGGAATTGCGTCATCAAATTGTTGCATTGGTGGGTAAGTGATTAGGTTGGCCTTGGCCATTTGATGAAATATTACATCTAGTGGTTCACCAAGTGGGGCGAAGGTTCTCTTTTGGTGAGTCTGGACTCAAGGCCTATTCTAATTGGGAGTAGGGGATATGGCATTGACATGACTTTCCTGGTTGCCTTGGTTTTCTTGCTATGGGTAATTCTATATAGACTATTCATTGATTTGGAGTTGTTGTTGATATGCAAGAGTTGGTGTAGGACTAGCCACAATGATTTGGACATGCTTGGTTTCAATGGCTCCATCAGTAACATCACTCTTGTTTCTATTCATGTAGTGAGGTTTTTCATTACTAGGCTTGCTATGGGAATCTTCCTTGTAATGTCGGATTGTGCCTTCATCCAAGAGACCTCTTTCAATATCTATCCCTGTGCCTTTGATATCTTGATATGTTTGAATTTAGTTCATCCTCATGAAGTGGGATAGTTTGGGATGCAAGTTATCGATAAAGATCTTTGTAAGATGTTTCTCAAGGGGTTGATATGATAACTTGGTAGTGAGGTTATGCCATCGTTGCAAGTAATTGGCTAGGCTTTCTCCTCCTTTCTGCTTTGAGTTGCAAAGGTCTAGAAAATACAACTCATTCTTGATATTGTGGGTATATTGGGAAATGAACTTCTCAGAGAGTTTGGTGGAGGTTGTGACTATCCCATAGGGTATCTTGTAGAACCACTCAATAGCAGTTCCTCTCAAGCTTTTGGGGAATAAGCACATAATGAAATTGTCACTGTAGGCCACTTCCTAACATGCCATATAAAACTCCTTTACATGACTGATGAGATCTCCTTTCCCTTGATATTTATCAAACTTAGGTGTCTCGAAGTGTTTAGAAAAGGGGATTGTTGTGATTGATCTATCAAAGGGATAGGGAGAGACCTCATCAAACTTGAAGGCCTTACTCTTTGTTATGGTCTTAAGCTCTTTAAGAGCATTCTTCATCTCTTCCCACTCATCATTGATTAGCGTTGGAGTGGGTACTCCCATTGGAAAAGGATCTGATGGTGCTAGTGAATAATGATGATTTTGTGGTGGATGTTATGGAGTGGGATATGGGGACTCCCCAACAAGATAGGTGAATTGGACTGGATGTTGGGCTGATGGTTGTTGGGGATGATATTGTTGCTGAGGTGTGGGAGTGTATTGTTTTGGAGGATATGGAATGGCTTGTTGCTAGGGTACGATGGGATTTTGTTGCTGCACTAGATAAGAGGATGCTTGTTGCTACTCGGGGATAATGGGATTTTTTTGCTACACTACGAAGTATTTTTATGGTGGAGGAGGCTGGTGGAATGGTGTATCTTGTTGATAGGATTGACCTTGGTGCACTTGGATTTGAGCTTGGATAATGTATGTCAAATGCATTTTTGCATTTCTTAGGGGTGGAATGGATGTTGGGAAGCTGGTGATAGGAGGTAGTTGTGTAAGGTAGCTGGCGAGATGAGATGAGCTCTATTGTTGGGGTGGTGGAACTATTTGAGAAGTAGTGGGTGGTATAGATAGATAGTTGGTATATGAAGGAAAGGATGAAGTTGGTGGAGGTTGTGATTGTTGTTGTTTCACTTTTTCTTGCATTTCTACTTGAGTGAGGCCCTAATGAGAGTCGGTTCATGATAGGAGTTATGATGCAGAGGATGCAGAAGTGAAGATGTGTCATGCCCCGCAAGGGAACCGAGGAAGAGAACAAATATTCTCTTTGTAAAAGAAAATCTAAGTAATGATTTATGAAAAATTTTGAATTTTTAAAAGAATTATATAAATAAAACATAGATTAACTTAGATTCCTCTGAGGTTCCCTTCTTATTTAATGCACAAATCATTTAAGTCCATATAGTGTACTAACAACTTGATTCACTTCTTAAGAAAACTACATCACAACATTTGTAGATTCTTTATAAAGAAATACAAAGTACTTTCATTTCAATCGCCATTTAAATCCATCTATATTCCTAAGTATCCTTTATGAACAATATAACTTTTAAAGCATTAATAATAGAATCGTCTAAACATTTGATACATTGAAAACATTACATTTGTTTTACTAGCTTTTTCTTTATTCATCAATAATGAGAAACATACTACTTTACTTGAAATCTTAGAAAATCCCTTTCTTTTCAACATACATCATACACATAAAGTTTGTGCTTTCCCTTTTCCTTTTTCCTAAGTCTACCCATTCCAAATACATCATTTTGGATACATTAAAGATTACATTACATTCATCTCCTCTTGGGAGGTAACAATAATTTTACATCATGAAAGATAAATACAAGTCTTCATTCTTCAAAACTGGAACACTATGCTAGCACAAATCATTAAGCACTGCATCCACAAAAGGTACCTGGATAAAAATATTTACCACCCAACCACGTGGATACCAAAAGGCACACTCCCCCATGCTAGGAGATAAACACCAAGGTCCACCAAGAAGGGATAGCTAGGCAATACCTAGGGTTGGGTAACCTTTCCCAAATATCAGATGAAAAGAAGATCAAAGTATAAATCTTTTCCCAATGGTTCTAAGGCTTGGTAGAAACTCTAAGAAACATGCTAAGTGAGTGTCATCGCATATCCCTCACCCCTTGGGATTGTTAGAAATAGGGAATACTAAGAGGGGGGGGTGAATCAGTATTCTAAAAACTTTAACTTTTTCCCAATTATGGATATAACAAATTATCTTAACACATGCATAACATAACAAGCTAAAAAAAATACATAGAAATAAAACTAAAGAACTCATAACACATTATTTGTTCTTGAGGAAACCATGTCCAAGGGAAAACCTCAGTGGGGATGGTACCCACAAAGATCCACTAATAAAAAGTATCATGTTAAGGATGTTGACCCTATTAGGAGTCTATTACATGCATATAGTGTCTCAGTCCTGATTAAGGGACTATAGGCCTTGTTAGAAGCCTCAACCCTATTAGGAGTTGGTAGTACAAAATGTGATTACCAGATGAGCCCACTGCCAAAACTAGTAATGTACAATATTTACTAATTACAAAAATAGGTCAAGGTACATAACCTTATACTTCTTGCATCGATATCTCTTCATTGCTCTTTCACTACCGCTATTACATACATTCATATATTTCACATCATATCACTTGTTGATGATTGATTCTTACAATTTACAATTACATTTATACAAGTTATTAAGGCTAATAAATTTTCAGTCGGCTATCATATTAAAAAATAACTTTACCCAAGTTTTAACATCTACAATTTCATCCCTTTATATTATTAAGTCATTATTTTGATAAACAAAATAATCCTTTAACTCTTTATCAATTCTGTCTTCATATTTTGTCCTGTCGGCTTAACACTGTCTTTAGAAAAACTATCATAACTTATTTTATACATGTCGTACTGACTTGCACTCTGAGATGAGTCTTCAATAGTCACCATAAAGTCTATTTTCAAGTGTGCAAGAACTGAACTTACTCCAATCAACATCACAAATAAAAACTATCATCAGGTTCACTAGTAAAAACACACTATCTCATACTTAGACAATTTCGCATTGCGCTCTGACATACTAGCTCTCTGACCTGTGTGATCTTCATGTAGATCATATGTTTTCATAATGACAACATCTATGTAACCAACTCAGCCAAATTTCCAACAATCTCCCCCTTTGTCATTGGTGGCAACATATGAGAAAATTGGCTAAGTCTTGCAACTTCAAAATCTCAAAATTGTGGCCATAATACAAAATATATATGTATTGTCCTTATGACTTTATTAATCCTTTCTATATACTATACTCCCCCTAAGAGTATGTATCCTTAACAATTTTCTACTATATATATCTCCCCCTTTGACAACAATGACAAAAAAGGTAAGGAGGGTAACAAAACTGTGTTCACAAAAAGTTATACCTTAATTCAATATTGCAAAGCCGGTAGGCTTGCAACACAATCTGCAAAATTGATTTTCATAGCCTCTATCTCTTTCTCCCATTATTTCTTAATAGAATCCACCACACTGAGTAGTGCACACAATCCATAAGATGCTATCTCACATGCTTGGAGATTCTCAAAGCTAAACTTTTTAAAAGATGTCTTTGCTGAAAGACATTCTTCCAATTTGCCTTCAATAGTGCTCAAGTTTATAGAAATGTGTTCTCTCAAAAGAGTGAATCTCTTCATTTTCATGTCCTTTTCATCTTGCAAAATTATGATCTCATCATATATCTTACAAATTTTATTCTCAACATTAGATACCTTCACATTGGGGCTTGAAAGAAGGTTTGTTTCATTCTGAATTTCTGCTTCCTTCATCTTCATCTTATGATCTTCTTCTACTACCAAGGTCTCTAATTTTGTACATAGAATGTACAAGGATTTACCTCCTTCCAAGTTCTTCCTCAAGTCCTTTATACAGATATCAAGGTTATTGATATCATTCCTGATATTCTGACTAATGTTCAAGAGTGTTTTGGCCCCATAAGCTGCATGAGCTTTCACTTTTGCTATATCAGATAAGTTTGTAAAATCATTATCAAAATTGTTCATTACTTCCTTTGCTCTTTCCATAGGGTCATCTTTTTCAATCTATGTAGTAATAATGCCTTTTAATTTCTCAGTAAGCTCCTTCAGGCATCCTTCAAGACTCTTTACTTTATTATTCTTTCCAATGATCTTGTTCAAAGATGTGATCAATTCCATCTAATCATCATCATCTACTTCCTTTCCCAAATTCTCAATCATAGAGCCAATCTAAGTTTTGTTGCTAGTCTCAGGTGTAAGACTAATATAATCTTGAGTGGGAACAAGTATTGGTTTTTCTATCACTTTAGGTTCTACAACTGTGGTCTATGTTTTCTCTTCTCATTTGGTAGTCTCCTTCTCTTCAAAAGTCAAATTGTCAACAATGTTTTCAAGATTCTTGAATAAGTTATCATCACTATCCAAGGTGATCTTAGTTCCTTCTACATTCATGACTTCATCATCAATGTTTATAGCTAGTGGAGAGGGAATGTCCTTGTGTTTTTCTTCTTTTGTTTCTTGATCTTTGAATTCTGCTGCAACTGATGATTCTTCAGCATTCTCTGACATTACCTTAATGATTGCTTGCTCTATTTCTACATTAACTTCTTCATATCTGCCTCCCATAATCTAAATGGTTCTCTTCTTGGTTCTCAAATGGGTGCTTAAAGCTTTCATAATCTATTGAACTGTACTTCATCTTTCACAATAGAAAGATTTCTTACAAGCTTTTCTCTAATAGCTATGTCCTCTTCTGATGCTCTCTTCTTCCTATTTACAAGTTTATTGTACAAGTCATCGGGTGTCTTACCCTAAATTGTATCAAACTTCTTATCAGATAGAATCATATGCTTTACCACTGCATTTTATAGATTTAATCTCTCTACATAATCATAGAGATCATAATACTTATGCATTCTTGTAAAGTCTCCATCTTGAATGATCTTCTCATTAACCTTCTCAACTCTAGGTTTCCAAGTTTTCTTCTTAATACAAGTGTCATCATCTTTGATTTCTACAATTTTCCTTGGAACTAGTTGCACCAAAGTTTTCTGCCTCTTACCTAGTCTCGTAGCACTCTCTTTTACACTTTTTCTAGGTGTGGAGGAGGTGGATCTAGTGGATATCCTTGCTTCTTGATCCTTCTCTATTTCTTCCACTTTCACTTTAACTTGTGTTTCTTCTTCCTATGTTGCAATTGATGATAAAGGTGGAACATACAACTTTTTTTTGTCCAATATCTCTAATTGTTGCTATTGTTTTCTTGGCTACCAAGAATTCATGCTCAGTCATCCCTGTATCTTTTAGAATTTTCTTGATAGTACTCTCACTCTTTTCTTTGATTGTTTCTCTTCAAGTAAGGTCTTTGCGGAGTTAAATTTCTCCTCAAAGGTTCCAAACCTATTACAGTGAGTGTCCAACTTGCACTTAAGTAACCTACTCAAATATTCTTCTATCTCTACCTCAGATATCTCATAGCCAAGAGGGTCTATGAACTCTGTTCTAGGTTCTACTGCTTCAATGTAAGTAAAGTCAATGTAATCACCTAAAAATGGACAAAGGCAATTTAATGATAATTCAAAGAAAACTAAGTGAAATCAAATAAAATCAAGGACATAATTGAATCAATGGAATCACAATACATAATTAGCCAATCAAAACAAAAATTGAATTCTAAATCAAGACCAATCAAAATTGAGAGCATTTTAATCAAGTGAAATCAAATCAAAATACAATTAATTTAATTAATTGTATAGTCTTAGATTAAATTAATTCAACCCATTCAAGGGGTACATGGCTAAAGAAAATTAATTAAATCAATTAATTAAATTCAATTACTCTCAACAACCCAAAAGGAGAGGAAAATCAATCAACCAATGAAATTGGAGGGAAGACACTCACATGGATCAAGTCAAATTGAATCTCAATCACTCAAAGTGAAAGAGAATCTCAACCATTCATCTTGTCTACTTGTCCCAAGATTTGAGGACACAAACTTTTCTTTGTCTTCAAAGGGTGGAACCAAAGATTTAACCCCAACTCAACCATGATCAAATGCAACCACACCCCCTCACATTGGGAAAATCTATAAAAGGAAGGTTAAAATCCTTCATAATTCATCAACCACCTATCTGAGAATTACATCAAACCTCTTGCAATTTGAATTTAGAAAGCATTTTGAGAGCAATTTTAGCATTTAATATTGATAATTGTGAGCTTTAGCATTAGCATTGTCTTATCATCATCATTCTCATATTAGAACTGTCATTAGTGAGCTTGCTGAGAGCCTCATTATTCATTGTAATTAGAGAGCCATAGGATGCTCAATTAGTCTTTTGATATTGTGAAATATTTTCTCAATTGTGGTTGTATTTAGTTCTTATGTCATTTATTTATCATTGATTAACCCTAATTCTATGAAGATACATTTATTTGTATACAAAATGGCACCCACCGTGGGGCTGTAAGCCTCATTCTATCAATCTTATCATTTAGATCAATTTTTGTATGCTTGTATTTGCTATTTTCCATGGAATTTTTGCAGGAAACAGGTGAAGTGTCACCTACAGAACATTTAGTCACACCTATAACAGATTTAATGACACCTACAAACTCTGTATCGATGCCTATTCACTGAATACTCATGCCTGGTGATACATTCTAATGATGTCTTAAACATTCTATTATCACCTTGAAGAAAAGAATTCACACCTCTCTGATAAAGTGTGCTAGCCTTTGCACAAAATAGTCATCCATATGAGCCAAGAAGTGTGGCGCATCAACAATCTGTTATCGCCTGTTGTAAAGCTTTGCTATGCAATTGGTTAAATCACTCACGCTTGTGAACTTTTATTTTACGCTTTGCATTAATTCATTCTCACTTTGAGTTAATTCATTGTCACCTTGACTATTTTTAATTATGCTTTGAAGTAATTTTCTTACGCCTGTTAAGTTTTCGGTGTCGCCTAGTGAAAGGTTTAGTACTGTCGCCTAAGAATAGTTAATTCACGCTTAAGAGAAATTTATTGTCACTTATTTGCTGGACAATGTCACCTAAATATTTTTGTCTTAATTTGTCGGTAGATTGATAAATTTAGATTTCTAATTCTCTATTTCTGTGTTTTGATAGGAAATGCCCAGACATCCAAAGGTACAGAAGCCAGAATCTAGATACAATCAAGAGGAAAAGATAATTGCAAAAAGGATTAAGAAGGAGAATCAAGCACATCTCAAAGCTTTCCTTGAGAAAACACAACATGAAGATAGTCAGGTATATTAGAAATACCTTGATATAGTTGATGCTTATAAAAGAAAATTTTTGTCTCTTAATTGGATCTTTAGTCCTTAAATTAATTTTGAAGATTTACAATTAAAAGTGATCAAAGTTCTCTAGATAAATCTTTGTTTTTTCAATTCTATTGTGGTTTCCCCTCACTTTTTTTGGTGGTGTTGACTAACTTGATGGAGTTTAAGCACATTGGATGGAGCTATGCCTAAGGTGAGTTGAAAAATTGCAAAAAAAGATATTCTCAAAAATGCCTCTAGCTTTATGCTAGCTACGAACAAGGTATTCATCATATTCAAGCTTGCATTTTCTTAGATTGTGGCATGTCATTTGATATAAGCTGTGGATAAAGTAGGAAATGTCTTTCACACTTCAATTATAAGAATCCCCTTGTCAAGGGATTGAAAAAGAACAAATGTGTATTTGATTGTGTGGAACAAAGGAAGACAATAGGGATATGCTCTTCACTCTTTGAGTGGATCAAACTCCCAAACTTGTCCTACTAAGTTCATTTCTTGCTTTACATGCACATGCTAGAGATCTAGTGGGCTTGCCTTCTAAATTTTCCTTAGCAAGGCTAGTGAGAGGGATAGCCCAAAGTGGGATACACTTCCTTTCACCATGAGAATCTGACCCGCTATAAAATGAAATGCATGTATCCATAATGGGGTTCATGACAAATAGATCTCAATTTCTTGAACTTCCTCTAGTAGTCCTCACGGATTGCGCAAAATCATACCTTGGTGTGTGTGGGAAGTCCCTTAACCTACTTGGGGGATGAGATATTGAAATCTATTTGAATGGAATACTTACTAAAACCTTGATAAAGTAGAAAAGACCACCTTGTAGATCCATGTTTATGAACCAAATTTTGCTAAGGTAGGTGCTTGAAGTGCTTTCTTGTGAAAAACCCGTGACAATGTTCTATACATCAAACATTTGTGTTTAAGAGGGTAAAAGAGACAATTGAATGCGTGTTTGTTGTGTTTGAAAAACATAAACAAGTGAGAGATATCCATTGAAAATCATCTTATCTTTTAAATCTCTTCAATAATAAAATCAACAACTCTAAATATCAAGGATCATTCCAAAAATGAACCATTGTTGGATGCCGATTTCCATGTGATCCCAAGCATATAGAGTATCCTTACAAGGCGATAGCATTCTTGTGGAAAGAAAAGAAGATGAAATTGAGTACCAAAGTGTATTTCAAGGTCACAACCAAGAGGACATTTTTCCAAACCTATTTGAACAAAACCTTGATGACTTGGATAGGAATTCAACATCCCATAATTTTCAACAAGGATGAACGAAAATATCAATAACACCAACCAAGATCCAATGGATATGCTTGAAGAAAGAGTTGACAAGGCTGCCCAAGATCTAGACTTCTTAGAAGTTATGGAGAAATTAATAGATAGGGATAGGGAGAACTTTTTCCTAAACCTAGCACATAAGGGAGTAAAGCTTCCTCATGACTTTGATATAGACCAGCTTAAGCAAAACCAGCAGCCAGAGGATCCAATGAGTGCTATGACTAAGCAAATCAAGGCCTTCCAAGAGAAAATAGATACCCTAAATAAGGTGGCTAAGCCTAAAGCCTTCTCAATTGAAGCTTTGTGTCCTTTTCCATTCGAAAAAAGCCTAGTTATGGTGTCATTTCCCTTCAACACCATTTTTCCTAAATATGATAAATACATGGGTAAAACAGACCCACAGGATCATTTAAGGGAATTTTATGCCCTAAGTATAGAGTTCATGCATAATGATACATACCTAATGAGACTCTTTCCTAGAAGCTTAGGAGGACCTGCAATGGAGTGGTTTTCAAAACTACCCCAAGGAATCAAGACTTTTGAGGAGTTGCCCTCAAAGTTCATAACCCATTACTCTTAACACATTGAGCATGAGATCACAATGCTCAAGTTATGTGATACCAAGAAAAAAGATGGAGAGTCCTTCTTAGGATTCTTACAAAGGTGGAGGATCATTTTCGTAAGGTATCCACGAACTATCCCCGAGAAAGAGAAGATGGAGATTTTCACCAATAACTTGACCACGGAAATGAACTATTGATTACAACTTCAATGTCCTCCAACATTTAAAAAACTTATTGAAAATGGAGTTATGATTGAAGATGTTTTGGTCAAAAGAGGGGAGATTAAGTTATTTAAAGACAATAAATCTAACAACAACAACAACAACAACATCAATAACAATAATTATGTTCCTAAATATTTCAATCAAGGGTCCAGCAATCACAATGATAAGTCAAAATCATGGAATAAAAATAACAATAAAAATCTTGTGAATGATGGGGTTGTGGAGTCACATAACTTGAAGTCTACCCCTTTTATTCTACCATATGGAGCGAATTCTTCAAACAATGTTAATCAAGCAAGCAAAGCTCCATATAATTCCAACAATAATTATAACAGCAATAATTCAAATACTTCCAACTATAAGACTTGGCATAAATCAAAATCAAACTCCAGTTATAATAAAATGAAATTCACTCCCTTGGGTGAACCTTTGGAGAATGTACTAAAAACTTTGTTGGCTAATCAAGTTATCACACTACCAGATATATCAAATTATGAACCTAAAGTCAAACCTCATTGGTGGAATGCATCTCATCATTGTGAATACCATTGGAAAAGAGGTCATCCAACCAATGAGTGCATGAAATTGAAGAATTTAGTACAATATTTGATTAATAACAACATCATCCAAGTTGAAGGACCTCGAAACAATGAGGACCACATGGCCTATAAAAACCCCTTTTTGAATCATGAAAAGGGTGAGTCATCCAATGCGAATCAAATTCAAAAGAAGGGTAATGAGAAAGTAAACTTTGCCCATACTTATGATAACACAATAAATACCATAAGTCAAGAAGATCAAGGCATAAATGTGGTTGTAATAAAAGGTAAATCAAGAGAAGCATCAGCAAATGTTGTCACTAGGGGGAAAGCATCAAAAATTGTCATACCTAATAATGCTCCAAGAGTGGTGATATCAAACCAAGCTTCCACATCATCATCCAAACAATACAACTTGGTTGACCAATTGCAAAGAACTCCAGCTCAAATATCTATTCTTGAGCTACACAAACTATCACCAATCCATAAGGATATTTTGGAAAAATCCTTGTTGGAAACAAATGTGCCTCTAAATTTGGAGGTAGATAAGTTCCAAAACATGGTGGGACATCTAATTGCACCTCATTGTCTATCATTCTCTGAGCAAGATGATATGTCTCTTAATCATCCCCAAAATCTGCCCTTACACATAGAAGTGTTGATCCATAAGCATAGGGTGAAAAGAGTCCTTATAGATGGAGGTGTTGGTTTAAATATTTGTACCCTTAGCTTGGTAAAAGCCTTAGGATTTTCTGAGGAGGCTATTCACCCAAAGAAAAAAATAACCATAAAATCCTACGATGATGAAGAAAGAGCGTCAAGAGGAGTCATAGTTTTTCTCATAAGAGTTGGTCCCATGCAAAAGGAGACCATATGCCAAGTATTGGACCTCAAATTGACTTATAATATTTTTTTAGGAAGGCCATGGATCCATGAAATGCAGGCCATTCCTTCAACATATCACCAATGCCTTAAATTTCCATATCAAGGGAAAGAGATAATGATAAGTGGAGACCTCAATCCCTTCCAATATTGTAATAACGTCAAACCTATCAATGACTCATTGGTTCCACATAATGTTGAAGGGTCTACATAAAATCAAATGAAACAAGGTCAAAGTTCCAAGGATATTCCTTTATGGAAAGGAAAAGAAAAGATGGAAGAAGAAATTGTTGTTCAAGAAACTCCAAAACTCATTAACCAATCCACATCGACTAAAGGAAAAGAGAAGGTTAATGAGAATAACATTTTTAGTGAAGAAGAAAAAGAAGAATCTACCAAGGCTGTCACAAGATACCTTCAAGAAACCCAAAAAGCAAAAGAAGACTCCTTATCAAAAAAGGTTGTCCAAGTGTCCACCAAAGAAGCACACTACCAAAAGATGGATAAAATGATGAAAAACTTTGATCAACAATGTAAAATCAAATAGCAAGGAGTAGGTGAATACTCCTTATCAATGATGGATCTACCCTTATCACCAAAATCCTTTGGAAAACCTTTGAAACTACCTCATAGGTATAATGATAACTTTGTGAGAGCAAGCACATCATCCGCCATGAATGAAGAAGACAATGAAATTCTGAATTGGCTATATAAAGATGAAGAATCAAGTGCCCACATTAAACACATTCAAGATCCAACCATCCCTACACATCAATATGGAAAGGGGTTTGCAATCATGCAAAAAATGGGTTATAAAGGTCAAGTACCTTTGGGTATAAGGAATGAAGGGCTAATTGAACCCCTGGATTCCACATGGTGAGATTCCAAGCAAAAGACAGGTTTAGGATATCTTGAAGAAGGATATATACAAAAGCATTATCCCAAAGTATATGATCAAATACTCCAATTAGAATCTCATAGTGATGAGGATTATAATGAATGGGAATGGAAGACTCTATCAGATGAGTCATGCCATGACAAAGGCATTGATGTTATTCATACATATGCATCTACCAAAAATAAAGGACTAATGGCTGAATCCACTTCAAATCAAGCATCTAGTTCTAGTCAAGAGATTCAAAATGATGTACCAAGTATAGAAATTGAAATAAATCAATGGGTAGGTGAGCCACATGTTCCATCATGGAGACCTACTATGGAAGAATCAAACACTAGATTTAATCTGCATGATTTTTATCCAATGGAAACCATAGTGGAGTCTAGTGAGGAGGAGTTTGATCCTTCTTCTTTAGAAAACTTAGAGGAAGCCCATGTCTGAGATTTTGAAGATACAATGTATGAACCTTCCAATAATGTGATAAACACTTTAAGCCCCATTGAGACAAATCCAAGTGTTGATCCATTAATTCTCATTTGGTTGGACCTAATTGAATGGGATGTCATTGAACCCGATACCTTGCCAACTTTCTTGAATGACAACACGCTGTCCCAATACCTCAACATGGTTGAACCTTCTTCTACCAAGGACTATCAAGAAGAAATGATCAAAGGGAGAATCCAAACTCTTAATTCGAGAAAAAATGAAAAAAATAAAAAAATAGAAAAGGAAAAGAATCGAGTGTTGAAAACCACTTTGTGGCAACATTAGATCCAAAACAAAGAAATAAAGAAATAAAGGATGTTTCTAAAGGTGAAAACCCAACTAAGGTACCTTTGGAAGGGAGTTTGGATGTTCTACTAGACCACTATGAAGAAATATCTCCAATTCTAATTGAGCTAATAGCAAAGATAAACATTGGATCAGATACAGAGCCCAAGATTATTCACTTAGCATCATTCCTATCAAGTGAAGAAAGAACAGAATTCATTGAGTTCTTCAAAGAAAAGAAAGTCGAATTTTCTTGGTCTTATGATGATATGCCAGGTTTGGACCCAAACTTGATAATGCATCATCTCAATATAAAGGAAGGAGCTAAACCAGTCAAACAGAAACTAAGGAAAATGCACCTACATATAGCCCTACTTGTCAAAGTAGAGTTAGAGAAGCTATTGAAGGTTGGATTCATAAGAGCCATTGATTATGCACAATGTATATCCAACATAGTGCCGGTATCAAAAGCAGATAAGTCTATCAAAATTTGCACCGATTTTAGAGACTTAAATTTAGCATGTCCTAAAGATGACTTCCCATTACCAAGCATTGATGCTATTGTAGACTTAATAGCGGGATATTCCATGTTTTCACTCATAGATGGATTTAGTGGCTATAATCAAATCAAGATAGCCCTCAAAGATCAAGATAAAACTACTTTTACATGTGCATGGGGTAAATTTTGTTGGAATGTCATGCCTTTTGGCTTGAAAAATGCCAAAGCAACCTATCAAAGAGCAATGACTACTATATTCCATGACATGATGCATAAATTCATGGAAGATTATGTTGACGACATTCTAGCTAAGTCATATTCAAGGAAAGAACATCTTCCCATATTGGAAAAGATTTTTGAAAGATTAGAGGAATTCAAAGTAAGACTTAACCCAAAGAAGTGTGCTTTTGGAGTCCAATCCGAAAAACTTCTAGGTTACATTGTATCTACTAAAGGAATAGAGGTTGATCCTACTAAAGTAAAGGCCATAATGGAAATGGAAGCACCCAAAATAGTTAGTCAAATGAGATCCCTACAAGGAAGAATACAATCCATCAGGAGATTCATCTCTGAATTGGCAAAAAAGTGCTACAATTTTAATCAACTTTTGCATAAAGACACTATATTCAAATGGGATACCAAGTGTGAAGAGGATTTCAATCTACTAAAGAAGTACCTTATGAATCCACCAATATTGATGCCACCTATCAAAGGCAAACCTTTAATCTTGTATATTTCAGAAAAAGAGAATTCATTGGGGGCACTCCTAGCACAAGAGGATGAGAATGGAAAAGAAAAGGAAATCTACTACATTAGTAGAACCTTAGTCAAATATGAGCTGAATTATACTTTCATGGAAAGAGCATGCTTGGCTATAGTTTTTGCTTCACAAAAATTACACCATTATATGTTAGCCCGTAAAAGAAGGCTCATTGCTAAAATTGACCCTTTGAAATATCTACTAAGCAAAATTGCATTAAATGGAAGGTTAGCAAAGTGGGTGATGATCATAAGTGAATTTGATATAGAATATGTTGATAGAAAAGCAATTAAAGGGCAAGTCATAGCAGACCAATTAGCAGATACACCACTTCATGATGATCATCCTATACAAGTTGAATTCCCAGATTCAGAGATTATGAAGGTTGAGGCAAAAACATGGCAGCTTTACTTTGATGGTTCTTACACTCACCATGGATCAGGAGTAGGCATACTTCTAATCATGCCTCAAGGATCTACTATACCTAAGTCATACAAATTTCTATTTCCATGTACAAATAATATAGCAGAATATGAAGCCTTGGTTATTGGAATCAAGCTGGCCTTAGAATGGAAAGTAACAGAACTAAAGGTATATGGAGATTCGCAATTAGTCATAAATCAAGTCAATGAAGAATATAATACTAAAGATGACAAATTGGTACCTTACAAAACAATGGTGGATAACCTCAAGAAGTATTTCATTATCATCACATTTAAACAAGTGTCGAGGGAAAAGAATAAAGCAGCAGATGCTAAGGCAACTTTGGCCTCACTTTTACAGATGCGTGATCAGAGTACTTGATATGAGTTCTTGGTAGAAGAAGCAACTCAACCCGTGTATGATCCAACCCATCCTTATACCATTTTCCTACTTACTACAATTGAATCACCTTGGTATGGACCAATTTACACCTATTTGAAAGACCAAACCCTTCCTATCAACCAAACATGAAACCAAAAGAAGAGTTTCATTAGACAAGCCTCCAAGTACACTATAATTTCTGAAACATTGTATCGCAAAAGTCTTGACGGAATGCTCCTTAGGTGTTTAGAAGAGGAAGAATCAAACTTAGCCTTACAAGAAATTCACGAAGGAATTTGTGGATCACATTCAAATGGATTGTCTTTAGCTAAGAAACTTCTTAGGATAGGATATTTTTGGCCTACCATGGAAAAAGATTCTTGTAACTTTGCAAAGACTTGTAAGAAATGTCAATATCATAGAAATTTGATACATGTGCTAGTGCAAGAACTTCATCCAAAGACCACACCTTGGCCATTCTACCAGTGGGGTCTAGATTTAATAGGAATGATACATCCTCCATTTTCAAATGGGCATAAATTCCTCATAACAGCCATAGAATACTTCACTAAGTGGGTGGAAGTTGTACCCCTATCAAGTTCAATAGGCAAACAAATATCCTTGTTTATCCTAAATCATATAATTTGTAGATATGGCTTACCTCATGCCATCATAACGGATAATGCAAGAAATTTCAAGAACAAAGATATAACGGAGTTGTGTACTAAATTCCACATGATACATCATTCATCTTCGATCTATTATCCTCAAGGTAATGGACAAGCCGAAGCAAAAAACAAAAACATATTGAAAATCTTGAAGAGAATGGTGGATAATTCTGGTAGGGATTAGCATATCAAGATAAACCCAACCCTGTGGGCTTATAGAACAAGCATAAGGATGCCAACAGGGGCTACACCCTTCTCCTTAGTTTTTGGAATAGAACCAGTATTGCCTTTGGAGGTATAAATTCCATCATTAAGGATATCTATGCATGGTTTGATCAATGAAGAGGACTATAGGGTTTCTAGACTACAAGAACTAGAACTATTGGATGAAAAATAGAAAGAAGCCTTTGATCACTTAAAGGTGTATCAGAATAGAATGTCAAGATCTTACAATAAACATGTCAAGCCAAGGACATTCCAAATAGGTGATCTAGTGTTAAGAGAAAATCCCAAGAACCAAGCAGAAAGGGAGAAGAAAGGAAAGTGGGAAGCCAACTGGTTAGGACCATTTCTTATTGTGGAAGATTTTGGAACTGGCACATACAAGTTATCAGATTGTGATGGTGAAGAATTGCAAGAACCTATAAATAGCATACATCTTAAAAGGTTCTATACATGAGGTAGATGAAAGGGTATAAAGAGTATTAGATGGAGATCATCATATTTATTGTACATAGTTCAATAGAGATCTTGAAAATCCCAAAAACATTGGAAAAGTGGAAACTATCAAAAACATTTGAAAAGCACAAAAGATCAAAAATAGTGGAAAATTGAGCATGAAGAAAGGAAAAGCATTCAAAAAAGATGTTGTCTTAGTGAAAACCTAGTAAATAGGCACCTTGATGATGTGGAAAAAACAAAAAAAATGAAAAATTTGAAAAATACAAAAAAATTGAAAAAGAAAAAAAGTGCCTTGGTGAAAACCTAGCAAATAGGCACCTTGGTAGCAAAAAAAGAGAAAAAGCTTTAAAAATAGAAAAAAGAGCTTGATCTATTCAATCAGTGAAAACCTAGTAAACAGGTGCCATTGAACATCCAAGTCAGTTGCATACTTAGTAGGTCACCTTGTAAATATTGCATTCACCAACATTTGTATATATCATAATAAAACCCCACAGCTGCATTTGTGAGTACCTCAAGATTTTTGTCACCTAATCAAAAAATTGTCCTAAGTCCCACAAATAAAATCAATATCAAATTGGGGGCAATCTACTCTAAAGGAGCAAGGATTCATCAACAAGCTTTAGTCAATCAAAGAATCAATTCATCACACTCGAAAGAGGAAGACTTATTCAAATCTACATCCCAATCCAATTTGAGCCTAAAATGAAGAAAATTGATCCAAGAATTAAATGACCTTATCTTTATCAAGATTAAAAAATGAAATGGATAGAACTACACTTGAACTATGGATTTGAAAAACATGGCAAATTTTTTTCTAAGTGTTGAAATAATTGATGAAATTATCTTTTTCTAGCGAATCGATGAAAGTTTTAGACTAGATGAGCTATGATGAAAGGATGATATTTTCTTGATTTCTGCATGACTGTCTTAAAATCAACATTTTAAACCAAGTAAATTTTCTAAGGATGTGATCATCAAAGAATCATCGAGGACTTGTACATAGAATAAAATAGAGATTTCTACTTGTTTACGCAAACGGATCTCTTGGCTATTTTGATCTTCCATATCATAATACCAACATCCACTTGCAACATAGAATCTGACAAAATCGGTATTCACCCTCTCATGATTGGCTTCAATCAATGATAGGTGTACCAAAGAGACTGATGGGAAAGCAAACAAAGTGGCAAAAAGTATTCATATCATCATAGTTGAACTAGTGATGATTGTACTAGCAACGGGATTCCAAAAATGCTCAATGATGAAAATAAGCTCCAAATCTTGAATAATGACAATTAGCTGCATCCATGTTAGATTAAGTGCATTGTGTTTTGTTATCTTTTCTTAGTTTAAATTGCAAGGGGAACAATACAATAGAGGGGGTTTGAATCAAACATCATGATCCGTTATTCCAAACAACAAAAATGAGATTATCTTTTGCATTCATGCATAGCATTAATCATTAATCATTATTCATCTAAATGTAGAAAATAGAAAAAGAAATCATTCTTCATACATCATTTGCATACATGTAATTAAAGATAGACATTGCATACATTTGAAAAATCAAAGAAAATATAGAATCATTCATTTGGCCATAAAAACAATTTTGCATCCATACATGAACAACAATAGAAAACATCTCATAAGCATCCATACATCATTGCATTCATCTATCTATATCATAAACATAAGATACGTTGCATCCATCACATCATCAAAAGTAAGTACATCCTAAACATCATATAGCTGCATAAAAAGATAATCTCATAACATCAACTCATCAATGAAACTGAAGGAATAGATCATCATATATCATCAAAAATGTGTTCATCAATGGATCTAGTACATCAAGTATATCAAGATATAATCTCATGAAAGTGGTACATCACAAGTTCTGATCGATCAAAAATAGAAAATGTGAAACAAGAGGACATCAATGCAAGATCAATCTGTCAATAATCAATCATGATCCTGTAGCACTAGAACCATCTAGACCTCTACCATCCTGTGAGGGAGGAGCCTGAGAAGTGCTCGCTCCATCCTATCTCTACCTAATGATTATGGATAGGAACTGTTGCATCAAGGTGGCAACCTGATCTAACCGGCCGACAATAGTGGATATCTCTACCCTCATAAATTGTACCTCTCATACTACTGCATCCTATGAACCTTGTCCCTAATCTTGTGGTGGCTAACCTGGTGGAGGCATCTATTGTGCTGGAACCTATGGTGCCTGAACCTGAGGGGCACCATCATCCTACTATGCCAAGGCTACTCTCTGTAACTCTACTAAAGGATCTAAACCTCTTGGAACCTACCGAGTAGCATCAACATGAGCCTGTCTCTGTTCTCTCTGCTGGTGATCTACTCGATCCTGTCTCACTGTGGCTCAAGGATGAACTGCAAGGATTGCATTTTCCCATCTATCTTTGGCCCTATCTCAAATCTGTACATCTCTCACATGGCCTCTACCTACTGCACCTCAAGGACCTCTCCATCCTTGATGTCTCCGATGTCTACCACCCCCATGCCCATCATCACCATCACCACCATGGCGAGTGGGCATAGGCTCTGCTAGATCTGTGAAATGAATGAACCTATTTCGAGACCACCAGTCTTGATACTCATGGGACATCCTGGCATCACCTATCCCTAATAACATCTCCCATCTACAGAAAGGCATCCTAGTAATCTGACTCACAACAAACTGATAACCAATACATGGACCCCATAGAGATCTCTCAGCCTATACTCAAGCATATAAGGCATTACCCAAAGGTATCTCCTAAATCCTACCATACTATCTAGAGACTCCAAAATAGAATTGCTCAATAATAGTATCTAACCTGCCAATCATCCAACATGGATAGAACATATATGGTAACTTGTCATCATCCTCCCACCAACCCTCACAACCAAGATAGGGGCACCATGTCACAACATCTAGATCATGTATCTGACATCTCCAATAATCTAGGTCACCCAAATGATGTTGAATCACCATCCCAATATATAGATAAGCATAAGGATATCCGTGAGGTCATCTCCTATCAGAAATAGGCCTAGTAATGGGAAGATGCTCCCAAATCCATAACTGTAGAATGATAGCACCAATAGATGATGAAGAACTCCCTCTATACACAACCTCATGAAGATCATGATATAGCTAGGCTAGCACACAAGAACCCCAATCAAAATGTCATGGATGTGCTAGTAGATCCTCCAAAATCTTGCCCCAACCCACAGAGAAGCCACGACCTCGTCGATCTAGAAGAAGTAGTCCACCAATCAAGGCACCAAGAACTACTGGAAATATAGGGAATGAAGCAAATTGTGGCCAGGTGATCATATCATCATCAATATAGTTGTCTCTAAACACTCACCGGCAGATAGTCGAATCATACATAGAATCATAATATACAAGATCTCCTCGACAAGGAATCTGTAACAAATGATATACGTCCTCTGGAGTAATCGTCATCTCACCATGAGGGAGATGGAAAGTATTGTGGTTAGAGTGCCAATGCTCTGCCATAGCTTTCATCAAACCATGGTTCAGCTGGAACTAGGGAAGATCAAGAAGAAAACTCAGACCACATAACTCTACCACATGCAACTCAACATCAATCAATGTTTTCCCAAGGTCAATAACCCAGGACAGAACTGAACGGATATATAATACAGGATCGTCAACCTGTTTGACAAAAATGAGAGAATCATATCAGCATAATATACCAAGGAACATCTAAAGTTGATCAAAGTTATTACACAATCCATTTGCTCATCATGAGTACATCAAAACTCCTAACTCTTTATCTTGAGGAGGGAAAATCATTGGTTTACATCTCTAGATCTTGAGGTAAACTATTAAATCATCATCCTATCATAATAGATTGATAACTAAAATTCATTGGTATTCCTATACTGTTATTCTAATCAATTGTTTCAATCAAACATAACTAACCTACTCATATTATTCAAATCAATCTTCAGGACATACCAAAATTTATCTCAAAAATAGTCAAGTACAACTAAAAATTTTGCACATGTTGCAGACCTGATTTTCATCATCGCAGGCAACATTTATCTTACGTGACACAAAAATCTTGACAGGTGACATTATTTTGCTATTATGTGACAAAATTTTCACAAGTGACACTCATTTAAGCTAGGCGACAACTAATTTTTGACAAGTGACATCAAAAAGTTCTAGGGTTTTCAACGCGTAAGCAAATGGTAAACTCAATTTTTTACCTAGGTCTACGTGTGATCAAATTAACCATGAGCAACAACAAAAATGTGTTAAGTGACACTAAACTTATCTTAAGCGACATTAAAAAACCATGGATGCGAGAGTTAAAACTACTAAGCGACATTAAAATGTTCATACACGTGAATGAAATAATTCAAAGCATCGTTGAAATTGGAAAAAGCAATAAATGCTACTTAAGGTATAATAAATGCACTATCGAAGGTCAAAAACCACTTACCGGAGCTCCATAGTCAAGTGGTCTAGCATATCTCCGACACCACTCAAATCGATGCTCCCGAATAGGCACAACCATCATGAAAAATAGTAGGAACCAGAGCAAAATCACTGAAGAAGAAAGTAAAAATGAATAGTAAAATTAGGTTTTTCAACCTATTTATGCTAATTTGACCTAATTCTAGGGTGAAAATTGAACTCTGACCTATATTAATCTATCCCAGTTAAGAGAGGCAATTTATGAAGTGGGGCATATCAAAAGTGTTTTTCATAAATGAAAACATATCAATCAATCTATCAAATTAAAAAAAACATATGTTTCATTTCTGAGGGGGCATACCATCACATTATTAGATCAACAACATCAATAACATCAAATGACATCAATGACTAATCAGAAAATTCAAAGGGAAATCTTTTATCAAAAAAAATTTTGTAATAAAAAATGAAAGGGGCATCATATCAAATCAGATCATCAAATCAAATCATCAAATCAGGAATCAAATCAGATCATCAAATCAATCATCATATCAAGAATGATCATCAAGGAACCACATCAATCAGGAGAGTTTCATATCAATCATTATCGGTATCAATTTCATATCAAAAAAATCAAAGGATCGACCATCGAAAGACATTAAGAACAAACATCAGAGATCGACCATCGTTGAATCAGGACCTATCAATCAAGCAGGAATAGAATATTCTTTGAATCGACATGCTTCGCACGTCAACTCAAAGAGGGGCATTTGTAATCATCAAAAAATGGACAAAGGCAATTTAATGATAATTCAAAGCAAATCAAGGACATAATTGAATCAATGGAATCACAATGCATAATTAGCCAATCAAAACAAAAATTGAATTCTAAATCAAGACCAATCAAAATTGAGAGCATTTTAATCAAATGCAATCAAATCAAAATACAATTAATTTAATTAATTGTATACTCTTGGATTAAATTAATTCAACCCATTCAAGGGGTACATGGCTAAAGAAAAATAATTAAATCAATTAATTAAAATCAATTACTCTCAACAACCCAAAAGGAGAGGAAAATAATCAACCAATGAAATTGGAGGAAAGACACTCACATGGATCAAGTCAAATTGAATCTCAATCACTCAAAGTGAAAGAGAATCTCAACCATTCATCTTGTCTACTTGTCCCAAGATTTGAGGACACAAACTTTGCTTTGTCTTCAAAGGGTGGAACCAAAGACTTAACCCCAACTCAACCATGATCAAATGCAACCACACCCCCTCACATTGGGAAAATCTATAAAAGGAAGGTTAAAATCCTTCATAATTCATCAACCACCTATCTGAGAATTGCATCAAACCTCTTGCAATTTGAATTTAGAAAGTATTTTGAGAGCAATTTTAGCATTTCATATTGATAATTGTGAGCTTTAGCATTAGCATTGTCTTATCATCATCATTCTCATATTAGAACTGTCATTAGTGAGCTTGCTGAGAGCTTCATTATTCATTCTAATTAGAGAGCCATATGATGCTCAATTAGTCTTTTGATACTGTGAAATATTTGCTCAATTGTGGTTGTATTTAGTTCTTATTTCATTTATTTGTCATTGATTAACCCTAATTCTATGAAGATACATTTATTTGTATACAGTCAATATCAACCATGAAACATATCTCACTTTTATACTTCTCCACACAAGACTGTGGGATCTTTGATCTACTAGACACTAAATTCTTAAATGTCTTGATTACCAATACTGCACTCTCATTCACTTTATCAATAACATGCCTCCTGTACACTAGGTTAATCATTTCCTTTGTAGTTTGGCCATCATTCTAGTCATTTCCAATGGTGTAAGGAAATCTTCTCAATAGATGAAAAAACATATAAATGAGTAAGGATGAGAATCTAAACTATGTATACTTAGTCTTCTTAATCTTTTCAAGATTCTCAAACAGTTGAATTCTCAGAATCTCACACATATCAACTTGTACTTTATCAACACACATCAAATAAGCTGCATGTATCATTCCAGCTACCATGTCATCCTCTCTTGAGTTTGCACAAAACTTAGTGGTTAGGATCTTACATAAGTATCTGACATCATCTTCTTGAATCTTACTAATCAAAATTCCTCTACCATTATAGGATGAATTTGTGTTGTCTATGACTATTTTCCTCATGTCCTTCTCATTTAAAGGAATGGCTCCAGTTTTAGATAGTCTAATAACTTCATGAATCAAATCAGTTGTGATATCTATCACTTTATCTTCTAACCAAAACTTCCCATTATGAATTCTGCTTAGGATTATCTTAGTACATTCTTCATTATCAAATTCATACTGTAATGCATACTTAATGATCTCATTATCTTTCAAATGTTCAAATCCTTCCTTAAATGACATGTCCTAATTTTAGATCTTCTTATATTCCTTGGTGAAATCACTATCCTTGATATTCTCTAGTTTGCATCCAAGATAACTTCTAACATTCTCTAGATGTAAAACTCTATCTGGTACGGATGATAAAGCTAACCTAGGATAATCTTCCAAGGGTTCTACTGGTTCCCTTTTCATCTTAGGTATATTTTTTATCTCTGAAATTGTGAATCAAATAAACATCCATGATTTCCTCTAATTCCTTAACTGATTTAAAGATCTGCCAAGTAAAATACCTCAATTTCATGATTTAGGGCTTGCGTAGATTCGGCACAAAATTCTTCTCCAAATCCTTGCAAAATGCTTCCAATCACTGCTCTTTGATCTCCTTAACACTTTAATTCACTTTGATGATCAAATAATACCGATCATGACCTTTTATTAATTCAATCTCACTTATATCTGACATCGCATTCAATTATTTTGCCACTTCTTTCCAAAAAGTTAATTCTGTTAACCTGCAAAACTTAAAACTTCTTGCGATCTTTCAAAACATAATATTTTTCTTTTCGCTCTTAACCATAGCATTAGAACATCATATACTAACTTGCAATAAATGTGCAAGACTCAATTCATCATATATCTACTTCTACACTAATCTAAGTTCCTATTCCACTGTAATTTTCATAAATTAAGTACTTTGAGATGGGTCAGGTAAAGATTCATTCTTACCTTTTAATACTTTACCTTCCTGATTACCTTCAATGTTGAATATGTCTCCTTGATCTGTGCTTTTTGATAAACTTCACTTCATCTGAATTACTACAGCATCCTTCCTAACTGTTATTTGCATCTTTATTTCTTCTTGCATGACTTCTAGGGTTAGGGTTAGGATGAAAAACTCTATTGTTCATTCAGCAAAACCTTGTTGTGTGTCCAATCTTGTTTCATATCTGACAAACTATTCCATTGTTCCCATATCTTGGTCCAAGTTGATTGATCTGTGATCTACAATTTCTAGCAATGTGTCCAACCTTGTTGCATCTATAACAGACTACTCCATTTCTTATGTTCATATCTTCAATAGGTTTCTTATCTGCATTGTTAGTATTCCTAAACATTCTACTACTATTATTATTCTCAATAAATTTAGGTTTTCTACATTCAATAGCTCTATGTCCAAAACCATGACAATTATAACAATAACCATTAAGGGGTTTGAATTGCTTACCTATGCAATCTCTCTTCATATGACCAATAGTATTACAAGCAAAACATCTACCTTTGAATTCTCTTTGCATACCTTTAGGTGATTCCTCTTACTTAAGTGGTTCTTCTTCCTTAGGTGTATCTTCAGATTTTTTAGTCTCATCAGACTTCTTCTCATCTATACTTTCAGATATTTTCAAATCTGGTTCCTTTCTTTCTTCATTTGCTTTAAAAGTGTTGAATCCAAGACCAGTCTTATCATAGAATGGTTTTTGATAAGATATTTGTTCATCAATCTTCTCACTAGCTGAATATAGCCTTTCAAGTTGTTTCTTAGATTGAGTCAACTCTCCTTTCACTATTGCATTGTATTTCTCAAGTTCAGCATATTGCAAATTTACTTTCTCAAGTTTAGATGTTACTTTACCAAGTTTAGATTTTAGTCCTTCATTTTCAGTCTTTAGACTTTCATTCTCAGATTTCAAATTTGCTTCATTCTTTCTATTTCCATCTTTCAGACTTAGCTTTAGAGTTTCTATCTTCAGTTCATATTTAAGGATCTCATTTTCTTTTTCTAAATTGTCATCACAATCTTCAATGTGAATTTTGGATTCATTTTCAGATTTCAGATCTTCAAACTTTTTTTTCAGTTTATCAATGAGATTCTTTGCATCATCATATTTTCTTTTTAGAGTATCTCTTTCATCAGTAAGCATATCAATCCATTCAAGAGCTTCTTCAAGATTCTTTTGTAGTTCATCCATATACATAGAGATCTTACTCAAGCTGCTAGGATTTCCATGAATGATTCTTTTCTGAGTAACTACGCTCTGATACCAATTGTTAGAAATAGGGAATACTGAGAGGGGGGGTGAATCAATATTCTATAAACTTTAACTTTTTCCCAATTATGGATATAACAGATTATCTTAACACATGCATAACATAATAAGCTAAAAAACATACATAGCAATAAAACTAAAGAACTCATAACACATTATTTGTTCTCGAGGAAACCCTGGCCAAGGGAAAACCCCAGTGGGGATGGTACCCACAAATATCCACTAATAAAAAGTATCTTGTTAAGGATGTTGACCCTATTAGGAGCCTATTACATGCATATAGTGTCTCAGTCCTGATTAAGGGACTATAACCTTGTTAGAAGCCTCAACCCTATTAGGAGTTGGCAGTACAAAATGTGATTACCAGATGAGCCCATTGCCCAAACAACTAATGTACAATATTTACTGATTAAAAAAATAGGTCAAGGTACATAACCTTATACTACTTGCATCAATATCTCTTTTCTGCTCTTTCACTACTACTATTACATACATTCATATATCTCACATCATATCACTTCTTGATGATTGATTCTTACAATTTACAATTACATTTATACAAGTTATTAAGGCTAATAACTTTTTAGTTGGCTATCATATTACAAAATAATTACCCAAGGGTTAACATCTAGGATTTTATTCCTTTATATTGTTAATTCATTATTTTGATGAACAAAATAATCCCTTAACTCTTTATCAATTCTGTCTTCATATTTTGTCCTATCAGCTTAACACTGTCTTTAGAAAAACTGTCATAACTTCTTTCGTACATGCCATACTGACTTGCACTCTGAGATGGGTCTTCAATATTCACCATAGAGTCTATTTTCAAGTGTGCAAGCATTGAACTTAGTCCAATCAACATTGCAAACAAAAATTGTCATCAGGTTCACTGGTAAAAACACATTGTCTCATACTTAGACAATTACACATTGCACTCTGACATACTAGCTCTTTGACCTGTGTGATCTTCATGTAGATCATATGTTTCCAAAATGACAACATATATGTAACCAACTAATCCAAATTTCCAAAAGGGTTTTCCTGGTACTAGCCGTCCCAGCCCCCAAGTAGGCACATGCGAAACTGAATGTCTTTCATACAGACAAGCATCATTCAATCGTACCTATGCATAGGCACCTTCTCCCACTCCCATCCATAGCCTTTACTACCACTAATGGCATGGGTGATGCATACATTAATCCTTTTAGTGTTTGAACCCATTCCCATAAGTTTTAATTAAAGTATCACTTGTTAAAATAACTCTTCAGTCAGTTATCCTGGTACTAGCCACTTAGGGCCCTGGCCCCACACTGAGAGCCACTCACTTAGTGTTCTTAGCTTTTCTACCCTTAACCCACACATCACAAGTACATCATGCAAGAAATAAAATACATTGTAAACACTTTCGAGAACTTGAATCAAAGAATAGAAAAGAATAGGAGAGTTTAGGGATGCTTAGGAAAATTAGGAGCGTTAAGGGAGGCCTAGAATAGTCTTGATCCTCAAGATAATCCTAAACCCTAATCCTGATTCCTACACACATCCTAACCCTATTAAAGCATCTAAATGCACCATATAACCTCCAAAAAACAAGTAATGAACATATATAATTTTTACACAAAATTCCATATGCCAAAACACAATGCTCCATAAAACCTCCCGTGCCTGAAATTTTAATTAAGTCTGATTTTTTTGAGAACTCTAAAATCTAGAAGTTGCATCTTATCTCCTATGAAGTTGAAACCTATCTCAAACATCCTAGAAGGTATCTAATTTCTTTATACAAGTATAACAAATTAAATTTAAGTATCAAACTTATATTTAAATGTAAATAATCCTACCTAAACCTAACCCATGATTATACTTGTATAAATAATCCTTCCTAACCCTAACCTAGGATTATATAATCCTACCTAACCCTAACCTGGGATTATAAAAATATTGTGCACATTGTTTAATGATAGAAAAATAAATATAAATACTGCGCATATTGTTTAATGACATAAAATTAAATATAAATACTGTGCATATTGTTTAATGATAAAAAATTAAATATAAATAATCCTAATCCAGAATCACAAAGCTACACAAATTGTTTACGGGAAATGCATGTTTCTATAGAATGATATAAAATTAGATAGAATGACTAAAAGATCCAACTCCATAATCATGCCTTAGATCTGGACGAAGAAAGGTGGTGCTAAAACAAATATGGAATAGTAAGGTTGGAATAATAGTTCTAAACCTTGGAAGCACTCATGGACATTCTAAATAAGAAAGGAGATACAAGGAGAATACTAAGGAGTCTACAGAGTCTTACAAATGCAGAAATATTCATATACATACAACATAGGAAATAATTCCATTTAAACATGATCCTAATCTCCAAATCACTAATACAGGCACAATGATATATACAACATAAACATTTTGAAATTTATGTAGACAACAAAGCACACAGAGAAAACATTCAACCAGACTCTTATCCAATACATATCACAAAGGAGAGCTATCTCTCAGGATGGATTCCAACCTGGAGTCTTGCAGAGATTCAGTTTGATGAAGAAGGATCCAATCCTCTCAATCTCTTCTAGCACTCCTTCACATCCTTCTGGGTGCAATCTCCAGCCTCTACCAGAAGAAACCAAATGCCAATCTTAGAGAATAATGAATTCTCTCCTCATAAATATAATTTCCTGCAAATAAAATGCTCAACCATACAATATCTCTTCTTGAATCCAAATTCATATCCAACCCCCTCTCACACAGGAGATCTCTTTGTATATAGATTGGAGGGAGTAGTTGCACAGGTATTCCAATAGATGCAACTATCCACCATTTATTCGTTAATAATATGGTTTGCAAAACCATTCCCATGAAGAGATAAACAAATTTTATTTAATAAGATTTTAATCTATGTCTCCTAAATTTGAGGATGACAAAATAGATAATAAAGATTTTAGGAATACTTTTACTAACTTACTTACTATGGTAATTTACCAAAGGCATTTCCCAAATATAAAAATAACATAGACTTACCATAGTCTCATAATATTTTCCTTCACATAATTAATTTATTATATAATAGTATATATTTATATATGTATTCATAGGCATATGTGTGCACCCATATGCTTATGGTACATATACCATAAGTAAGACACATTATTATTAATATTACAAATATTTAAATATTATGAATATTATTATTATAAAAAATATTATTTATTTATACACTAATCCATATTCTTTCTTTATATATATATATATATATATATATATATATATATATATATATATATATATATATATATATATATATATATATATATATATATATATATATATATATATATATATATATATATATATATATATATATATATATATATATATATATTAGGTAACTACTAACATAAGTTAGAATTTACCACTATTATTAAAACATTATTAATACCATAAATTCTTTATTATTATTGATATTAAAATCACATGATTTAATCACATACTAACTCATTCCTAACAAGATACACTAGTACATATAAGTAACTACTAATAAAGATAAATTACTAAATCATACCCTCATATGAACAATAATTCACATCAATAATCTACTAATAAAAATTGAACATATCATAAAGACAATTAGAGATACCATACTCAAAACCTTATTCTCAATGAATGCAAAAGACAAGAAACCATCTACAAGATCCACAAAACCGACAAACTAAGAGGACACATAAATACATCATCCACACAAAGGACTGACTCAGGAACTCCCCACCTAAGGATAAAAGGGTCAGAGGTAGAGTTCCTTCTTATGGAACCTTAGTGATATCTCCGTAACAACAACAACGATCGAGGATTTTGAGGGATCGCTCAGACCTGTGAAGCCAAGTGGAGATGATACCTAGTACCTACAATCCTGCATCACCAAGAAGAGATACATGTATACATATGGATATACATACAAATTAGATATATGCAAATAGTTGACCAGGATCGATACATCATGTGGACCTTAACTAAGTGAGTAACTACGACTTCATCTTGAGTCATGAAAACACATCAAACACATATCCATGAGACATAAAACATCATGATAATGGTTAGATTCAAATCCTTGGGTTAGCTCCATTAAACATATAAAGATAGATGGTTTTCTAATTTCATAAACATATAAATGATAACCATAAATGAGCATATCAATCATTTGATAAACATATCATCATCCACAAAACATAAATGTAAATACATAGTTCTAACCATCATAATAGAATGTCCAAATCAAAAAGTCCAAGTATCACCATAGGAGAGGGTATTATAAGATGGGATTATGGGATGTGAATGGGGGATTTTGAGGGCCCATTAAGGGCACCCCTTGCATCCCTATTGTGAAGGCATCCTATTGGGCTTATGTGTGAGAAATGAAAGGTAGAGGTGGAATGTGTGCTTGGGTGAATGCTTGTTGAGGGGTAGAAGAAAATGCTTGTGTTCCCCATGGGAAGGATGGTGTTGATGTGGAGGCTTGCTGAGGGAAGGAGGGAAATGATTGTGTTTCCCCCAGAAAGGGTGATGCTTCTTGGCTCATAGATGGTGGAGGAACTATTTGTACAATGGCTTACCCAGGAGGTGGAGGTTGGTTTTGTGGGAAGATTTGGGCCTAAGTGGCGACTTGAGATGCTATAGAAGATGATGGTGTTCCCATGATGGAAAAGGGAGTGGATTGTGCTATCGCTTATGTTATGGGATTTGTGAAGCTTCTTTGCAAGAGATGGGGGATGGGTGAGGCTTCCTGAGATATGTGCAAGTTAGGATCATGGATTTTTTGGATGATGGGGTTGTAGGTTTCATCTGGGATATGGATGGTCTTGATGGGGATTGTTGGTAGTATTATCAGTTCTCAAAGTTGCTTCTCAAGTTTTTGATTCCTTGAAAATTTTTCCCTACTTTTTATCAATTTTTGTTTTAGTAATGTTGAAAGTATCCTGCAAATCTCCATCCCCAGAGCTTAAAATTTGATCAAAGTGTAAAAAACCCTAAATGCTAGGTCAAAATGTGCTTGAAAATCCAAAAAACCCTAGCAATACCTAGTCGAGTTCTAATTTGCAGTTACTTTTTTTAAAATCACTTAAAAATATTTTTAAATGTGTTGTTTATCATTTCATGTTGGTCGCTTAGTCTCCTGAGAAATCCAGCATATTCCTTTGTATTAAGCAACATCTCGAAACCCTTCAGTCGCACAATCTCTTTAAGTCATAGGAATATTCTCTTTTTTTAAGCAACTTAGCAGATGCCTTTAGTCATGAGGTCTCCAAATAAGTTGAAGTGCTTTATGAGATTTAGCGACTACAATGAAAAATTTCTTGAATATAACTATAGTCATCCAGTCTCTAGATCCAATATACCCTCAGTCAGGCAATCTCTAGACAAAATGGTGAAATAAGAAATCTTTCAGTGACTATGAGATAATTATAGTCGTCAAGTCTCCAGATGTAATAAATCAATGTTATATATCCTTATAGTCACTAGATCTCCTGAGAAAGTCAACGTCAAGGTTGAGATCTAGAGATAGCATGACTTCAAAGAAAAGATCTTACGGTTGTCGCTTAGTTGCTTGATAAAGATGATGTCATTCTAAAAAAATTAGAGATTAAGCGACTACTGCTGGATCAAGATCATGTGGTTAGAATTTAATTCTGACATCTTTAATATAACAAGGTTTTATTTCAAATAAAGAGCACTGTCAGATTAAGATCTTATGGATGGCATGAAGTCACCAGATGAAGTCAAGATTTGATAAAAGTTCCAGTGATCAAGAGACTTCTTTCAGTCGCCAGATCTCCAAATAAGCTAAGTCGCATGATCTCCAGAAAAGATTGAAAATTCAACAAACATTTGGCAATTAAGAGACTCTCTACAATCGCTAAGTCTCTCAATGTTTCTAATAAGAAAGTAAAGTTATAAGAGACTTAACACTAGTACATTTGCGGTCAAATTCTGAAGGCCATTTGTCAGATTTGCAACGGTCATTTGTCAGCATTTTGACACATGTGTCTGTCGTAGTTTTTGCATTAGAAATTGCGATGGAAGAGATATCCATCGATTTATCGACACCCCATTACATCGAAAACTTGCACATGATAACATTTTTGTTATGCAATTTCCTACGGTCCATCTATCAGATTTCTGACACAAAGACCTATCAAAAATACACAATCTCTATCGGAACTAACTGTCAAAAAGATATCATTTCTGACATTAGAATTGTTGGTATAGTGATAGATCTCCAACAAATTTTTGACATATTATCTCATCGGTGATGTAGCATTAGTGTCAGAACTTTCTGTCAAAAATTGCATATCTACAACATTTTAACTGTCAGAAGAGCGACGGTAGTGCAGCATATCTTTGACAGGTTTCCCTGTCAGACGTATAGCATTACTGTTGCAATAATTGTCATAAAGTATTTTCTCTGACATTTTATCTATCGGATAGGTGACGTGTTGGCCTATATTCTAACAGGAAATGATGTCAGATGTATAGCACTGTCATTGAAATTAATTATAAAGTGTCAAAAAATAGACAGATATGCACATTAAAGATAACACAGCTCAAGAGACCATCATAGGTTGTCTCTTTCTTTGGTCTAAATTATTGACAAAATGTTTTACCTTTCATTAGCTCATCAAACCTGGGGATTTGAAAGAATTTAATAGAATATTTTCATGACAACGTATATTATTTAAGTTGACGTTGCACGAATTTATCTACTTTGCACACTTTTAGACTATGAGGACGATGATAAAGAAGCATGGCCATGGGAGGAGATGCTTCTTTATCATTGTCCTAATAGTCTACAAGTGCACGAAGTAGATAAATTCATGCAACGTCAACTTAAATAATATACGTTGTCATGAAAATATTTTATTAAATTCTTTCAAATCGTTGGATTTGATGAGCTAATGAAAGGTAAAACATTCTGTCAATAATATAGACCGAAGAAAGAGACAACCTATGATGATCTCTTGAGCTATGTTATCTTTAGTCCTACCTACTGGGTAAGGCCTAGAAGACTTATACTTGTTGATCGTCGAGAATAATCACTGCCTTGCATTTATGTACACTGCACAAATTGATCCCAATCTTGCAAAAACATTTTACACTTGTACATCTCATCAATACTAGAGGCCTAAAGTAATTTTATATGATCACTAGCACATTTCGTGCATGGATGAGAAACAGTATCCAAAGTTTCTAGATAACCATTTTTTATTGGGGAGGAATGAGTGGAGGCCAAAGAAGGGATAATTGTGAAGGTTTTATAGATGTAGGTTATTGAATCATCATCTTTGCACTGGTACTCAATCTAGCCTCCACCACATATACGTCTTCTCAGAATCTAAAAACTCTCCATCATTGATTCTCGTCATTTTTTTAGCATCTCTGTGGACTGAGACCTTAAATTATTTAGCTTCTCTTTGTTTCGAGAATAGTTTAACATTCTCTACTTAACAGGGCCAACCGCGTGAAGGTGGAAGCTCACCTGCCCCCTCCTAGGAGCCTCTTATGACCCTTTACGACATTTTAAGACCTCTAAGATGTATTCTTAGGGATCCTAAAGGGTCATAAGGGGTCCTGGGATACAACATCTGAGAAACATAAATGTAGGCATCATGGTCACAATTTTTTGGAGACACAACATAATTGAGTGGTTTTCCCAAACGACGCAAAGTAGTGGTTTCTTTGCATCTTCTGGGAATAGCACTCAATTATGTTGTGTCTCCAAAAAATTGTGACCACGATGCCTACATTTATGTTTCTCATCTATTGTGATATCTACATTGTAGTCTGTCATTATTGTAGCAGTAGAGCCTATATTCCACAACAAAAGGGAAGACATCTTTTTAGCCTAGGTCTAGTTCCTACCCCAATTGTCGAAGGATCCAAAGCCAGGCTAGAAAGATATCTTCCCATTCTATCTACAACATTATGTCCATCGATGATCTCAGGAACATCATCATCTTTCCACTCTTCATTTGCCAAAATATACCGCTTCTTCAAGCTTGCAAAGTAATCTTATTAATAAAAGAACTCTTGCCAACATTAGGGTACCCATAGATCAAAAAAGTTGATGTTATTGGTGCTTGTTCTCAAGGATATCGATTCACTATTTTGAAACGGCCAAATCATTTTTATTTCGAATGTAGAGAAAAGTAGTGGGAGAAAACAAGCGGGTGAAAGCTGATCGAGTGCAAGAGAAGGCATTGCATTTTATTTGATCATGAATGCTCTCTGAAATGACCAATCATGTTTTCTATTCGATTCTTTTTGGTGCTTTTTTCCCATATTCAATAGATAAAAATCATGGCGGCAGCCACTTAGCCATCTTTTTGATGTTCTAGGTATTTTACAAAGATACAGGTATGTGGATTTATCATTCAGTTGCTTGTAGTTATTGGTCAAATGCAAATATTTTATCAAGTTGAAAGGGCAAGATATCAGTTTGGTGTTTTTGGTTTATGTTAAAAGTTGATTTGGTAAAATCCTCAAAAAACACACTACATGTTCTAAAATGTAAAGAAGTTGAATGTTAAATGTAAGATATATATCTTATCCATAGTAATCAAAAGAAAGGACATGAAACTTATAAGGAGATTTACCAATCCAAAAATATAAGCGAATAGGAAACATGATTGGTAGCTTATGAATTGGTTTTTGAGGTCCACAATCTTCATCAATCTCCTCAGAACAAGACCCCTCATGAAAAATGCATTTAACACAAAAAACAAATCTACAAAACTAAACCAATGGCATGTTTAGAACAAAGAAATAGATTGATAATAATATGCTGAAAAATTCTATTATGTTTAATACATGCAAAAGGACCAGTCCCAATAATTCTTAAACATACTTTATCTGATATGATAATAACATGCTAATTAAACTGATAAAGGTGTTATCTAAATTTAATCTACCAATTACTAATTACACAAAAAACAAATTTACAAAATTGAACCAATGGCATGTTCTTCGTATGTGATTTCTTCATCTTTCGATCATCTAGCATCAAATTCAATTGCAAATTTCAAATGCATTACATTTTATTTTATCATGAATGCTCTCTGAAATGACCACATTCTACTGGTGTCATGCCCTAGCCCGTGCTTTATCTCCATTATTTGATGTTATTGGTGCTTGTGCTCAAGGATACCGATTTGCTTTTTTCAAATGTTTGGATCATTTTGGTCATGATTGTTCCTCTAGTACACAGTCAGGAAATGTAACTGTCTAATGATTATATGTAATTTTGAATGGATTAAATTCTTTGTTCTTGGTAGAAGTGAATGGAAGGAATAGTTTTGGTGTTAGGTTTCATTTATTATTGAATTCAATGGTTTCCAAGATGTGTTGAGGAGTTTGCTCCTTATTTAATGTTAACTGTTCCTACACAATCCACTCATACAATAGTGAAATGCTATGTGATTGAGAAATTCATACAACTGGTTCTTTGGCATGTATAAATACAATCCAGTCACTTATTGAATTCTTTGGAGACTATTGGTTTGACTGTCCATGTGTTACCAATGATTGAGATTCATTAAAGGATACAAAACCCTTCATTTTGGGGTTATTGTGTGTGGATTCAAATGTAGGTTTGATTTGGTTAATGTTTAGAAGAGATCAATAAAGTATTTAAAGACAATCTTTAATGTTTGGAGAGGTTTTAGAGGCACTTATCATGACTGTACCCTCACAAATAGCGGCATAGACTAGTTTTACTAAGTTTCCTTTCTCTATTTTGAGGTTTCCTTTCTCTGTCGCAGGGGTACAGTCAAAGGGTTCATTGACAAAATGATCCTTTGAATGGTTACTATGAATATGAATGATTTGATGTAGCATATTTCTCATTTTACTTGAAGTTTGGAATAGCTTGTGCAAGGGTGAAAGTAGTTTTGATCATTTTGGTTGTGACTGTTCCTCTACACAATCAGAAAATGTAACTATCTGATGATTATATGTAATGTTGAATGTATTAAATGCTTTATTCTTGGTATAAGTGAATGGAAGGAATATTTTTGGTGTTAGGTTTCATTTATTATTGAATTCAATGGTTTCCAAGATGTGTTGAGGAGTTTGCTCCTTGTTTAATGTTAACTGTTCTTGCACAATCCACCCATACAACAATGAAGTTACAAAACTGAACCAATGGCATGTTTACAACAAAGAAATAGAATGATAATAATATGCTGAAAATTCTATTATGTTTAATACATGCCAAAGGACCAATCCCACCAATTCTTAAACATACTAGTTATTTGATATGATCAATTGTTAATAAAGGTCTAATTCTATAAACTACTAGCACGAAGGAAGATTTGACCTAGCCAAATCTTCCTTGTACCACACAAAAAAAAAATTTGATAACTATGTCTACTCCAACCTTAATTGTTTAAGAATTCATCATATTAGATAAAGTATGTTTAAGAATTGTTGGGAGTTCTATTAGACCTTTGTTGTAAACATGCCATTGGTTTTCAAATGTTTGGATTCACATTTGTTGATATTACTGGCATATATGTTTAATGATGCCATTGTATATTTCCATCACTAAAATGACCCCATTCTATTGGTGTCATGCCCTAGCCTGTGCTTTAACTCCATTATTTGATGTTATTGGTGCTTATGCTCAAGGATATCCATTTTTTTGAAATGTTGACTATGGTTATCAAATGGATAGCCTATGAGCTTCTAGCTAGGCATCATTTGTATTGATAGCTTTGGGCATCAAATGTATTGTATCATTGATAGTTGAGACTTTGTTAAAAGAAAATAGGACAAAGAATGATTTTGATTTAGTTTCTCTATTTTGATCTCTAAGTGGCTTACAACCCTAGAGAAGTATATGCAGATTTATAGATGCAGTTGCAGGATACATAGCAGCCGATAATTCACAAGAAATCCATGCATCCAAATTGAATAGAAATTAATACAAAGAAATAGGGTCCTCTAATGGCCCAATCATCTGGACCTTGACTGTCCCCTCAACCAGTGACCCTTCAAAATTGGGTTATCATGCAATTAGTGAGTGATCCTTCATTCTCTTGGTCTGCCCTGCATCCAAACATATTGGAAATATGCATTACAATGATAACAAGTCTTTCACAATCCCCCTTCCCTCAAGGAACACTATCAACCATCCCTTCCACATAGCATTTCACTATTGTATGAGTGGATTGTGTAGGAACAGTTAACATTAAACAAGGAGCAAACTCCTCAACACATCTTTGTTGTAAACATGCCATTGGTTCAGTTTTGTAAATTTGTTTTTTGTGTTAAATGCATTTAAATGGAACATTAAGCATAGTAATAATACACTTAATCTATTATTAATTGTATATTGAATTCCCATAACACCTTTATTAGTTTAGCATGTTATTATAAGATACTAAAGAACACCTACTATTTGTCAGAGAAATCTTCACTATCCCCCACAATGAAGACAATGAAGATTGACCTCCTGCCCCATAACAAAGAACATTGTAATAAGAATAAGATATAATATAGTGTTAGAATAAAATTTGAACAAAGACATGTAATGCTTAAGTTAATGATATAAGAAGCTGCAAATATAGGAATTGAAAAAGAAGATAGTGCCAAGAAACATTTTCACAAATATGAAACATCAGGAAAAGTAATAACATTAACAATGCCAAGATTCACAACATTAAATTTCACCTATGGATGAGTTTCTAAAGTGGGTTTCCTGGCATCAAAAATATGTTGAGTTGCATTTGAGCTATAACTAAGAGTATCATGCGGAACAAACCGTAAACTTTGAAAGCGTTCTCCAGCCTAGCAATTCAAAATTCAATCTAGGAAAGCATCAGTAAGTGAAATAAATTATAGAAATCAACATCAACATCATCATAATCACTAGAAATAAACTTAAAAGACATATTTTGGATAGTACTATGTTTCTTGAAATTTTTTGTGATGCTTCTAAACTTTAAAGACATATTTTATGGCTTAATGATAACATAGATTAGTGTTTTGTTTTCTGATGGAATGTTGTTGATCATTCATGGTCTGGAAGAAACTTTTGATTGTTTTGATTCTCGAGTCTTGATGTTGTTTCTCAATGTGATATAGACTGACCACAAGATGGTTCAGTTGGTCCTCTCTTTCTATTTAATCATTTGTCTTCTTCATGGTGTAAGTGCCAATATGTTATAATCCAACCAGCATGTCATACCCCCACTTCTAACAAACCTCATAGCATGAAAATCATAGCCAAAGACTTGGGTGATCAGCATACACAAACAACGATTACCCTTAGGAAACAATGATCATTAATATTCATTAATGGCAGGTGGTGATTCCTTGGTAATAAATGCATTGACAGCATTCATCATCTTAACCAAGTCATGGGTGGTGATCCTTGAAATAGCACAATTAGTAAAAGGAAATAACAACATAACATAATTTGGAGTGAGGAAGAAGGAAAAGTGGAAAACAAAATATGGAATAATCAGGTTGGAATTAGAGAAGAATTCAGAAATAAACTTGAATTAGAAAAAAGCCAAGTTATCTGGTTCTTTGTTTGAGGCTGGGTTTCAGTTCTACTTTTGTTCTCCTCTAGGTTTGACTTGGGTTCCTTTGGTAGGAACTTGGGTGCCTGGGCCAATCCCGGGTGCACCTGCAGTATTTTATTCATAATTTTTTAGGCTAACTCATTATTATGGTAACATGGGTATGACCACACTCCATGCCTTATAATGGTACCTGACATGGAGTGTGGTTCAAATGAAGTTGAACCAAATGCTAACCATGATGGCTATGATCATGATGAAGATGAATATGAATATTAAATCTAAAATATGGCTTGTAATTTGAATTTTCATTGTGAATGAAGAAACTATAGATTCAAGTTGACTCATTCTATGTTGTAGTATATTTGTTCCCTAGATCCACCATATTATATATGTGTAGCCTGTAAGGGACATCTTATGCTTATCCATGTATCAAAGCTCGGTGAGAGTTCTTAGGAGAAAGACAAGATGTCAGTGGGAGATGAAGAAACCAATCTCAGAACACCACTTGAAGCCTTGCAATGTTGAGAGTGGGATAAAGGCTACACTTGAGACCCTATATAAGGAACAAACTTATTGAGCTTCACTTTGTTTCGAGAATAGTTTTATATTCTATACTAAACAGGGCCAACCACATGAAGGTGGAAGCTCATTTGGCCCCACCGCCCCCCCGTCCCCCCCCCCACCCCCTAACATCACTCTAAATTCCCTGTTAACATCTAACATTCATTCATTATTTCATCCATTAATAAAATGTAACTTTCATTAATTATCACATGATAACATTCATTCACACATTAATAAAATGTGACATTCATTAATTATTGCATGATAACATTCATTAACACATTATAAAATTTATTAACATTCAATACAACATAATTAAATTCATTGGCATATAAAAATTAGTCATTATCAATTAAGGTGCATAGATGACAATCATTTCTTTTGATGATCATCTACCCTCTCATTAGATCTCAATGCATGCCTAGTTCTTTGTTGATGCAAAGGGGGGTCATCTGCAATAACATATAAAAGGGTTAAATTAAAAACATTTTATTATAATTAAAAACATTAAAAACATTTTAAAGTATTTCAGTACTTTACAGGCCATAATCGTATAGCTCTTTACCTGATCTAGTCACATCATCAACATCGAGGTCAGTTTGTCTGGCCTCTGCATCAACCTCAACCTGCTCATTAATAATGGCCTCTACAATCTCTATAGCTGCAATACAAATTGTTGCATTAATCCAAACACCAATTGCAATTAAATTTTTATTACTACACCAATCAATTTAAGATGTTTACTTGTATTACTATGATGCGCATCCTCATTGTCATCAACATGCATAGGTTGTGTACGGCAAGAATCGGAAGGCTGTATTTCAATTTCATACGCATTCATGTTATCATCTTTTTCTTACTTAAAATAAATTTACTCACTTTATGTTGGAACTTAACATCAAATGCTCTTTTATCACCATCCTAATAGTCTACAAGTGCGCGAAGTAGATAAATTCATGCAACGTCAACTTAAATAATATATGTTGTCATGAAAATATTCTATTAAATTCTTTCAAATCCCAAGATTTGATGAGCTAATGAAAGCTAAAACATTCTATCAATAATATAGACCGAAGAAAGAGACAACCTATGATGGTCTCTTGAGTTGTGTTATATTTAGTCCTAGCTACTGGGTAAGGCCTGGAAGACTTATACCTGTCGATCATCAAGAATAATCACTGCCTTGCATTTATGTACACTGCACAAATTGATCCCAATCTTGCAAAAAAAATTTACACTTGTACATCTCATCAATACTGGAGGCATAAAGTAATTTTATACGATCACTAGCACATTTCGTGCATGGATGAGAAACAGTATCCAAAGTTTCTAGATAACCATTTTTTAGAAGAGGAAAAAGTGGAGGCCAAAGAAGGGATAATTGTGAAGGTTTTATAGATGTAGGTTACTGAATCATCATCTTTGCATTGGTACTCAATCTGGCCTCCACTCAATTTATGTCTTCTCAGAATCTAAAAACTCTCCATCATTAATTCCCATCATTTTTTCAGCATCTCTATGGACTGAGACCTTAAATTATTGAGCTTCTCTTTGTTTTGAGAATAGTTTAACATTCTCTACTTAACATGGCCAACCACATGAAGGTGGAAGCTCGTATAGCCCCTCCTAGGAGCCTCTTATGACCCTTTATGACATTTTAAGACCTCTAAGATGTATTCTTAGGGATCATAAATGGTTGTAAAGGGTCATAAGGGGTCCTGGGACACAACAACTGAGAAGCATAATTGTAGGCATCATGGTCACAATTTTTTGGAGATAATGTAATTGAGTTGTATACCCAAACAATGGAGAGCAACTCCTACACCTTCGATTCCAAGTTGACTACATCTGTTTCTCATGAATACAAGGTCCTCCAACAGATGTATTCAACTTGGAATCGGGGGTGCAGAATTTTCTCTCCATCGCTTAGGTACACAACTCAATTATGTTGTCTCCAAAAGATTGTGACTATGATGCCTACAATTATGTTTCTCAGCTATTGTGAAATCTACATTTATGTTTCTCAGTTTTCATGTTTATGCGCATGTTTTTTATGTGTTTTGGATAGTAAGTCTAATTTAATTTGTCTGTGGACTAAGACCTTAAATGATTTAATGAGGACGCTTAGAACACTAGTATATGGAAATTTCATTATTTAATAATAAAAATCTATTAAATTGTTTATACCTTCTTCTCCCATTTGTTGGTGTAATTCCTCTTTGAGTATCCCCTTTCTCCTTTGCATCCAAAATGAACTCATTCCAATCCCTCACTAGAATAAAGGGAGGATGCTCAAACTTCAGCAAGACTTCATACCACACAATGTTCATAGATTACGTTCACTGCATTATTTATGTTCGTAAATTAGTGTTGCATACAAATCTACAAATGGTGCATGGTACAAAGCCACACTCAAGTTTGAAAATGATAGTCAATCCATAGTCAAGGTCAAGGAACAAATGGAATAACCAAGAACACACTATACGTTAAATCATGTGATTGATAGTAGATTGGGGCTCACCTGAGCCATAAACATGAAGAATTATTCTAAAAAAAGATGTAAACCATATATATGCGCACTTGAGGCAAAGAGAAGTTACATCATATCCATATTAAAATATTAGTTACAATATGAAAATACTAAACTAACTATGTCCCGAGTTCATCTCTGCATATGGTCACAACAAAGATATGCGATTACAATATAGAGAAGGCATCGTAAAAATATAATTTTGGAATTTTCCCTAGCCTGAAATGTTTTGCACTCAAATCCTTCATCGCGGATAAGTGGAGATGGGTAGATAGATGTAGATGAGTTGTCATCGACCTAACTAAAGTATCTGCAGCCATTATTTCCCTGTGATGCCCAGTCTACATTAGTTCTTATATTATAATGAATAGTATTTACATTAGAAACATTAAATATATACACATTAGCAACCTTTTTTCTATTTAGGCAGCACCAAAATTATCATCTAGGGTTGTTCAGTGTCTGTGAAGTCTTCAACACACACTGCCCACCACCACATCGATAGTTTGCCACATTGACAATAGTCATCAAGCTTATATATCAATAATGCACCACACCATCATTACTACATTTATTATTTTTATATGATTATTTTTATATGAAATACACCAAGGAGTACCATCAGAAATATTAGCCATTTACAATAATGAAAAGTAAACCTATAACAAATAGCACATTTTTTTATCAGCATGTGTAGTCTCTGTGTATATGAAAAATGAAAGAAATATGAAGCTGAAATAAAATAGTGAACAAAATAGTATCCCACATAGACTGAATGAAATATACCATCAAAAGAAGGTGACAAAATCTTGTCACGAAGCACAAACATAGGAAATCAAAAAGGGACAAAAGACAAGAAATAAGAAAAATCATTACGACTATAGAAAAATCATTTATACTATAATCAAGAAAAGAAACACTTGTTATTAATGAATGCTAAAGTTTTTGGCACCCATTCTATAGCAGTTGTTGTTGCATTCATGACTATGATTGTCATTGATGTCAACACAGTGTTTTACCAAAGACTTGAAGAGAAGCAGACAGTGTTTTGATTAGCGCACGTGGTATATTATAGTTGGAGCTATGAGACATTGAGGATATACTATTTGTTATGTTATATGCCTATGGTTAAGAGCAAAGATAATAATTCTTTTATTCATGAAAGTTATGAGCATTTTGGTGGAAGCAATATTCAGGCAGTGTTCCTGAGTAGGGCTTTTTGGAAATTGGATGATATCTCCTAATCGGGATGGAAGATGGCTTTGTGTAGTTAAAGGGAAGTTAGAGACACATTGATAGTGACATGGATGACAGTGCAAACTTCTAAGTCACACGAGTGAAGATTTATTGTATTTGGAAGCCAACAGTTTTATGTAATTTTGGTGTAGCGTGTGGAATCTTTTATTTTGTAATTGTATGCTGACTAATTTGTAATTATTTGAGTGTGGTATAAAGGAAGAAATGTTTTTCCTTATTGTATGTAGAAGAGGATAGTATTTTATGAATATGAAGTGAAGAAAAGAGCTAAGTAAGAGAGCGAAATTTTGAAGGAAGACAAGTGAAGTTTAGAGATCTGAAATTGAGATCTGATGTAGCAGTGAGTGCAGTTTGGCACAATTAGAGAAGAGGTAACATATTATTCTATTGAATAATGCAAAGATTATTCAAATAGTGAGTTCAGTGATCTTACCCTGAAGCTGTTTGGGCAGTAGGTCCTTCTGTCTTCCATAACTCTTAACAGGTTTAGAATCTTTTAATAGGGATTCAAAATCTCCTAACAGGGATTTATATGTACTGAATGTATTTCATAAGACTCCTAACAGAGTCCATCCTTTGACAAGGAATATTCATATCAGTGCATCTTTTGTGGATATCATTCCCACCGGGGTTTACTCTTTGATCAAGAGGTTCCCTAGTCAACATATCTTGTGTTATTGTGTAATTGTGTATGAATATCTTTTTATGGTTGGTAATTATATTTCTTATATGGTTTAATGTTGTTAAAGATGATAAAAGTTATAATTATCTAATAAATAATTCACCCTCCCCCTCTTAGTTATCTTTGTGGACTTTACTTTCTAACAATTGGTATCAGAGTAGCAGGTCCTTGAAAGAGAAGTTTAACAGCTTAAGGAGATCTATGGTGAATTTCAGAAAAGAAAGCCCTAAGTTTGATGGAGTAAATTTTGACAGTTGGAAAGAAAAGATGAAGACACATCTACTATGTTTAGGACTAGGTTATTGGTTCACTACAAAGAATGATAAGACTATCATTAAAGTAGATGATCTTGAGACATGATCTAATGATGAGAGAGATCTATTCATGTGTAACATACTTGCAAGAGAAGCACATTTGACAGCACTTTTGGAGAATGAATATAGTCAGGTAAAATGTTTGAAAAAGTCTCATGAAATTTGGAAAGCTTTGCACTCTACTTTTGAAGGTGATGAACATGCAAAAAGAGTTAGATTACATAATTGGATATGTGCATTTGAAGATATAAGAATGTTGGAAGATGAATCTATTAGAAGCTATATTGGTAGAATGTCAGAAATTGTTGCAAGGATAAAATCTTGTGGAGGAACAAAGATAGAGAATGAAGTGATATGGAAAATTCTAAGGACATTGACTCCTGTATTTAAGCAGACAACACAGATGATTGAACAAGTTATACCTTGTACTACAAACTTTACAAGAGAGACTCTTCTTGGAAGATTGGAAGCAGCAAAGATGAACCTGAGGTTATCAGGAGACTTACCTCGAATGGAGATAGCATTCAGTGCTCTTAGTGTTTTCCCTACATTTTCAAGAAGCGTCAGTATGAGCGGAGATTATGCTGGCAGCAGTGGATCTAGAAATGAAGAAGACAAGAAGATTGAAGAAGGTATTGCCTTGCTTCTGAAAAAAGAACCAGACAGTAAGAAAATTTTTAAATGTTGGATTTGTCAAGAATATGGTCATTGTGCATCTAAATGTCCTAAGAGAGTTAAGAAGTATAGAAATAATTTCAAGCCTAGAAGATCTAGGGAATGTTATTATGCTAATGATGAAGACCTTGAAGCTAGTATTGAAAGAACTTTAAGTGAAAGTGATACTGAGAATAATGATGAAATGGGATTTGTAGCAATTAAAGAAGAAAATTCTAAAACTAATGTTAAGGAAGAAAAAGCCTTAGTTTCCCAAGTTGAAAAGAAATCTGATTGGATTATAGATAGTGGTTGTTCACATCATATGACTGGAGATATGAAAAATTTCATAAGGTTTAACAATTATGATGGAGGAGTTGTTAGAGTTGGTAACAATGCACCTTGTTTGATTAAAGGTATAGGATCTATTACTCTTGATGGAAAGACTAACACTGATGATGTTTACTTTGTGGATGGATTGAAACATAATCTTTTAAGTGTTCGACAGTTAGTTGATAAGGGATATCAAGTTTGGTTTACTGAGAAAACTTTTGTGATAAAGGATAAAGATGGAAATTTGATTGGAACTGGATCTAGAACTAAAGGTAATGTATTTTAGTTGAATCCTACTGAGATGACATGTTTTATTACTAAGATTGATGACATTTGGTTATCGCATAGAAGGTTTTGTCATATAAACTTTGATAATATTTTGAAAGTGAGTACTACACTTGCAGTAAGGGATTTGCCTAAAATTATGAAGCCTACTAACATGATTTGCAAAGAATGTGTGATGGCTAAGCAGAAGAGAAGTTCATTTCCTAGTAAGAAGTTCACATTGGTAGAGAAGTTGGAGATTGTTCATATAGACTTGAGCAGTCCTACCAGGACTAGAGGATTCCATGGAGAAAGGTATTTTATGATTCTTGTTGATGATTTTACAAGAATGATGTGGATTGCATTTCTAAAAGAAAAATTTGAAGCATTTGATAAGTTTAAGATCATTAAGAACAAAGTTAAGAATTAATCTGGAATGAAGATTAAATGTTTAAGATTTGATAGAGGTGGTGAATTTACTTCTAGAGAGTTTAACACTTTTTGTGAAGTGAATGGTATTAAGAGACAGTTTTTAGCCCCTAGAACACCTAAACAAAATGGTATTGCAGAAAGGAGAAATAGATTAGTGACTGAAGCAACAAGAGCTATGTTATTTGAGAATGATTTAGTGAAGAAATTTTTGAGAGAAGTAGGGAATACAACAGTATATACAATGAACAGACTACAAATCAGAGCAGACACAGACAAGACACCTTATGAATTATGGTTTGGACATGCACCCTCAGTTAAGTATTTTAGAATTTTTGGAAGTAAATGTTATATAAAGAGAGATGATGATATTGGAAAGTTTGATCCTAGAAGTGATGAAGGTATTTTTATTGGATATTCTTTGAAGAGAAAAGCATATAGGTGTTACAATAAGAGAACTAAAACTATTGTTGAGAGCACAAATGTTAAAGTTGATGAAAAGTTCAAAATTCAGGAAAGAATGCTTGATTATGAATCTGATGAAGAAGCTCATCCTAAACCTAACACTGAAACTACTGAATTATTCTATGAGACTGATAGTGAATTATTGAATGAGAGTCATGCTGAAGAGACCAAAGAGAAAACTAGAGAAGAATCTATAGTTGGAGCAAGATCTGAGACTATGACACCGAATAGGTATTTATCAAGACATCATCCTATTGAACAAGTTATTGGAAGTTTGGATAGAGGAGTTCTAACTTAGAATAAGGTACATTTATGTTTGATTTCTCAAATTGAACCTAAATCTACTAGTGAAGCTTGTGAAGATAAACATTGGATTAATGTTATGAGAGAAGAACTAGATCAAATAGAAAAGAACAAGACATGGGAATTGGTCCCTAGACCTAAAGACAAGAATGTGATTGGAACTAAATGGGTATTAAGAAACAAGATGAATGAACAAGGAGAAGTTGTAAGAAACAAAGCAAGATTGGTATGTAAGGGATACTCACAGCAAGAGTGAACTTTTGCACCAGTCGCAAGAATTGAAGCAGTAAGAATGTTTTTGGCCTATGTAGCTTTTAAGAAATTCAAAGTGTATCAGATGGATGTGAAGTCAACATTTATGAATGGAGAATTGGAAGAAGAAGTCTACATTGAGCAGCCTGAAGGTTTTCCTTTGACTCAAGAAGGAGACATGGTATGTAAACTGAAGAAAGCTTTATATGGACTAAAGCAAGCACGTAGAACTTGGTATGCAAGACTGGCTAAGTATTTGTTAAAGTTAGGATTTGCTAAAGGTACAGCTGATAGCAATCTATACACAAAAGAAATTGAAAATGGTTTGTTGATTATAGTTATTTTTGTTGATGACATTATTTTTGGAGGAGAAGACAAGGCTAGTGACAAATTTGCTGATGAAATGAAGACTGAATTTGAAATGAGTATGATTGGTGAGATGAAATACTTTTTGCGATTACATATAACACAAAACAATGATGGTATCTTTGTAAGTCAAGCAAAGTACTTGAATGATTTGCTGAAAAGATTTGGAATGGAGGACTGTAAACTAGTTGGAACACCTATGGTAACCGGACATAAGTTATCTAGCATAGATGAAACACTGGCAGTTGAGCAGAAGAAATACAAATCCATGATTGGAGGATTGTAGTATTTGACACACACAAGATCAGATATAGCACATTTAGTTGGAATTGTAGCAATATTTTAAGCTGAACCTAGAGAATCACAGTATGCAGTAGTAAAGAGGATACTGAGATATTTAAGAGGCGCAATGGACTATGGATTGTGGTATGAAAAATCTGATGATTTTACCCTATGTGCATATACAGATGCTGATTGGGGAGGTAGTGTTGATGATAAGAAAAGCACTAGTGGAGGAGCATTTTTCCTTGCAGGAAGATTAGTTTCTTGGCTAAGCAAGAAGAAGAATTGTATTTCACAGAGCACAATAGAAGCAGAGTATGTAGCAACAGCAAACAATTGTAACTAGATAATTTGAATGAAGCAGATGTTGAAGGATATTGGAATTAAATTTTTTGAACCTGTTGTTATACATTGTGACAACACCAGTACAGTCAGTATGTCTAAGAATCCTATACTACATTCTAAGACAAAACATATAGAGATCAAGTATCATGTTGTAAGAGAGAAATCTTTTGAGAAAGAAGTCAAACTGGAGTACATAAGCATAAAGGAATAGACAACAGATATATTTACAAAGCCTTTGCCTAAGGATACATTTGAGTATCTGAGAGGTATGCTTGGGGCTATGCCCCTGCCTACTATTGAGTAGTGATGCAATTGGTTGCATCCTTCCAGTAATATATGAGCCCTATCTTTCTTCTGGACTGGATGTTGGTACATCCTTTATGGGGTTGTATGTGTATCTAAGTTGAGTCATGAGGACTCTAGTAAATGTATTTTTCTTCTAAATAGTGTCTTTTGACATTGAGTTGTTGTTGACATAGTGATGAAATTTTTTTCATTGATGTCAATGGGGGAGAAGTATGCATGAAAAACAATATGAGAAAAACAATATAAGAGAACTGAACAGGATAATGAAGCAAGATTTGATTGATGAAGAGGATTTGAAGAAGCAGTGTTGTAGTATTGGATTTTTGGAACATTGGATGTTTTTCATCTATGTTTCCATTAATGCCAATGGGGGAGATTGTTAGGAATGAATGCTAAAGTGTTTGGCACCCATTCTGTAGCATTTTTTTTTTGCATTCATGACTATGAATGTCATTGATGTCAACACAGTGTTTTATCGAAGACTTGCAGAGAAGAAAACAATGTTTTGATTAGCGCACGTGGTATATTGCAATTGGAGCTATGAAAAATTGAGGATATATTCTTTGATATGTTATATGTCTATGGTTAAGAGAGCATATAGTAATTCTTTTATTCATGAAAGTTATGAGCATTTTGGTGGAAGCAGTATTCAGGTAGTGTTCCTGAGTAGCAGTTTTTGGAAATCAGATGATATCTCCTAATCGGGATGGAATCTAGATTTGCACAATTAAATGGAAGTTAGAGACACATTGATAGTGATGTGGATGATAGCTAAAACTTTGAAGTCACACAAGTGAAGATTTATTGTATTTGGAAGCTGATAGTTTTATGTAATTTTGGTGTAGCGTGTGGAATCTTTTATTTTGTAATTGTATGCCGACTCATTTGTAATTATTTGAGTGTGGTATAAAGGAAGGAATGTTTTTCCTTTTTGTATGTGGAAGAGGATAGTAGTGTATGAATATGAAGTGAGGAAAAGAGCTAAGTATGAGAGTGAAATTATGAAGGAAGACATGTGAAGTTCAGAGATCTAAAATTGAGATCTAATGTAGTAGTGAGTGCGGTTTGGCACAATCAGAGAAGAGGTAACATATTATTTTGTTGAATAATGCAAAGATTATTTGGACAGTGATTTTAGTGATCTTAACCTGAAGTTGTTTGGGCAGTGGGTCCTTTTGTCTTCCATAACTCTTAACAGGGTTAGAATCTTTTAATAGGGATTCAAAATCTCCTAACAAGGATTTATATGTACTGAATGTATTTCATAAGACTCCTAACAAATTCCATCCTTTCACAAGGAATATTCATATTAGTGCATCTTTTGTGGGCATCATTCCCACTGGGGTTTACTCTTTGATCAAGAGGTTCCCTAGTCAACATATCTTGTGTTATTGTGTAATTGTGTATGAATATCTTTCTATGGTTGGTAATTATATTGCTTATATGGTTTAATGTTGTTGAAGATGATAAAATTTATAATTATCTGATAACTAATTAGCCCCCCCCCCCCTCTTAGTTATCTTGGTGGACTTTACTTTCTAACAACACTCTTTGTCAACAATTTTCAAAATCATTAGGACAATAGAAAAATAATTAAGACTATACAAAATCAAATTTTAGAAATTGATGGTTATGATGCTTTTCCATTACAACAATTGAGCATTCATCATTTGGTATTGTGTATTCCATTTAAGTATGTCCACAATGTTCAAAATCCTGTCACCAAGCACATACAAGAAATAAGAAAAACCATTAGGACTATAGAAAAATCAAGTTCTAGAAATGGAAGGTTCTAATATTGCTTTTCCATTACAACAATTGAGCATTCATCATTTGGTACTTCTTGGTGTATTCCATTTAAGTTTTCCAGTTGTCATGTTTATGTGCATGTTCTTTATGTGTTTGGCTTCTCTCCCTCGCAAGGGATGCATCGATAGGTAATTGATTTGAAAGCATAATGATTTGACAATCTTTTTTCAGGATAGGCGTAATCATCCCACCAACCTTAATTAGAAACATTTGTGATATATGTCAAGTACTTATAAGAAACATGCCCAAGAAATAGAGACTTAGTAGTAAAAGCATGTCCTTTGGTTTACTAGTTTACTTATAATTAGTATGTCCTTTGGTTTACTAGTTTAATCTAGTTTAAGAATGGTTTGCTTCATGTTTGAATGTACCATTGAATGAAGCTTGGCTATATTAAGTACAATCTTAAGACTCGTGACTCTTCAAATTCTCTTGTTTCCTTCAGATCTCCAAACATGTTTACTTTGAGTAGCCCTCCAACAAATGGACTTGTGATGATTTTCACAATAGTACATGTGTAGGAGGACTACTCAAAGTATAGCTTAGGCAAATTTGAATGTTCATCACCTGTGCATATAAGAGTTGACCATAGAAGGTATATGCTAGACCCAGCAGAAAATAGATTTGTGGTGATTTTCACTATAGTACATGTGTTGTTGGGTAAGCTCCCAATAGCGCTTAGGAAAATATAAATGTTCATCACCTATGCATATGAAGTGGCTGTAATGGAAGATACAATCACTAAATTCTTCATACTCCTTAATTTGTTCTGCGTTGATATTGTCAAACATGGTCTTTCTTGAATGGAATGACTCGTTACTTGTACATTGACTAGAATGTTGGTGGAAGAAGGATGATTTGTTTGCAACCATTTTTTCAACTCTAATTTTATCAACACAAAGGGACATTTATCATAGCCATAGAAACATGATTATTTTAAAATGAAATACACCAAGGAGTACCATCAAAAATCTTGACTATTTACAATCATGAATAGGTAACTTTAATCAAATAGCTCATTTTTTTATCAGCATGTGTAGTCTCTGTGTATATGAAAAATGAATGAAATCTCAAGCTAAAATAAAATAGTGAACACAAATTCAAATTCAAGGCCTAATTTATCAAGAGCAACAAACATTAGGATGAAAGAAAAATCATTAAGAGTATAGAAAAATCATTAGGACTATAGAAAAATCATTAAGACTAGAAAATCAAGTTCTAGAAAAATCATTACGACTATAGAAAAATCATTTAGACTATAAAATCAAGTTCTAGAAATGGATGGTTCTGATGCTTTTCCATTACAACAATTGAGCATTCATCATTTGGTACTTCTTGGTGTATTCCATTTAATTTTTTCATCTGTCATGTTTATGTGCATGTTCTTTATGTGTTTGGCTTCTCTCCCTTGCAAGGGATATGTTGATAGGTAATTGATTTGAAAGCATAATGATTTGACTATTCCAAGTAATGTTTTTAATCCTTTGAAGTTTCTCATGATCCTGATGTAACTTGATTGGATTAAGCAATTTGGGGATCCAATAGGACTTTAGGGGAGTTCAATAAATGTTTTGGAAGACTTAGAGGAACTATTATCATGATTGTTCCTTCATCTACAGTGAGTTAGACTGAATTTGCTAAGTTTTTCCTTTTTTTTGAAGTGTATTTTGTAATCTATTTCCTTTCCATGAACCCAAAGACCTAGGACCCATGGAAAAAGGATACTAAAAATGTATTATACAACTCTAATGTTCTTGACTTGCAAAGATTTGAGAAAGTAAAGAGAATGCTAGCTATGTTTAATGTTAACTGTTCCTGCACAATCCACTCATACAATAGTGAAATGCTATGTGATTGACAATTTCATACAACTGGTCCTTTGGCATGTATCAAATAGAATAGAATTTTCAGCATATTATTATCATTATATTTCTTTGTTGTAAACATGTCATTGGTTTAGTTTTAATCTACTGGTGTCATGCCCTAGCTCATGCTTTATCTCCATTATTTGATGTTATTCACTGTTTTGAAATGTTGACTATGGTTATCAAATGGGAAAAATAGAAAAAAAAATTGTACATGAAATTTTTTTTACAAAACTGAACCAATGGCATGTTTACAACAAAGAAATAGAATGATAATAATATGCTAAAAATTCTATTTTGTTTAATACATGCCAAAGGACCAATTGTATGAAATTGTCAATCACATAGCATTTCACTGTTGTATGAGTGGATTATGCAGAAATAGTTAACATTAAATAAGGAGCAAACTCCTCAACACATCTTGGAAACCATTGAATTCAATAATAAATGAAACCTAACACCAACACTATTCCTTCCATTCACTTCTACCAATAATTCCAGCACAAGCACAAGCTATTCCAAACTTCAAGTAAAATGAGAAATATGCTATATCAAATCATTCATATTTATAGTAACCATTCAAAGGATCATTTTTTCAATGAACCCTCTGACTGTACCCTTGTGGCAAAGAAAGGAAACCTCAAAATAGAGAAAGGAAACTTAGTAAAACTAGTCTATGCCGCTGTTTGTGAGGGTATAGTCATGATAAGTGCCTCTCAAACCTCTCCAAACATGTAAGATTGTCTTTAAATACTTTATTGATCTCTTATAAACATTAACCAAATCAAACCTACATTTGAATCCACACACAATAACCCCAAAATGAAGGGTTTTATATCCTTTAATGAATCTCAAACAATGGTAATGCATGGACAATCAAACTAGTAGTCTCCAAAGCATTCAATAAGTGACTGGATTGTATTTAATACATGCCAAAGGACCAATTGTATAAAATTGTCAATCACATAGCATTTCACTGTTGTATGAGTGGATTGTGCAGGAACAGTTAACATTAAACAAGGAGAAAACTCCTCAACACATCTTGGAAACCATTGAATTCAACATTAAATGAAACCTAACACCAACACTATTCCTTCTATTCACTTCTACCAAGAATAAGCATTTAATCCATTCAACATTATATACAATCATTAGACAGTTACATTTTCTGATTGTGTAGAGGAACAGTCACGACCAAAATAATCAAAACTACTTTCACCCTTGCACAAGCTATTCCAAACTTCAAGTAAAATGAGCAATATGCTATATCAAATCATTCATATTCATAGTAACCATTCAAAGGATCATTTTGTCAATGAACCCTCTAACTGTACCCCTAGGGCAGAGAAAGGAGACCTCAAAAATTGAGAAAAGAAACTTAGTAAACTAGTTCTATGCCACTATTTGTGAGGGTACAGTCATGATAAGTGCCTCTTAAACCTCTCCAAACATGTAAGAATGTCTTTAAATACTTTATTGATCTCTTCTAAACATTAACGCATAGACAATCAAACCAATAGTCTCCAAAGCATTCAATAAGTGAATATGAATGTTTGAAAACTTTCCTCTCAACTTCCCCAACCACTCCTAATCAGTTAGAGGGATTAGTTGTTTGTTTAGACACTAAAACTTCTTAAACATACTTTATCTGATATGATGAATTGTAATATCAACAAACGTGAATCCAAACATTTGAAAATAGTGAATCGATATCCTTGAGCACAAGCACCAATAACATCAAATAATGGAGATAAAGCACAGGCTAGGGCATCACACCAGTATAATGCAGTCATTTCAGTGAGCATTCATGGTCAAATAAAATGCAATGCATTTGGAATTTGCGGTCGAATATGATGTCAAAGGCTCAAAAGACGTTACTTGTCAAAGATACCAATCAAAGATGAAGAAATCACATAACTTCTCTTGCGCTCAGCTTGCATGAAGGAAGATTTGATAGCCAAATCTTCCTTGTACCACACGAAGAACATGCCATTGGTTCAGTTTAGCATGTTATTATCATATCAGATAAAGTATGTTTAAGAATTGTTGGTAAGGATAGGAATAGTGGAGATTCTAGAAATATCCCTCTAACTGATTAGGAGTGGTTGGGGAAGTTGAGAGGAAAGTTTTCAAATATTCATATTCACTTATTAAATTCTTTGGAGACTACTGGTTTGACTATCCATGTGTTACTAGTGACTAAGATTCATTAAAGGATACAAAACCCTTCATTTTGGGTTATTGTGTGTGGATTCATCCACTTTAGCCAGGAAGATCAAGAAGATGGGGTAGGAAGACATTGTGGTAGAAGAAGTATTTAAAGAAGCAATAGAAAAGTTTTCTGGAGTTTGGAACAAAATTTTAGAATCCATGAATGGTATGGGTAAGGTGACCTTCATTCTTGGCTGTGACTTCAATGAAACATTGGATATGGCTGATAAGAAGAAGGATCACTTGTTGATAGTGTTCCTTGAGGGAAGGGGGATTTTGAAAGACTTGTTATCATTGTATTATGTATTTCCAATATGTTTGGATGTAGGGCAAACCAGGAGAATGAAGGATCACTCACTGATTGCATGATAACCCAATTTTGAAGGGTCACTAGTTAAGGGGACAGTCAAGGTCCGGATGTTGATAGTAATTCATTGAGGGAAGGGGGATTGTAAAAGACTTGTTATCATTGTATTGTGTATTTCCAATATGTTTGGATGCAGGGAAGACCAAGAGAATGAAGGATCACTCACTGATTGCATGATAACCCAATTTTGAAGGGTCACTAGTTGAGGGGACAGTCAAGGTCTGGATGTTGATAGTGTTCCTTGAGGGAAGGGGGATTGTGAAAGGATTGTTATCATTGTATTGTGTATTTCCAATATGTTTGGATGCAGGGCAGACCAGGAGAATGAAGGATCACTCACTGATTGCATGATAACCCAATTTTGAAGGGTCACTGGAAGAGGGGGAATGAAGGATTACTCACTGATTGCATGATAACCCCACCAAGCATTCTTTCCTTTAAGTTTCCACAATATCTCAAAATATGATCATTATTCTTTACTTTCTTCTATATGTTATTCTTTCTATGGTTTTTTTATCTCATAAATATATCAAAAACATTACAGATGTGCATATAAAATTAAAATATTGTCCTTCAATTGTTCCACATTGAAGCATTTCCTCTTGGGAGTATTCTCTTCATTTGTACAATATCTGTCAAAAAAGGTTCCCATATTTCTTCAAGATCTATTTTAATCTTTATACTATAATTTTGATTAGATTTGACCAATAGTTGATTTCATTGGTATTTTATAGCATATACGCCTAATGTGAAATGTGGAGAGAAAGAAAGAGACACACTAGGTATGAATTACACGATATACCCATCATCACTTAGCACTTAAATAATAAATTATGGACAGGGAACAACCCCCTAATTTCTAGATGTTTGTTTCATGTTGGCCTCTTATTATATGTAAAGGTAGGCCTATCTTAGGCTAACAACCACACTATAGGGGCCATAAATTATGGATCCCAAAATAGTGCACACTTGTATTAAATTAGGTTCACTATACTACAAGGGAATGGAAACCATGCAATGGTGCCTCATGGGGATGGAAGCAACCCTTCACCAAGAAGATGATTGTGTCTACAATATTTACTAGAGGCAAAGAACATAATTTGGTTCCAGCAATTACTCCTAGAAGATAATGGCACCCACAAAACACTTCGAAAAGATAGCACTCACTATATCTTTTATCACTCTTTTAAAGTTGGGACAATAAATCTCAAAGATTGATCAACGAATTCTTGAACACAAAGAACCATTGATAGTTATGATTCATGTGTACAATAGCCAACAACCAGTTGTTCCAATCTGGTGTCCAATAATTATGTTAGAAAAAGCATCTACAAATCCCTTACACAACCATAATAGATTCAAACCATGAACCATAAGAACCTAACAATGGGACTAACAAAGATACAGCCTAAACAAATCTTGATCATATTCCACCCTATTGTAAGGCCCAAGAAGTAACTCTATCTTAAAGCTACACATTCCTCTAGATGAAGCTCAAAGGTCAAGTAGCTAAAGCATAGCAATACTTGAATGAATATAGGAATAATCTGATGTACAATCATTTGCTAGCTTGGTTTGTGGGTTTTCCACATAATATTTTCCCTTTAACCACATTTATAGTTTGAGAAAATCAAAACAAATTATTTCAGATTTATATTATCCTTTTGAACTAGCACACTGCCATCAAAATGCATAATTATTGGTCATATCAAGAAAATTCCTATTGATTAGTAGGATATCCTTATAAAATTTGATGCATGGATTTATTGTGAATTATCAACTGCTATGTATCTTGCAATTATGAAAGGAATAGTGTTGGTGTTAGGTTTTATTTATTATTTAATTCAATGGTTTCCAAGATGTGTTGAGGAGTTTTCTCCTTCTTTAATGTTAATTGTTCTTGCACAATCCACTCATAAAACAATGAAATGCTATGTGGAAGGGATGGTTGATAGTGTTCCTTGGTGAAGGGGGATTGTAAAAGCCTTGTTATCATTGTATTGTGTATTTCCAATATGTTTGGATGCAGGGAAGACTAGGAGAATGAAGGATCACTCACTAATTGCATGATAACCCGGTTTTGAAGGGTCACTGGTTGAGGGGACAGTCAAGGTCCAGATGATTGGGCCATTAGAGGACCCTATTTCTTTGTATTAATTTCTATTCAAATTGGATGCATGGATTTCTTATGAATTATCGACTCTTATGTATCCTGCAACTGCATCTATAAATCTACATATACTTCTCTAGGGTTGTAAGCCACTTAGGGATCAAAATAGAGAAACTAAATAAAAATCATTCTTTGTCCTATTTCCTTTTAACAAAGCCTCAACTATCAATGATACAATACATTTGATGCCCTAAGCTATCAATACAAATGGTGCCTGGCTAGAAGCTCATGGGTTGTCCATTTGATAACTACAGTCAACATTTCAAAAAAATGGATATCCTTAAGCACAAGCACCAATAACATCAAATAATGGAGTTAAAGCATGAGCTAGGGCATGACACCAGTAGAATGCGGTCATTTTGGTGACAGCAATATTCAATGGCATCATTAAACATATATGCCAGTAATATCAACAAATGTGAATCCAAACATTTGAATACAGTGAATCGATATCCTTGAGCACAAGCACCAATAACATCAAATAATAGAGATAAAGCACTAGCTAGGGCATGATACCAGTAGAATGTGGTCATTTCAAAGAGCATTCATGATCAAATAAAATGAAATGCATTCGAATATGATGACAAAGGCTTGCAAGATGAAGAAATCACATACATTCTCCCATGCTCAGCTTTCACTCCTTTTCTCTTCCTCCTTCTCTATCCAATTGAAATAAAAATGATGAGGTTGTTTCACTTTTCTTTTTTATGTATACCCCGAATCTATCAAAATTTTGATGGTCAATTAAACACCCATCGGAATACCAACTTCATCAGGACCTATTACAAAAAAAAACACCAAATTTGTAATAAAAAGTTACCCGTTAGAAACTTCTGTCAAAATTTGGCCCCAAATGTAGTAGTGTAATATGAACCATTCAATTAGAAGATCTAACGATAGTCACTGAATCTCAAGATAAAATTAGATAAAGCTCAAACATTTAGCAACTAAGAAAACACTCTTTAGTCATGTGATATCTGAAAAATAATAAAAGGCACTAAGTCTTTCAGTGACTATGAGGAGCTATGTAGTTGTGTAGTCACCAGAACTCAAAATTTGATTGTCTATCATCTTCCAAGGCTACAGCTAGTAAATTGAATCCAGAGAGTGCCAAGTAATGACCAAAGTGACATGAATTATAGAACTTTCATCTTGAATAGATTAATGCATTCAATTCCATAGAATAAATATAGATAATCATTGTTCATTCTTAATTCGTCAAGCATTCAGAGAACTAGAGTGAGAAAATTATGTGATTTTTTGAGTTTTCAACGTTCAGAGATTTCAAGAGTTCAGAAATTCAAGAAAGGGCTTCTATAAGTTGATAAACATGAGTCAGCCAGTAGTGAGTAGAGCTTCTACTAGTAGAGGGAGAAAAGATAAGGGTGATATCAAAGGAAAATAAAGTTATTCAAATTAATTCATCAGCTTATTGCCTGGGTCAACATAGAATAAAAAGGTCAGTGATCAAGTTTTTAATGATAACCTAGAATTTTGTAGAGATGCTAAGACCCATGATATATCTGGTCTATGTTTATTTACATATTTCCATAAAAATTCTGAAAGCCCGGTGCTAGTCTCAAACCCTTGGACCTCAGGGTTAGCTAGGTTAATTGTACCTGATGTTTTCCTAGATGTAGACCTACTGTTAGAATTGGCAAATAAACATGACCCTCTTTCCAAAATAATTAGAAAGGATGATGGCTCAGCCTTGGTGACATTAGACATAAATTCCTTCATGAAAGCCTTTAACATATATGTGTCGATGGCAATTGAGATAAACTTCCAGGCCCAAGGAAATAGGTCTATTAGGGAATCAACCCTAGTTGCAAGGGAAATTTAGATCCATGTCCCTAAAGCCAACAAGAATTATATTGTAGTAGTACCTTGAACTACCCCATATTTTTATAAAGACTTTAATTTCTACATAAAGTACATTGCTTATGGATTGTGCAGAGTATTGGGAGTAGATGGTGGCATTGAAAGAATTTCCTCAAATATTTTAATGATGGTACTGGACTTGCAACATCCCTATGTGAGTACAAGTTTTGAATACATAGGGTATATTATTAATAAAATGCATGAGGGGTTTGAATCAATTCGAAAGAAAGAACCATTCCCTAGGTTTATACATTATTCTCTACTAATGCGTCTTATCTTGTTTCACAATTATAACATCATGGATTTACAAAATCTCAGACCTAGGAGAATGTGGAATGGTCAGCCCAACCTAGTCCAGTTTTGGTTGAGGGTATGGAATTTTACTACGAGGGAGAATGATTTGTGTGCATTTCAGAATTGGATGGTATGACCATGTTAGAAATAGGGAATACTGAGAGGGGGGGTGAATCAATATTCTACAAACTTTATCTTTTTCCCAATTATGGATATAACAGATTATCTTTACACATGCATAACATAAGAAGCTAAACAACATGCATAGCAATAAAACTAAAGAACTCATAACACATGATTTGTTCTCGAGGAAACCCTATCCAAGGGAAATCCCTGGTGGGGATGGTACCCACAAAGATTTACTAATCAAAAGTATCTTGTTAAGGATGTTGACCCTATTATGAGTCTATTACAAGCATATAGTGTATTAGTCCTAATTAAGGGATTATAGGCCTTGTTAGAAGCCTCAACCCTATTAGGAGTTGGTAGTACAAAATGTGATTACCAATTGAGCCCACTGCCCAAACAAGTAATGTACAATATACACTGATTACAAAAAGAGGTCAAGGTACACAACCTTATACTACTTGCATCAATATCTCTTCATTGCTCTTTCACTATCGCTATTACATATACATCATAGATCTCGCATATTACATACATCTTTCTTACATTTTACAATTACATTTATACAAGTTATTAATGCTAATAACTTTACTTGGTCGGCTACCATATTACAAAATAACTTTATCCAAGGGTAAACATCTTGGATAATGTCCCTTTATATTGTTAAGACATTATTTTGATAAACAAAATAATCCTTTAATTCTTTACCAATTCTGTCATGTTGGCTTCACACCATCTTCATGAAAATTGTCATAACTCCTTCCGTACATGTTGTACTGACTTTTGCTTTGATATGGGTCATCATTAGTCACCATAGAGTCTATGTTCAAGTGCACAATTATTGAACTTACTCCAGTCAATGTCACAAACAAAAACCATGTCCAGGTGCACTGGTGAAAATACTATCTCACACTTAGAAAAATTTGCAATGCGCTCTGTCATACTTGCTCTATGACTTGTGCGATCTTCATGTGGATCTATGTTTCCATAATGACAACATCTATGTAATCAACTCAGCCAAATTTCAAAAAATCTCCCCCTTTGTCATTGGTGGCAACATATGAGAAAATTGGCTAAGTGTGCAACTCCAAAATCTCAAAATTGTCAAAATTGTGGCCATAGTATAACATATATAAACTATCCTTATAAATCCTCAAAAAATCTTATCTCTAATATAATACTCCCCCTAAAAGTATCAATCCTTATCATATACAATCAATTTTCTGCTAAATATCTCTCCACCTTTGACAACAATGACAAAATAAAGGTAGAGAGGGCTACAAAATTGTATCTCAAAAAGATTATACCTTAATCCATTATTGCAAAGCCGGTAGGCTTGCAACACAATCTACAAAATCAATCTTCATAGCTTCTATCTCCTTCTCCCATGATTTCTTAATGGAATCTACCACATTGAGTAGTGTGCTCAGTCCATCAGATGTTATTTGACATGCTTGGAGGGTCTCAAAGTTAAACTTCTAAAAAGATATCTTAGCTATAAGACATTCTTCCAACTACTCTTCAATAACGCTTAACTTCATAAAAATATGCTCTCTCAAAAGAGTTTGTTTTCTCATTTTTCTATCTATCTCATCCTGCAAAACTCTGATTCCATCATAAAGCTTCTGAACTTTCTTCTCAACATCACATACCTTCACATTAGGGCTAGAAAGAAGGTTAGATTCATTCTAAATTTCTGCTTCCTTCAACTTGATCTTCTGATCTTCTTCTGATGTCAAAGTCTCTGGTTTTGTACACTATATGTACAAAGATTTTCCTGGTCCCAAATTCTTCCTCAAGTCCTTGATACAGATATCAAGACTATTGATATCATTTCTGATATTCTAGCTGATGTTCAAAAGTATTCCAACCTCATAGTTTTCCTGTGCTTTTATCTTTGCAATCTCAGATAAGTTAGTGAACTCATCATCAAAAGTGCTCATCACTTTCTTTGCTTTCTCCAGAGGGTCTGCATCTACAATTTGTGTAGTTAAAACACCTTGTAACTTTTTAGTAAGGTCCTTCAAAGATCCTTCTAGACTTTTAACTTTCTTATTCTTCCCAATGATTTTGTTCAAAGATGTGATCAATTCCATCTGATCATCATCATCTACTTCTTTTCCCAAATCCTCAAACAAAGATCCAATTTGCTTCTTCTTTCCAGTCTTAGGAGTAAGACCAATTTATACTTTAGAGGGTACAGGTGCTTGTACTTTTGTCACTTTAGGTTCTTCAACAATAGATTGGGTCTGCTCTGCTTCTACAGTTCTATCCAGTTCATCAAGAGCTGAATTGTCAACAATGTTCTCTAGATTCTTGAATACATTATCACCAGTATCCAAGGTAATCTTTGTACCTTCAACATTCATAGATTCTTCTTCAATGTTTATAGCCGGTGGAGAGGGAATATCCTCTTGTTCTACTTCTTCTTCTTGCTCTGTTGCAACTGATGGCTCTCCAACAATTTCTGCCATAACTTTAACTACTACTTGTTCTGTCTCTGTATTTACTTCTTCATATTGTCCTGCCATGATCTGAATGGTTCTCCTTTTAGTCCTTAAATGGGTGCTAAGGGGCTTCAAAATTTGTTTAAGATGTTCATCATCTCTCACATCACATAGTTTCTTCACAAGATTCTCTCTAATAGATTTATCTTCCTCTTGTGCTCTCTTCTTCCTGTTAAAAAGTTTCTTGAATAAGTCATCAGGTATCTTACCCTCAATAGTGTCAAACTTCTTATTAGCTAGAATCAAGTGCTTGACCACTGTATTTTTAGGATTCAATCTCTCTGAGTAGTCATAGAGGTCATAGTATTTATTCATCTTAGTAAAGTCTCCATCTTTTATAATCTCTTCATTCACTCTCTCAACTCTAGGTTTCCATGCTTTCTTCTTCACAGTAGTGTCATCATCTTTAATTTTTGCAACTTTCCTAGGAACTGGTGGCACCAAAGTTTTCTGCCTCTTACCAAGTCCAATAGCAATTTCTTTCACTCTCTTGCTAGGTGTGGAGGAAGAGGATCTAGTAGGTTTCCTTGCTTATTGTTCCTACTCAGGTTCCTCTACTTTCACTTTGACTTGTGTAGCTTCTTGTTGTACTGCACTCGATGACAAGGGAGGTATAGACAAAATATCTTTTTGTCCAATATCTCTGATTGTTGCTCCTATCTTCTTTTCCACTAAGAATTCTTGCTCTGTCAATCCTGAATCTTTCAATATTCTCTTAATAGTGCTCTCAACTCTTTTCTTAGGAGTTGAAATTTTCTTTAAAAGTTCCAAATATGTTATTGTGAGTGTCAACCTTGCACTTAAGCAGCCTATTCACATATTCTTCTATCTTAGTTTTAGATATTTCATAGCCAAGAGGGTCTATGAACTCAATTCTAGGTTCTACTACTTCAATGTAGGTAAATTCAGTATCAACCATAAAACATACTTCATTTTTGTATTTCTCCACAAGAGACTGTGGGATCCTTGATCTGCTAGTTACCAAGTTCTGAAAAGACTTCATCACCAACATTGCACTCTCATTTACTTTGTCAATAACATTCCTCATATACACTTTATTGATCCTTTCCATTGTATTTTGTCCATCATTCCAGTCACTTGCAATGGTGTAAGGAAATCTTCTTAATAAGTAGAAAAACATGTAAGTGATCAAAGATGAAAATCTAAATTGTGCATACTTTGCCTTCTTAATCTTCTCCAAGTTCTCAAACAATTGAATTCTCAGAATTTCACACATATCAACTGGCACTTTGTCAACACACATCAAATAAGCTATGTGTACCATTCCAACTGCCATGTCATCCTCTCTTGAATTTGCACAAAACTTAGTTGTTAGGATCTTGCATAAGTATCTAACATCATGTTGTTGGATTTTACTAATTACAATTCCTCTACCATTATAGGATGAACCTGTGTTATCAATGACTATTTTTCTCATGTTCTTCTCATTTAAAGGAATAGCTCCAGATTTAGACAGTCATGTGACTTCATGAATCAAATCAGCTGTAATGTCTATCACTCTATCTTCTAGCCAAAACTTCCCATTATGAATTTTGCTAAGGATTATCTTAGTGCATTCTTCATTATCAAACTCATACTATAGTGCATACTTAACAATCTCATTGTCTTTCAGATGATCATATCCTTCTTTTAATGACATGTCCTAGTTGTAAATCTTCTAATACTCATTGGTAAAATCACTATCACTGATGGTTTCTAACTTGCATCCAAGATAACTTCTTACATTCTCTAAATGCAAAACTCCATCTAGTACAAATGATAAATCTAAACTAGGGTCTTGTAATACCCCTCTAACCCTAATATAAGTTTTGTGTTTTTGAAAGAATTAATATCTTTCGATGTTTTCTTACAGCTTAAGTTGTACATGATACTTGTTTGATCTATTCCTATAGTTTGTTTATAATAATTTCATAAGCTAGTACTCAATGATTCTAATATCAGACATACTATCTAAAGGTATCATTTTTGTATGTATTTATCTCCGTGTATGTATTGAGTACCTTCAAGACCTTTATGAACATAGTTAGGATGTTATATGATATGTACTTGATAGATATATATATAAGTGGCTATTTATATTTTCTTCTATTAAGGTTACTTTGGATGAATCTTGTATCTCACTTGATGATTTGATTATGTTGATTTATTATTAGTATTGATAAGGGACTAACACAATGCTTGAGATTCTAACCTTCGTTATGATGATGCTACATGCTTTGACTATATATATATACATGATGTGTTTTCATGATTCAGGATGAAGTCATAGTTACTCACATAGCTGAGGTCCACACGATGTATCGATCCTGGTCATTTGTCTACAATGTTTTCTTTTATATGTATATCTGTGCATATGTATTTCTTCTTTGTGATGTAGGCTTGTAGGTACCGAGCATCAACTTCACAGGTCTGAGCATGCCCTCAAATCCTCGATGGTTGTTTTTATGGAGATAGTACTAAGGCCCCTACATGAGTCTTCCTTTGTCATTATTCCAATTTGGGAATATTAGGGTTCCTTCTTTGTCAGTCAACCTTTGGGTCAAAAACCCAAATCCAACACACCCAGTTGGGCATGGTTGTAGTTAGTGCCTTGTGGCCACTTGAATTCATTTGGTTGTATGATTTGTTTACTTATTTTATTTATTTCTCCTTCTTGGTATGATTCTTAGTTAATCTTTCTATGTTGTGTTTTAGGAGTTTGGCTTGACTTTCCTTGTTGACTTTGGTTGACCTTGTTTGATCTTATGGTTTTCTCGATATGTTTCATAGATGATTTGTATGGCCTCTTTGGATGATTAGATTTATTTTGAGGCATGTGATTTTATTCTACCTCAGTGATTATATCCTATAGTAATTATAAATAGGTAATAATATTGTGATCTATTACTTCATAATCTTATAGATTATAGTGTTTGGTATTTGGCATGTATCTATATAAATATATATATATATATATATAGAAATATATATATGGGTGCACACATATATGTATTTATATATATATATAATTTATATGTGATTATATGTTAATTATTGTAGATATTGTTGATGGTGTATATTTTGGGATTAATGTAAAGTATAATATTATTAATAATTAAATATTAAATAATGTGAGGTATATTATTCTCAATTGTTAATTATTAATAATGAGGATAGGTTATATATATAGATATTGATGTAATTAATGATGGCATATGCATATATGTTAGGATAATATTACATATGTGTATGAATGAATATAAATAATCTTTTATTGTATATTTGAGTAATATAGTTGTATGATATTAAGTTATTTTATAATACCCTTTAGTTAAGAGTTAGTTGGGAGTTGGTTACTTTTCCTCTCAACCTTTGGAAATCTATTTATATGCACTACTTTCTCATTTGAAGAGAGGATATTTTGGGGCTGAATCATTGAGGAGAGGATGGCCTTACTTTTCATGGAGATTTTGGAGAGAAAACTTGGAGATGTGAGGGAGAGTTTGTAAGCATATGTCTTTAAGAATTTTTGGTTATCTTTGCTTTTGGGAGAGAGACATTTTTGTGAGAATTTCAGTAGTTGAGAGAGGGATTCTTTTCTATGGAATTATTTCTTTCTTTCATGGAGACTTCTGAAAGTGGATAGGGTTTGAAGGATGCATCTCAAGTTTGGATTTGTCTTCTCTTTTGTTTCCTTCCTTCTTCGATTCAACCTTCGTAGGACATGAGGTATGGATTGAATATTTTAGTTACTTTATGTCTCTGATAGATTATGGATCTATTTATATATTATCATTATTTATCATATCTGTACTTTTCATTTCTATGGTTATTTTAAAGTTTTGAGTTTTTGTTTGTAAGAATTGGCATGTGTTTTCCTAGGGTTTTTAGCAACCCATTTTTGGAGATCTATTATTATAATAATTTAAATTGCATCTAGGGTTTTACTAAATTGATTTTATGGAAGTAAAATTCATAGATCTCAAATGGGTATCTCTCTGATTTTATTTTTAGGGTCGAATTAATGCCTTATTTTTGACATTTTGGCAGACTATGCCTGTCCATTCTTCATTCTAAATTTTCTGTCAAATGTATTTGTATGCTACAGGCTGATATGATCATATAAAAGTCTTAATTTGATATCAAAGATTCTCCTAAGTTTTATATTTCATTTCCAATTGGTTTGGTGAATTTTAATTATGTTTTGTGAAAATTAAAACCATTTTAGTGAAGGCAGGTCTGAACCCTAACCAGAATTTTATGTTTTAAACCAGAAGTCATAACTTTCTTTCCCACCATTGGATCTTTCTAAAACTAAAATTAAGAGTCCATAATTATGTTATCTAAATCTCCACTGAAGATATTTCCTTTATTATTTGTTTTGTGGAAGATATGGATGACTGTTCTATGATGACTATTCTTTGCATTTAATCCTCGCTTGAAATAATTCAGTTTAAGAACATCATTAATTTTTAAGGTTTCGTATGGTTACCAGAGGCTATTAAAAAAAAAATTTGGTTAATTGGATCTATTTATACTCTGAATATGTTTATAATATCACTTGGATGTCTTCTTATATGTTTGGAACATTCTGAATGCCATATTGGGTTTAGGGTTGTCAAGTGGACTAGGGACAACATATGTTTTCCTAAACTCAATCAAATGTTGTTATGGAATTGATATGAATTCTTGATGATGAATCTATTATGTTCTTATTATTTTTATATGTATTTTAGGGAACCTAAGTACACTAGGTGAGTGGCTCATAGTGAGGGGTCGGGGCCCTAAGTGGCTAGTACCAGGATAACCTACTATGAGTTATTTAATCAAGTGATAACCTAAATAAATGAATTAGGAATGGGAGATTATTGGAATGGGAAATTACACACTAATCAAGATTAATTGTGCCTTTCCCATGCCTTTAGTGCTAGTAAAGACTAAGGATGGGAGTGGGAGAAGGTACCTATGTGTAGGTATGACTGAATGACCTTATCTGTACGAGAGGCATTCAGTTCCGCATGTGCCTACTTGGGGACCAGGGCCAAGAGTGGCTAGTACCAGGACAATCCAAGGGGTGAGGGCTATGTGATGACACTCACCTAACTTGTAGCTTAGAGTCTCTACCAAATTTAATCATGCCTCTGGTAGTCCTTGTGGTCTTCTTGTCTTTTCTTTTGTGTTGTGACTTTGGGGAAATTTTATCACCACCTTAGGAATTTCCTAGTTGTTACCTCTTGTATGGGCCTTTGGTTCTATCTCCTAGCTCGGGGGAGTGGGCCTATTGGTTCCACGTGGTTGGGTGGTTAATATTTATATCAAGGTATTGATCGTGATTCTTTGGATGATCCTAGCACATATTCCTTTCCAGATCTGCAATTGAAGATTTCTTATTGGATATTTTAATATGTTGAGATGTACTTATGTATTTGTACTCATGTAATTTTTAATCTCCTAAAAGGAGTCTTGTAGTATTGATGTAATCTCAATTCAAAGCAATGCATAAGGGAATGGGTAGTTCTAGGTAAAAGAAAGGGAAAAGAATGTGGAATATTGGACATGTTACTAGCATTAAAAGAAATTGTTTATGTTATTTCTCCTATCCTCTTATGTTGTCCACATGTAAAGGAAATAATCTTAAATATAGTTATATATAATGATGTACCACAACAATAATGTATTCTCTCTTGATGAAATAATCCAAGGAAATTATTGAGAAATGATAGATTAGTGATTGGAATTATTAGCAATGAATGGTTTTGAAACAATGCAATAAAATAGTAATTTGATTTTAATGTTAATACTTGGTTCATGTTAATGAAGTACCTAGGATGATGCCTACCTTAATGAATATTAATCTCTTACCTAAATTATTAGAGAAAAGTGATATAAAGGATAGTAGATGTAGATGAAATCAATATGAATTTATGGAATGAGTTGATAAAAAGAATAATGATGTTGCATGATTAACTTATGTTTAATAAAAGAAATAAGTTAGGGACATTTAACTTGATGCATTAAAATGAACGTAGATCTTTTAAGCTCATGATTCCATGAATATCTTATGCATGTAAATGGTTTATATGATGTTGCTTTAGTAGCGACGTGAGGGGACCCATGAGGACTTAAGTTGTATAAATATTACATTCAAGTAGTAGAAAATTATTTCTTATTTTAGAAATATGAAGTGTAATGATGAATATTAATCTAGTTAAAATTAAAAAAAGAAATTTACTACTTGCATTTTATAGAGGTTTATGTCTTGTCCTCTTGGGTTTCTTGGTGGGGCGTTACAAGTCTTCTTCCAAGGGTTCTACTGGTTCCCTCTTCATTCTAGGTCTATTTTTGTCTCTAACATTGTGAATTAAAGATACATCCATGATTACTTCAATTTCCTTTTACTGATTCAAAGATATGCCAAGTAAAATACCTCAATTTCACAATTTTAGAGCTTGCATAGATTCGGCGCTCAAATCCTTCACCAAATCATTGCAAAATGCTTCCAATCATTTCTCTTTGATCTCCTTAACACTTTTATTCACTTTTATGATCAAATAACACCAATCATAACCTTTTATTACTTCAATTTCACTTAGGTCTGACATCGCATTCAATTCTTTTGCCGCTTCTTTCCAAAAAGTTATCTCTGCTAACTTGCAAAACTTAAAACTTCTTGCGATCTCGCAAAACATAATATTTTTCTTTGCACTCTTAACCATAGCATTAGAACATCATAAAATACCTTGCATTAACTACACAAGACTCAATTCATCATAAATCTACTTCTACACTAATCTAAGTTCCTAATCTACTGTAATTTTCATAAATTAAGTTCTTTGAGATAGGTCAGGTAAGGATTCATTCTTACCGCTTGATACTTCACCTTTCTGATTACCTTCAATGTTGATTATGTCTCCTTAATCTATGCCTTTGACAAACTTCACTTCATCTGTATTGCTACAACAACCTTTTTATCTATTTCTTGCATCTTCATTTCTTCTTTCATGATTTCTAGGGTTAGGGTTAGGATGAAAAACTCCATTGTTCATTCTGCAAAACCTTGTTGTATGAACAATCTTGTTGCATATCTGACAAAAAATTCCATTGTTTCCAGATCTTGGTCCAGGTGGATTAATATGTGATCTGTAGTTGCTAGCAATGTGTCCAACCTTGTTGCATCTATAACATATTACTCCATTTCTTATGTTCATATCTTCAGTAGGTTTCTTATCTACATTGTTAGTATTCCTACATTCTACTATTATTGTTATTCTCAATAAACTTAGGTTTTCTACATTCAATAGCTCTATGTCCAAAACCATGATAATTATAACAATAACCATTAAGAGCTTTAAATTGCTTACCTGTGCAATCTCTCTTCATATGACCAATAGTATTACAAGCAAAACATCTACCTTTGAATTCTCTTTGCATACCTTTGGGTGATTCCTCTTGCTTCGGTGATTCTTTTGCTTTAGGTGTATCTTCAGATTTGTTGATCTCATCAGACTTCTTCTCATTTATACTTTCAGATACTTTCAGATTTGGTTCCTTGCTTTCATCATTTTCTTTAAGAGTGTTAAATCCAAGACTAGTCTTATCATAGAATGGTTTCTGAAAAGATTCTTATTCATCAATCTTCTCACTAGTTGAATATAGCCTTTCAAGTTGTTGCTTGGATTGAGTCAGTTCGCCTTTCACAATCTTGTTGTATTTCTCAAGTTCATCATACTACAAATTGACTTTCTCAAGTTCAGATGTTACATTTCCAAGTTTAGAGTTTAGTCTTTCATTTTCAGTCTTTAGACTTTCATTCTTAGATTTCAGATTCGCTTCATTCTTTCTATTTCCATCTTTCAACCTAAGCTTCAAACTTTCTATCTTCAGTTCATGCTTAAGGATCTCATTTTCCTTTTTTAAATTTTCATCACAATCTTCAATAAGAACTTCAGATTCCTTTTTAGATTTCAGATCTTCCAACTTTTTTTTCAATTTCTCAATGAGGTTCTTTGCATCATCATATTTCCCTTTCAGAGTGTCTCTTTCATCAGTAAGAATATCAATCTGTTCAAGAGCTTCTTCAAGATTCTTCTGTAGTTGATCCATATCCATAGAGATCTTACTCAAGCTGCTAGGCTTTCCTTGAATGATTCTTCTCTGAGTAACTAAGCTCTGATACCAATTGTTAGAAATAGGGAATACTGAGAGGGGGGGTGAATCAGTATTCTAAAAACTTTATCTTTTTCCCAATTATGGATATAACAGATTATCTTTACACATGCATAACATAAGAAGCTAAACAACATGCATAGCAATAAAACTAAAGAACTCATAACACATGATTTGTTCTCGAGGAAACCTTGTGCAAGGGAAAACCTTGGTGGGGATGGTACCCACAAAGATCCACTAGTCAAAATTATCATGTTAAGGATGTTGACCCTATTAGGAGTCTATTACAAGCATATAGTGTATCAGTCCTAATTAAGGGATTATAGGCCTTGTTAGAAGCCTCAACCCTGTTAGGAGTTGGTAGTACAAAATGTGATTACCAACTGAGCCCACTACCCAAACAAGTAATGTACAATATACACTAATTACAAAAAGAGGTCAAGGTACACAACCTTATACTACTTGCATCAATATCTCTTTGCTGCTCTTTCACTATCGCTATTACATATAAATCATAGATCTCGCATATTACATACATCTTTCTTACATTTTACAATTACATTTATACAAGTTATTAATGCTAATAACTTTACTTGGTTGGCTGCCATATTAAAAAATAACTTTATCCAAGGGTAAACATCTAGAATGTCATCCCTTTATATTGTTAAGACATTATTTTGATAAACAAAATAATCCCTTAACTCTTTACTAATTCTGCCTTCATATTTTGTCCTGTCGGCTTCACACTGTCTTCACAAAAACTTTCATAACTCCTTCTATACATGCCGTACTAACTTGCACTCTGAGATGGGTCATCATTAATCACCATATATTCTATGTTCAAGTGTGCAAGCACTGAACTTACTCCAGTCAACATCGCAAACAAAAATCGTGTCCAGGTGCACTGGTGAAAATACTGTCTCACACTTAGACAAATTTGCAATGCGCTCTGTCATACTTGCTCTCTGACTTGTGCGATCTTCATGTGGATCATATGTTTCCATAATGACAACATCTATGTAATCAACTCATCCAAATTGCCAACAAACCAATCATGTTTAGCTTGGGAATAAATTTTTCCAGGCTACCAATTAAAGCTCTGCATTTATTAACGTCATATCAATTCATTGACAAATGGGTAGGAAATCACAATTGGGGTGATTTCTAATATGAAAAAACATTCACAATGATTAGAGTATATGGGTTCCCTTAGCCACCACACATTCTTCCCTATTATGTGCCACCTAGAATTACAGTATTGGAATTTATTTGGTAGCTTATGTTGACAAACAATGAACATTTGGCCCCATATAGGAAGGGTACCTTTACCCCAAGGTAGTTCAAGGTCTACAATTTTACAATTGGAAAGAGTGCCTTGACTTAGGTAAATAATTGGTTAGGCCACTTTAGAATGAATGTTGCCTTATACAAGTATGTAGATACTGAAGATTTCATTGTAATTGCAAGAAAATTTTACACACATACCATCCCCCTTAGTAATAGACATGAGCCTTGTCCAGAAGAAGATATCATAAGGAACATCTTGGAAGAAGATGTGGTACAAAGAAGAGCACAATAGTTTCATTATTTGTTGGAATTAGAGGATCAGCTAAAGGAAAAGGGAATTCCTTTTGGAGGCTACTTTCCTACATTGCATTACTTACAAAAGTTGGAACAAATGATGGCCAATTATAATTCATTGGTAAATCTACTAGAAGGACAAATTGATGATAAGGAAAGAGGAGAAAAAAAACAATATTCTTTAGAATATGAAGAAGATAGTGATGGAGGTTATTCAATACATAACTCTCCTACTATGGAACAACCACCTACTACTGAGCAAGTAGTAGATGAGAATGTAATTGTAGACTTAACAGAAGCTCCAAATACTAAGGCAACAAGTGAGCCTCCTCCTAAAAGACAAAAGGTACAGGCATGTGAACCTTCTCAAGTGAGGGGAACTGAGAAAAAGAGAGATCAAGTGGGAGCCCTGATTACTAGTACTAGGGCTTATGACCACCAGTTAAGAAAAATAATTAGAGAAGAAAATAGAAAATAGAAACAAATTGAAGAGGAAGTTGAGTTGCCACTAGCTCTCTTCCAAGATGAGAAATTACTTCATCAGGAAGAATTTTTGAAAGATGATGATTTTATTAAAACTGATGAATTTAAAAAATTCCTTCTATGGCATAAACAAAAACAAGTAGCTTCAAGTGTGCAAATAACAGAAGAGTGCCAAGTACCATACGAAGCCCTACAAGATCTAAAGGATTATGATCCAGAGTCTGAGACTATCACCTCTGAAGATGCTAGAAGATTAGTAAAGGAAAGTAATATATTACTTGTGCATGGTTGGGATCTTGCCTCTACTTTTATAATTGATCAAATAAGAAGGCATCCAAACATCAATTTATATTCAGAGACCCCAGTTGGGAACATGATAAGAGGATTTTGGTATAGCCCAAAAAATAAAGCATTGGCAATGTGGAGCTTATATCCAAAAGATCAAAATCCTTCTCTTTTGAATGTGTAAGAGAAGATGGAGGGAGATAAAATTGTGTGGTCAATTCATAACACTGGTGACCTAGAAAATGCACAAGTGCTTACTCACTTTTATAGGTTGAATGAAGATAAATCAAAGTAGTTGTTAGATAATTTTAAAGGCCTATTTGAAGATTATAGTGATGTTGTCAAGGACAGGGAGTTACACATAATGAAGGAAAAGGCATTAGAGAAAATGATGGAAGAATTATCTCTAAAGATAGTAAACATGCCTGTAATTGCCCCTCCACCACCTAAACATCCTACACAAGAAGAAACTCAGAGTACAAAAGGAGAAGAAGCTATTGCAACTACAAAGCAGGTGAATGTAGAAAAAAAAAGGTAGCCCTAGAGGCTTTATTAAATATCTTGCAACATAGAATTAATATTCTAAAAGAGAAAGAAGATGTAGTTTATACTGCCTATACTAAATTGCCTAAGTTACAAGTTGAAGTGAACACTTTTTTTCTACTTTGAATACATACTTTGGGACTTGGTTAGTGAGAACATATTTATTTGAAAGATTGGCAGTAGTGCAACCCCTCAGATCAGATCTTCCAAAAATAGTTTTGCAAGTAGGGGAAGAAATTGAACAGATTGGGATCACTTTATCTTTCTTTAAAGGTAAAACAAATCAAGTGGAGGTGAGGATAATTATGTTTGGACCTAATTTCAATAGGTTCATCCATCAAATCAAGGTAGAGGATGGCTCAATAAAGGAATTGGATAAATGGAGATTAGAATTTGATATCTTACTACCTAATAAAAAGGCCTTTATTAATGACAGTAATGTAATAGATATGGATGGCTTTAATGTTACTCTTGATGAAGCCTTTAAAGTTGAAATGGATTTTCTAAATTTTATCATAGATGTCAAGCAGATTGCTGATGCCAGGTGGGAGACACAAAAATTAAAACTTCAGAGTATTCAGGACTTTCAATGGTCTACAAAGGAAGAGGTAGCTACATGGGATGCTCTCACAAAGCCCAAAAAGAAGAAACCTATAGCATTTGACCTCGACACAATTGATGCAGAATAAAGAGGACACTTGGCACCTAACACCTGACTCATGAGCACAAGGATGATGACTACTTATAAAGAATGGTGGAAGTTAGCCTGAAATGGAGGTCACCATATCTCGCAATAACTTAGTGAAGTTATCAATAATATCTCTAGACAAAGGTGTCAGTTATCAAAAGAAAAAGATCAGATATCAAGTGATTCATCAAAAGTTTTTTGTCTTCTCACTGCTTGAGGGCCTCAAATGTATTTTGTCTTTTCCTATTTTAGGTTTAGGGCTAAACCATTTGTAGCTTGTTGCATCCTTATTCATTAAGGATTCCAAGATGGTTTAGGCTATATAAATAGAAATTGTAACCATTTTTTTGGAGAGGATGTTGAATAAAATCTCTGCAGAGCAGACATCTCATTTCTTGGTCTAAGCTTCTAAGATTCAAGTTTTGTACGTATTGAAATAGGACTATTTTCAATAAAATACATTGTAGTTTTTCTCATATTTTGTTGTTGTCTCTTTACTATTGTTTTATACTCTTGTATGGTTTTTATTTGTAAGGCATATAAAAACATACCAGTTGCAAGGAAACTAGTCTAATTGTTGATGAATTTCTTTCAAGAAAAGGATTAAAGTTTCATAAATAATTTCAGAGGGTAAACATAATTGTTAGGATTTTGATAACAAAAATATAGAAGTGACAGGATAGTTTGTAAGACATTCTATTCAAACTACACATAGCTTGCAAGGCATTTTACTGTATTCTTTTTTAATTCTTCCTGTGGATTTACATTCAACAACTATTTTCCCAAGGATTAGGCACTGGTTGGATGCTTGTCATGTAGTTATCTTTCAGTCATCAAACATAAAGCATATCATTCAAACACATTTTGTTACTAAGTGCATACATGTTTTAAAACGACTGTATTTGAGTAGTATAGTTCACATTACTGATTCTTTCAAGAGAGAGTCAAAGAGTTTATCCTTCCTTGAGTTAAACTCAGAAAAAGAAGAAGGACTAACATCCTTGTGCCACTTTTATTTGTTATTGCATTCATATTTTTCCTTTTCATACTCTGTATCAGGATATTTTTAGCTATTTGCAGAGTGATTTTTTTATTGAAGTAATTAGGAATGTAGTAGCATAGCAATGAGGATCCTAATCCACCATTTGAAGTTTACTTGAAACCTAGTAAACTATCTAGGTAATACCTACCTGAGTCCTATGGATCTCGAAGAAGAAGGAGGATATAATCCAATCCTCATTAATTAGACTTCATCTTGTCAAACTTGAGAGTTCATAATCTGAGAATCAAGCATACATATTTATCAAGTTTGTTCCTACAAGAAAAAGCTCTAAAAAATTGGTGACTCTGTTGGGGAGCTATTACAACTATATATAAATAACGCAGGTTTCAAGTTGAGCTAGACTCTTGACCTTCTTATTTCAAACCAGTTAGTTACCATTGAAGAATACAGATTTGTTTCCTTTTCTCTAAAATTTACCCTTTCCTTTTATAAGGATCATCTTGACTACTCTTGGGTGGTGTTTCAAAATTTTCCAACTTAGTTGGGTGGTGACCCAAAAAGATCTATGTACTAGTGCTGATAAAAAAATCACCTTTTTACAATGATTTTTAGAAATACTAGATCCTGGAGAAAAGAGCACCCAGAAGAAAACTTGGAAGGATAGCTTCCAACTACCTCTAGACATAGTCAGATGAGAAAGGAAAGAAATAGCAATGATATGTCCCTTACATGGAAACAAAAGGGAAATGTAAGATAAGAAGATCCTATTCAACCCAATCACGAAGGGAATGCATCAGAATATCAGGAAGTTGTTGTTAGGAATAGTCCCAAGAGATAACTGAGAGGGGGGGGGGGGGTGAATCAGTTATCTAAAATTTTCAATTCTTTATCCAATTAAGTATACTTAAACATAAGCATAAACACAATGAAAGAACACTTGAACACAACACCAATATTTTGGTTATGGGGAAACCCAAATAGGTAAAAACCTTGGTGGGACTTGATACCCACTAATATTTTGTACTAGTGTATAATGATGCTTGCTAGAAGATCCTTTACCCTATTAGGAGTAGCTTTACAATATATTAAGTACAGTAGACCTGGTTAAGGGTCGGACCCTATTAGGAGTCTTTTACAATTGTCCTTGTTAGGGGAGAGGATGCATTGTTCGAGAGCTCACTGCTCAAATGGGCGAAGGCTACAACCTTCTGAATAACAGATATACACTATATCTAGATTTTGGTGAACTACGCTTTGACCTGCTATCTAGATCAGTTCCAATGAATAGCACAAGTACTTTACTTGGTCACATAGACCTTCTTCTAATGGTTCAACACTTCGCACACTCTTCTCTACTCTGCTTGATCAACCATGAACCACACTCCAGTAATCACAAATGACTGCCTATAAATATCTTTCCTCTAAATGATATAATCAAGTCACCCTATTAGAACCACCTTAAAATCATATTAGAGAAATCATAATAAACTCCAAAAAACATTTTTTTGGCTCTATTATGCACGCAACTCATTTTGGGACCTGACTAATAAATGTAGACACACACTACACACTGTCGGCTCTACCAAAATAACTAGAACTTTCTTTGTAAGCTGAATTAACTCATGTGCTCTTAGTTGAACATCAATAACACTTCTCCAAGCTTAACTACAAGGGCACATACCCTCAAGATAGGCACAACTCAAGAACCAATAAAATATATGCCAGCTCTTCTAAACAAACACAAGAAACTGCTACTGGTGAATAGTGACTGCATAACTTCACTTGCATTCATCATCAGACTATGCATCCATAACTAAAACATTGCTAACATGTCTTCAACATATATCCAAGGGTGCATGCCCATAGGACAACTATATAGACAACCATACATAGAGCACTGTCTGTTACTCTGTCAGGAACATTGCTGACACCAGTTGCTATACAACTGTCTGTGCTAACAGTTAACCTCTACACCCATGATATCATGTTGATATCATGTCCATGCTACATATACTAAAGGCTTACTACATAAGACTTCCATGCATGCTACTTTCCATATGTTTTCATCAATGAAAAACATACAGTCAGTACTGGCCTACTAGCAAATCTCCAACAATCTCCCCCTTTGGCATTGATGGCAACATGTGGAATGAAAAACCACCACCAACCCAAATGAACATTTCTTTTATAACATTCTCCATTTCCTCTTCAAAACTCCCCCAAAGATGAATCCTCCATCTGCTACAATATTCTCTAATATTCTCCATTTCCTCAACTGTATTGTTGTCATAACTGAATGTTGCTCCCCCTTAGTATATTACTCCTCTATTTACTTCTATTTTTCATGACTCTATATATACTCCCCCTTTGACATCAATGGAAAAGGGTGTCATTAATTATAAGCACCAATACTATTCCTAAGGTAGAGTAGTCAACCTTCCACCAGTCCTGAAGGACTAATGTCTTTCCTTCTTCCTCTAGGCAGAAATAGGGAAGGGAATGATTCCCAACTTCTGCCTGAGATACTCAAAAGTATCCTTAGACAAGGGCTTTGTGAATATATCTACCAACTATTCTTTAGTACTCACAAATTCCAACTTGACTTCCTTCTCTACCACTTTCTCTCTTAGGAAGTGATACTTGATCTCAATGTGCTTTGTCTTTGCATGCATTATAGGGTTCTTTGACATATTGATAGTGCTAGTGTTATCATAGTGAATAACAATAGGATAATCAATCTGAATTCCAAAATCCTTTATCATCTGCTTGATCCAAACAATTGTAGAACAATTCAAGGCTGCTGCAACATACTCCACTTCTGTTGTTGACTGAGAAATACAATTTTGTTTCTTGCTTGTCCAGGTGACAAGTCTATCACCAAGAAACACTGCTCCACCTAAAGTACGCTTTATGTCATCAACACATCCTACCCAATCTGCATCAGTGTACACATGAAGCTCAATATTTTTGAATTAGGATACCATAGACCATAATCTATAGTGCCCTGCAAGTATCTAAATATTCTCTTTACTACCATGAGGTGACTTTGTTTAGGCTCTGTTGCAAATCTTCCAACTATGCCAACTGCATTTGAAATATCAGGTCTAGTCTGAGTAAGATATATGAGTTTACCAATCATAAACTTATACAATGTTATATCTACTGCTGGTGAGTCATCTTCTTTCATAAGCTTGCATACAATGATCATAGGAGTTCCTACTAGCTTGCAATCATCCATCTTGAATTTCTTCAATATCTCTTCACATACTTTGATTGATTAATGAAAATCCCTTTTTCTGTCTACTGCACATTTAGTCCTAAAAAGTATTTGATGGGACCAATCATACTCATCTCAAACTCATTCTACATTTCTTTGGAAAATTCAGCACTGAGTTTGTCATTACCTCCAAAGATAATGTCATCAACAAATATAGCTACAAGTAGTAAACCTTCAGATGTCTCTCTAATGAATAGATTATAATTTGCTGCTCCTTTCTTGAATCCAATCTTTGTTAAGTATCCATCAAGTCTCTCATACCATGTTCTAGGGGCTTGCTTAAGTCCATAGAGGGCTTTCTTCAATCTGTATACCATATCAGGTATGTCTTATAAGGTGAAACCTTTAGGCTACTCAATGTATACTTCTTCTTTCAGGTCTCCATTCAAGAATGTTGATTTGACATCCATTTAATAAACTTTGAAGTTTTTAACTGTAGCATAAGCTAAAAACAAATTAATAGCTACTAATCTAATCACAGGTGCAAATGTGTCTGAATAATCAATGCCTTCTCTTTGCGCATATCCTTTACATAATAATCTTGCTTTGTTTCTTACTATTGTAACATCTTCATTCATCTTGTTTCTGGATATCCACTTTGTTCCAATTACATTTTTATCACTAGGTCTAGGGACCAATTCCCAAGTGTCATTTTTAACAATCTGATCAAGTTCTTCTTTCATAGCATCATGCCAATTTGAATTATTACATGCATCTTCAACACTTAAAGGTTCAATCTGAGATAGTAAACATACCACTTCATTTATAGCTGAGTTCTTTTCTTGTGATCTTGCTAAGAATTTTCTGCTCTGATCTCCAATAATTTCTACCTTGGAATGATTTCTTGATGGAAACTTTGGAACTTTAGGTGATGTTGAATCATCAGCCTTAGGAGTATTTTCTTCACTTGTCTCAGGGTCATTGAACAACACATCAATGTTGTCAAACATTTCCTCAATAACTGTCTCACTAGTGGAGGGTCTAGGTTCTTCTTCAATCATGGGTGAGTAATCATGATATCTTTCTCGAATCATAAACTTTTCATCAATCTTTACATGAGCACTTTCAATGATCTTTTACAATCTTAAATTGAAACATTTATAAGCTTTTCTTTTAGTAGAGTAACCAAGAAAAAAACCTTCATCACTTCTTGCATCAAACTTGCCTACTGCTTCATCCCTCTTGATGTAGCACTTGCTTCCAAAGATTCTGAAGTATTTTACTGTGGGAACATTACCAAACCATAGCTCATAAGGTGTTTTGTCTATGCCTGGCCTCAATTGAATTCTTTTGATGGTATAGACTATTGTATTGACCACATCTCTCCAATAGGTGTGTGCAACTTTTCCTTCTATCATAATGGTGTACGCTGTATCAAGAATGATTCTATTCCTTCTTCCTGCAATTCCATTCTTTTGAGGTGTTCTAGGTGCACTTAAATGTCTCTTTATGCCATGTTCTTCGTAGTACTCATAAAATCTATCAAAGGTGAATTCTCCTCCTCTATCTGATCTCAAACATTTTATCTTTAGTCCAAATTCATTCTCAACCTTAGCTTTGAATATTTTGAACTTATCAAATGCTTCTGACTTATCTTTTAAGAATGCAACCCACATCATCCTAGTATAATCATCAATAAACAAAATGAAATACCTTTCACCGTAGTATGATCTTGTTTGAGTTGGACCACATAGGTCTGTATGAATCAGATCCAACTTGTTCTTTTTTGAATTTTGCTTGCTCCTGAATGAATTTGTCACATGCTTCCCCATTACACATTCCCTGCATATAGTATCAACTGGCTTTGCTATGCTGGGTAGATCTCTTACTGCATTAACATTTCTTATCTTTATTATGTTATCAAAATTGATATGACATAGTCTTTTATTCCATAACTAGTTGTCATCAACTTTAGCAAAAAAATAAATTGCTTCTGAATTGAGCTGAAAAACATTACCTCTTGTCTTTGTGCCTAATGTAATCATAACACCATCTTTTTTGTAAATGATGCATTTTTCATCTTTGAACTCCAACTGATAGCCTTTACCAAGTAACTGTCCAACATTGAGAAGGTTGTGTTTCAAACCCTCAACATAAAGAACATCATCAGTACTATTCTTTCCATCCAAAGTGATGGCTCCTCTACCAACTATAGGTTTAGGAGTGTTGTCTCCAAATCTGACCATACCTCCATTGTATTTGTCCAAATGAAAAAACTTGCCTTTATCACCTATCATGTGATGTGAACAACCACTGTCTATAATCCAGTCTGTCCTTATGTCAGCTTGTGAAATTAATGCTAGCTCTTGACTTACTTTCTCATCTTTAGGAACTAACTTGCTATTCATCTTGTCTACAATAGCAATCAATCCAATTTCTTCTTCACTTGATTCTTCATCTAAAAACTCCATCTCTAGCATAGTAGCATTCCTTAGAATACTTAGGCTTCTAATCCTTTTTTAACTTTTTAGCTCTAGTGGGACACTTAGATGCAAAGTGACCAATCTTATTACATGAAAAGCACTTAAATGGTAATTTACCTTCATATTTTCTTTTTCCTTTCTTTTCTCTTTTGGAAACCATAGCAATAAAATCATCTAGTGTTTTATCTTCATCATCATCATCAAAATTACCAGAAGTGTTTGCAGATTTCTTACCATGAACTATTGCTTTGAAAGTTGTCTCACTCTTTGGTTCTGTCTTCAATCTTGAAATCTCAAAAGCTGAGATTTTTTTGATCAAGGTATCTCTCTTTAAATTTGATGTAAGCTACATGGTCTCATCAAGGATTTTGATCTTGCTCTCATATTTTGGAGTAAAAGTAGTCATTACTTTATCCATAATGTCCTCTTCTGATATCTCTTCACCATTGTTCCTGATTCCAGCAACTGCTTCATTTATCCTTTGATTATAAGCTCTAATGTTTTCTTTAGGAAGCATCTCTATTGCATTGTATCTTTTCTTCCATGTCTTTATGTGTGCATCCTTTTCTTGTTTGTCTCCTTCAAAAGTGTCTTCTAGGTGCTTCCATATTTTGTGGGTTGTATCTACCTTTTTTACTTCTGAAAATTCACCATCAAATAGGGAATTGATAAGGGCTTCTTTAGCAATAGCATTATAATGAAACAATTCCTTTTGTGCATCAGTAGCATCATCTTTTACAAGGTCTTCTAAGGTAGGAATCTTGGCTGCTTTGATGGTTACATTAAAAACTTCAAAGGCAATGCACTGCAAATGGGTCACCATCTTGTTCTTCCAATCAAGATAATTCTCTCCATCAAACTTAGGACTTTCTTTCCTGAATTATGCCATCTGATCAACCTCAAGCTATTAAACTTTCTCTCCAAGGCACTTGGCTCTAATACCAATTGTTAGGAATAGTCCCAAGAGATAACTAAGAGGGGGGGTGAATTAGTTATCTACAAGTTTCAATTCTTTATCCAATTAAGTATACTTAAACATAAGCATAAACACAATGAAAGAACACTTGAACACAACACCAATATTTTGGTTATGGGAAAACCCAAATAGGTAAAAACCTCGGTGGGACTTGATACCCACTAATATTTTGTACTAGTGTATAATGATGCTTGCTAGAAGATCCTTTACCCTATTAGGAGTAGCTTTACAATATATTAAGTATAGTAGACCTAGTTAAGGGTCAAACCCCGTTAGGAGTCTTTTTACAATTGTCCCTATTAGGGGAGAGGACGCACTATCCAAGAGCTCACTACTCAAATGGGTGAAGGCTACAACCTTCTGAATAACAAATATACACTATATCTAGATTTTGGTGAACTACACTTTGACCTGCTATCTGGATCAGTTCCAATGAATACACAAGTACTTTACTTGGTCACATATACCTTCTTCTGATGGTTCAACACTTTTCACACTCTGCTCTACTCTACTTGATCAACCATGAACCACACTCCAGTAATCACAAATGGCTGCCTATAAATATCTTTCCTCTAAATGATATAATCAAGTCGGCTTGTTAGAACCACCTTAAAAACATATTAGAGAAATCATAATAAACTCCAACAAAAATTATGTTGGCTCTATTATGCACGCAACTCATTCTGGGACCTGTCTAATAAATGTAGACGCACACTACACACTGTCGACTCTACCAAAACAACTGCAACTTTCTATGTAAGCTAAATTAACTCATGCACTCTTAGCCGAACATCAATAACACTTCTCCAAGCTTAACTCCAAGGGCGCATACCCTCAAGATAGGCACAACTCAAGAACCAATAAAATCTCTATTAGCTCTTCTGAACAAACATAGGAAACTGCTACTGGTGAATAGAGACTGCATAACTTCACTTGTGTTCATCATCAAACTATGCGTCCATAACTGAAACATTACTAACATGTCTTCAACATATATCCAAGAGTGCATGCCCATAGGACAACTGTATGGACAGCCATACATAGAGCATTGTCTATTACTCTGTTAGGAACACTACTGACACCAGCTGCTATACAATTGTCTATGCTAATAGTTAACCTATGCACCCATGATATCATGCTGATATCATGTCCATGCTATATATACTAAAGGCTTACTACATAAGACTTCCATGCATGCTACTTTCCATATGTTTTCATCAATGACAAACATACAGTCAGTATTGGCCTGCTATCAAATCTCCAATAGTTGTTGATCTAGGTTTGAACCAGTATGAGGACTACTACTCTCCCTCTGAAGGGGTTGGAGAAAAATCACAACACAATAGAAGGGTAGTCCCTAGTAAGCATCCAGGAAATGAAAGGAGGTCTAGAAGAAAGAGTAGAAGTAGACAATATTTTCTTCCTCCCTTTACCATTGGTTCTTCATTACCTAAAGGCCTCCATATCTCTAATGGTCATCAAGAAGAATTCCATGCCCAACAATCTAAATCGGAGACAACCCTTCTAGACTATGAGGAAATATTTGAGGAATTTTATGAAGTGGAAAGGAAAATCTAGGAACAAGCTGCTATTAGACAAAAGAGAGAAAAAGAAAAAGAAGAAAAAATTAGACAAGCTATGATAAGAGTTGAACAATTAAAAAGGAAATTATTAGACCTAGAAGCAATAAACTATGTTCCCATACCTAAGAAAAAAAAGGAGCAACTAGTTATTCAAGAAGTATTTGAGATAAGAAACCCCAAAGATAAAGGTAAACAAAAAGCTGTAAAGATTTCAATTAATGAACCTATAGGTATCAAAGATCCTTTAGACCAAGCTTTTAGGTTAGATGTTGATCTTGAGAAAGCCAAAAGAGAAAAAGAGATATTGGCCAAAGAAATAGAGAAAGCAGAATTAGAAGCTACAATTGTGGAAATGAGAAGAAAATTTGAGTTCCTCAAACAATCTTCAGGACCTACAAATATTGTTGCTTCATCTTTGACACAAGGTGGAAATACTGGAAACACTGTAAAGAAGATAATAAATGTTCCCCCACTAGTAAGACTTAAGGTTTTTTTTGTTTCAAACACCAACGCATCTACATATCAAGGTGCTAGCCCATCATTGGTAGGGCCTATTCATGAAAGATATAAGAAACTAGTCTTTAATGGTATCCCTAGATATCCCAATCCTATCCCTGATGAAATCAGAGAAAAACTTCCAAAGTTTACTGGTAGTAATGCTATTACTTGTGAAGAGCATTTGAAGAAGTTCATTGATGTGATGGATGATTACAATATTGAACATGATGATGTAATAATGAAATTGTTTGTTCAATCTTTAACTAAAGACTAGGGATTGGTTCAGGGGTTTACCACATGCCAGTATAGGTTCATGGGATCAGTTTAATTATTTTTTTAAAGAGAATTATGGTGACAAGAAAAATGAAATGTTTATGTTAAATGAATTCAATAACATTAAGAAGAATCAAAATGATTTTTTTGAATATAATGTTAGATTTCAGAAGGCCATGCATAAGTTATTATAGGTCATTAGGTTGGATGATAGGATATGTTTAGTCACCTATTTAAATGCTTTTGATGCCAAAATGGGATACCTTTTAAGAGATAAAAATCCTAGGAATCTTGGTGAAGCCTACAAGTTAGCCATCAACATAGAAAGTAACTAGAGGATATCAAGAAAGTTGGGAAGAAGAGGTGGCTACAAACCACAAGTGTTGAATAGGAAAGAACTAGGAAAGTTTGAGAATGAAAAACCAAAGGAAGATGATAGCCTAAAAAAAAATTTTAAATCTATAAAGGACTTAAAGCCTGGTGAAAACAGGAACAATAGGGTTGCAAGAAATTGTAGGCTAGCTTTCAACAATTTTAATAAATTGCCAAGAATGCAAAATTATCCTTATAATACTTAGTGGAAAGATGGAAAGCCTATACTCCCAGAGAGAAAAGATAAACCAAATGACAAAACTCCTGACCCCTTACAAAGAAACTTGGTGAATATGATTGATGATGTCCCATGGTGTATTGTATGTCAATCACCACATGACCCTAATTATTGTGCAGTTTCGCAAAGTGTGTCCGTAGATGAAGAACAAGAAAATAATGAAAAAGAGCCCTATGATGACTATGGTTGTGCTATGAGCTCCTCATATCTTTGGGATGAAATTGACTCTACTGAAGAAGATGAGAATCGGGATGTTTCTAATTCTCAAGTCAAAAATGAAGTTTATCATCAGCAGGTCTTTTCTGATGAAGAAAATGATGGATTGGATAGTGTGCAGTGTAATGCATTAAAAGATGATGGACCAGTTATTCTGATATGGCCATCTAATGAAGAGATTGTTCAAATAACTATAGATATGGTCACCCAAGCTAAGAGAAATTACAATTTGAGAAATAGAATGATAGGTCAATCCTAAACATAAACCTGCTGGTATATTCATTAAGAAGTCAGAAAAGGATGTCAAACAGTCCCAAGACAAATAGAAAGCTGCTGATGTTGTCAACAAATTCAAGGTAAAAAATAATGTCAAATTTACCAGCCCAAATGTTGCGTATAAAGTAAATACCAAATCCCCTGAGGAGACTGCTCCCTCTTTTCAAAAGGAGGTTAAAATCTAAAGTAAGGATCATCCCAACCTGTCTACACATGAGGAAAACAAAGAAGTTTCCATTATAAGGCAAGATGTAGTTGATTCAAAATATGTCCCTATTGACATGAGCAAGCTACTATCACAAATTACTATTAAAGTCCCTTTACTGGAAATGATGAGAATAGAAGAACACAAAGAGAAGGTCCTAAATTGGGTGAATGGAGTTACTCCCATAGATACCCAAAATACTGATAAAACTAATAAATAAATAGCTTCTATAGATGATGCAACTGACAATCAGAATGGGGAAATTATTTCTAAGATTCCTCAGATCTATCTAAACATAAATGTTGGCAGCACTGTATCTGGAACAGTTGATCTTTTCTTTTTGACTTTGGTAATAAATGGAAAGATATTAAGAAATTGTATGATTGATTTAGAAGCATCAAACACTATCATATGTGCAGAAGTCATGAAATCATTGGGATTGAAGGTTGATACACCTCATGGGATATGTCAAGCTATGGAATCAAGAGAAGTACCAGGTATTGGTACCATTAAGTCTTTACCTTATAGGTTAGTAACATATCCAAACAAACAATTAAATATCAATGTCCTAGTGGTTGATATCCCTCCTCAATATGGAATGTTGTTATCCAAAAAATGGAATGCTTCAATGGGAGGTAGTATTCAGTGTGACTTATCTTATGCAACTTTCAATAATGGTGGAAGTAGTATCAAGGTGTCTAGAGAAAGTAGGACTCTACACATGATTGAATTAGATGATGCTAATGATTTAAATTTTTGTGTGGATGTGGATATGGAAAACTTCAGAGTGGAAAAATTTATTCCACAAAATGAAGGTGTTGATCCATTATTTGCAGAATTGAACAAACATCAAGATGGATTATGGAAAATGTACTTTGATGGAGCTTTCTCAAAAGAAGGTTCAGGAGCTGGAATCTTATTTATATCTCCATTAGGTACCACATTTAAATATTCTTTCCTATTAACTTTTCAATGTACAAACAATACTATTGAATATGAAGCATTATTTTTGGGACTGAATATTGCTACAAAACATGGAATAAAATGCTTAAAAGTCTATGGTGACTTTGAACTTGTTGTAGCACAAGTTAGATCCAAATATGTTGTAAAAAATGATAGGCTAAAGATGTACAAACATGCTATTTGGGATCAAATTGAACTATTATATGCCTTCAACATTAGTTGGGTAGAAAGGTCAAAGAATATTATGGCAGATTTTTTGGCTAATGTTGCTTTGAAAAAATATGATTTAACTTTAACTGGGGTATCAATAGTAGAAGTTAAGAATAGGCCAGTTGTTCCAGATAACATATACAACTGGTAGGTTTTTGAAGATGACCATGATATTCTAAGCTTTATTCAGTGCCTTGACATCTATGAGGATCAGCTTATAGATTTTAATGCTCTAGTCGAGGTAGTTGATGGTAAGGACATGGTCTTGGGAAATGAAATTATTCAGTTAAGTACTAATCACATTCTTAAAGGTTTGATAGAGTTGGAAGCATTGTACAGTAATCAAAATGATCACCTATTAAAAACTAGTAATGCCAAGATTAAATATTTAGAAGAGGTGAATCTGGGATCGGACAACACGCCTCAAATGGTTTATATTGGAAAAGGATTAGACCCTCATATAAGACCTAATTTGGTAAAATTACTAAGAAAACATAAACATGTATTTGCATGGTCTTATGATGATTTGAAAGCCTATAGAGAGGACCCTTTCCAGCATGAGATCCCACCAAAACAAGATGTAAAACCATTTAGACAAAAGCAAAGACCTATTAATCCATTGTTGGCTCCCAAAATGCAACAAGAACTAGTAAAGTTGAGTGATGTAGGCATAATCCAACACATAAGACATTCAACTTGGGTATCTAATCTTGTTCTAGTCTGAAAGAAGAATGGTGACATTAGGCTATGTGTTGATTTCAGAAATCTGAATGTTGCATCTTTGAAGGATAATTATTCTTTGCCTAATATGGAGGCAATGCTGCACAAAGTCACTGGTTGTGAATTGTTGTCTATGATGGATGGTTTCTCAGGTTACAACCAAGTGCTAGTTAAAGAATTAGAACAATTCAAGACTGCATTCACTCCCCCATGGGGAACTTATGTTTATGTCAGAATGCCTTTTGGTCTCAGAAATGCAGGAGCAACTTTCCAAAGAGTCATGGATGTTGCATTTAAAGAATATATTGATTTGTTCATGGTTGTTTATCAAGATGACTTGAAAGAATACTCAAAGAAAGCAGAAGATCATTGCAATCATCTAGAAAAGATTTTTAATAAAGCTCTAGAGTATGGTGTATCCCTGAATCCAAAGAAGTGCCACTTTGCAATTACAGAGGGAAAGTTATTAGGTCATATAGTATCTAAGGAAGGAGTAAGGATCGATCCAGAAAGAATAGAAGCTATTCAAAAGGTCATTGCTCCAAAGAACATCAAGGGTGTACAATCCTTTTTAGGAAAGACTAATTTTTTTTAGGAGATTCATTGCTAACTTTGCAGAGATAGTAAAACCAATAGTCAAGTTGCTAAAAAAAGATGCAAAGTTTCAATGGACTGAAGAAGCACAGCAAGCCTTTGAAAAAATCAAAAGGGTGGTTCAAGAAGCACCAGTTTTAAATTCTCCTAATTACAGTAAGTTGGTTTCATTCTTTTCTTTTGCCTCTTTTCATACAATTGCTACTGTGTTGTTTCAAAAAGATGAGGAAGGTTTTGAACACCCAATTGCATTCTTTAGTAAATCCTTACAAGCTTCTAAATTTAATTATGAGATGATGGAGAAATAGGCATATGCATTAGTAAAAGCTGTGAAAGTCATTTAGGCCCTATCTGGTGTGTGCAAAGGTGATTGCATATGTTCCACATGCAGCAATAAAGGATATTCTTACACAATCAGAGGTTATTGGAAAGAGATGCAAATGGATTACTAGAATTCAGGAGTTTAACTTGGAAATCCATATTACTAAATTAGTAAGAGGATTAGGCCTAGCTAAATTAATGACTGAAGAAAACATGGACTTAGTTCAAGTTAATAATGCAAGGACAGTAGATTTGACAGTAACAAGCATTGAGAGACAACCATACTATACTGATATTGTCTATTATCTTAAAAATGCTAAATGTCTGGAATATATGTCTGATAATCAGAAAAGAGCCCTAAGATTTCAAACTCAAAGATATACTTTGATATAGGGAGATCTGTATTGGAAAGATAGAAATGGAGTATTGTTGTTATACCTTGCTAAGAGTCAAGCACGGATATTTTTGAAGGATATGCATGCTGGTATTTGTGGAGATCATTACTCTGCCAAGACCATTGCCCATAAGATACTAAGAGCTGGTTACTTATGGCCCTCATTATTTAAATATTCTTTTCAGTTTGTCAAGAAATGTGAATCTTGTCAGAAATTTGCTTCTAAGCTAAAGTATTCAGGTGCATTGTTGTTAAACTCGGTAGTTGCAAAAACACCATTTGCTATGTGGGGAATTGACTTTATTGGAGATTTTGCTGAGAAGTCTAGTGGTGGGCATAGTTGGATACTTGTTGCAACTGATTATTTCACAAAATGGATAGAAGCTATCCCCACTAAGAAGGCAACCATTAAAGTAGTGATTGACTTTCTAATGGATAACATCTTAGCTAGGTTTGGTGTCTTGATCAAATTGATTACAGATAACGCAATGTATTTTAGTTCAGATGATTTTAAGGACTTCTATAATGAATATGGAATCATGATGTCTTATTCATCACTATACCACCCTCAAGAAAATGGACAAGCTAAGTCTAGTAACAAAAGTATTCTAAAAATCTTGAAGAAAACCTTGGAAAAGAATAAAAGAGCTTGGCACTCAAAATTGAAGCTTTCTCTATGGGCTGATAGAATTACTGTGAAGAAGGCTACAGGAAAATCCACATTTGAATTAGTATATGGATTGTAGTCAAGGTTAGCTATCAACAATTTGCTTCCAATGTACAAGTTCATCCAAGATGAAGAACTAGACATTTCAGAGCCAATGCAGGATAGAATGGTGCAGTTGGTTGAATTGGATGAAGTTAGAAGAGATAGTTAGAAAGATAATGTCAAATTATAGAAAAATATGAAATATCTATTTGACATAAGAGCTACTACTAGAAATTTTCAACTTGATGATTTAGTGCTCCAATGGAATATCAAATTTGAAGACAAGGGGAAGCATAAGAAGTTTGATTCATTGTGGCTTGGCCCCTATATAGTTCATCAAAGTTTTGGAAAGGATTCATACTTGCTAAAGAATATGGATGGAGAAATTTTTTAATTGCCAGTGCATGGGCAGTTCTTAAAACCTTTTTTTAGTTGAAATCCTGCTTCTATGCACATGTAAATGCTATAAATTTTTTGTATAGGTGTGTTTTCATTTCCTGTCGTGTGTTTCTTTCTTGTAGTAGGTCAGTTAGTTTGGTTTGCTTTCCTAGAGATCTATGGTTCTTTCTTAAATTTTGCATTTAAACATCCTCAGATAGAGCCACTCTTGGTATTATTCTTAGTTCTCAAAGTTACTTCTCAAATTTTTGATTCCTTGAAAATTTTTCCCTTCTTTTTGTCAATTATTGTTTCAGTAATGTTGAAAGTCTCCTGTAAATTTCCTATTGGAAAAATGGCCAGCACTCCCCTTGAGATTCATGACATGGCTTAACCACCTCCTGTGTCTTCTATAAGTCTAGTGGTTGTGTCGGGCATTAACAGGTCGATCTTTTGGTGCAACGACAACTGCTACTTGTAACAAGTGGTATCAAAGCTTGGTCATAGGTTCGAATCCCCTCAGGTAACACTGAGGGGGAGATTGTTGGAAAAATGGCCAGTGCTCCCCTCGGGATTTGTGATATGGCTTAACCACCTCTTGTGTCTTCTATAAGTCTAGTGGTAGTATCGGGCATTAACAGGTCAATCTTTTGGTGCAACGACAACTACTACTTGTAACATTTCCATCCTCATAGCTTAAAATTTGATCAAAGTGTAAAAAACCCTAAGTGCTAGGTCAAAATGTGCTTAAAAATCCAAAGAACCCTAGAAATACCTAGATATGTTCTAATTTGTAGTTACTTTTTTGAAAATCACTTAAAAATCTTTTTACATGTGCCTTTTATCATTTCATGTTGGTCGATTAGTCTCTTAAGAAATCCAACATATTGCTTTTTATTAAGTGACATCCCAAAACCCTTTAGTCACGCAATCTCCTTAAGTCATAGGAATATTCTCTTTTTTAAGCGACTTGGTAGATGCCTTTAGTCGAGAGGTCTCCAAATAAGTTGAAGTGCTTTATGAGATTCAGCAACTACTAAATAAATTCAATAACATTAAGAAGAATCAACATGATGTTGTTGAATTTAATGATCTCATCAAAAAAAAATTGTCTTCTCACTGCCTGAGGGCCTCAAATGTATTTTGTCTTTTCCTATATTAGGTTTAGGGCTAAACCATATATAGCTTGTTCCATCCTTATTCATTAAGGATTCCAAGATGGTTTAGGCTATATAAATAGCAATTGTGACCTTTTTTTTTGGAGAGGATGTTGAATACAATCTCTGTAGAGCAGACATCTCATTTCGTGGCTTCAACTTTTGTACGTATTGAAACAAGACTATTTTCAATAACCGAAGAGAGCTCATGAGATCTCAGAGGAGGAAGCTACTGGAGAATTAAGTCTTGATGATTTTAGAGCTTTGCAGAAATAAGTGCAAGATCTACAAGAGGAATTAAAAAAGAAGACTACACCAAAAGAAGATAGTGATGATGAATCTGAGGAGGAAGATCATTTTGAAGAAGTTGTAGAAGAAGCTAGAGATCCTGAAGAGAATAGAATCCTAAAGGCTATGTCTAAAATTTGAAAAAGACCTAAGATTAAATTTTTTGCATTTGCTAGAAGCCTTAGGCCAGAAGAGTTGATTGATTGGATTAATGAGATGGATGAATACTTTGAGTATGAACAAATAGAAGATCCTGATAGGGTTAGCTTTGCAAAGACTAAGTTGAAGAGTAATGCAAATATTTGGTGGAGGGAAGTTTAGATGGAAAGAAATAGGAGAGGAAAGGAAAAGATCACTAAATGGAACTGAATGTTTGACAAGCTGAAGAAGCAATTCATTCTAGTGGATTATGAATTAGACATGTTTAAGAAGATGCAAGCCTTGAAACAGACTAACAAATTGGTGCAGGAGTACACTGAGGAGTTTTACAGAATCCTGATTAGGACTTGTCATTCTGAAGCTGATAAAGAGAAGGTTGCTAGGTATGTCTATGGTTTGAGACCTAGTATTCAAGAAGAGTTACTGACTGTTCAGATAACAACAATAGGAGATGCTTATCAAATGACACTAAAGATTGAAGAGAAGCTGAATAAGAAGTTTGAAGGAAGACAAAACAATAGGAACCGAGGTGGTAAGACTGGTGAAACAGTTGATGAAATTAATGTGGTAGAGAATCCTAAGAATATCAATGCAAGATCTGGTAGTGGTCAAGTCACTAAGAATTTCAATATTGGATAGAGACGAAGGTGGAAAAATGAGTTCATCGGTACTTGTTATCAATGTGGTGAGGCAGGTCATAGAAGTTTTCAATGTCCTAAGAAAAGAGTTGCACTGACTGTTGAAGAAGACATCGTGAATGTTGTAGAGAAGGGTGAATTATGATCACTAGGAGGTTGGCTACATGTGTCTAGGAACTAGTGCAAAGAAGAAATTTGTTCAGAACTAGATGTAAGTGAAAGGATAAGGTATGTAATGTTATAGTTGATGGTGGCGGTTCTGAAAACTTTGTTTCAGAAGAGATGGTTAGTAAGTTAAATTTGCAAAGAAAGAAACATCCTAATCCTTATCAGATTAGTTGGATACAAGATGTGTCTAAGGTTAGGATTGAAGAAAAATGCTTGGTTAATTTTTAGATTGGATCTTATCATGATGAGATATTGTGTGATATATCTCCTATGGATGCTTGTCATCTATTGCTCGAGAGACCTTGGTAATTTGATAGAAATGTTTTGTTTGATGGTCGTGCAAACACCTATGTGGTTAGGCATGAAGGATCTAGACATAATTTGTTACATTTATAGGAGACAGGGACTAAGGGATGTGGAGTTATCAGGTGTTGTCCTTATGACAAAACTCAGAGGTAGAGGATTGATGAACCTATTCCTACAAAGCTTAGTTTGAAAGAGAAGGAGAATGATATATCTGAAGAGTTTTTTGAGATTAAGAGGCAGATGGTCTTTATAACAGAAATAGTAAAGCAGATAATGACATTTGTGACACAAATAGATGCAGATGATGCTGAGTTGATTGAGGAGTTTGGAGAGGATGGTGTTTATTGAGGTACTAATGTGGTCAGTAGTGGAAGGAATGGTCAGAGTCAGTTGTTATCAGTTGCAGACCGAAAAGATAAGAGAAGTGGGAAGCAGGAAAACTTGCTGCAAGAGACAATGGATGAAGTGAAGACAACTTGGAATGAAGGACAAGAGGACATATGGCTCAAGAACAGATATGGCATACCTGTTCTGATTCCCTTGAGATGTTCCTGAATTCCTTATGAGAAAATCTTCTTTACCTGGGGTGTCTAATCCAGGACCATCCTAGGATTCTTGGCAATCCTGTATCAACCAAAAATATGTTTGTTTTGAAAGGCAGATTAGTAGTTTTGATCTTAGTTGGTGAAGTATTTTCTCAGTTTTGGAGTTTGGTTGCTTGGTTTCTATGGTTACCAGGGTGCTCGGTCTCTGAAGAACGCTTGGTAACTAAAGGCGTCAGTTATTCCTAGAGGTCAGCAATAACTGTGTCACTCGTTCATGCTTGGCATGATTGGTTCACTGACACTCGACTATTTCTCTATTGCTTGGTGGCACTCGGTATTCTTGTAGACCGGCTTGGTTGTTTGGATGAATCATCTTGGCTGACTGGTGCATTTAATTTGGGTCGCATTCCTCAAGTTATGGATTGACCGTTGGATGTGTGAGGACCTAGATCTAGTGTGTTGCATTCTTCTATGTGGATCTGGTGACCCTTTGGGGCCATCGTGGAGAATTTATTTATTGTAAGGCTATTTGTAAGCCGACTGATGTTTTGGCATTCAATAATTGTTCATAGGAGGTAATTGTTTCATCTAGCCAACTTGTGGCTGAGGATGAGTATTTATAGGGTGTTTGGGTAGTTTTTTAGGTATCAGGGGAAGTGGGAGTTAGTAGCTTGTGAGCTTAGGCACATGAAGATTTCTTGGAATTTGTGAGTACAAGTTTAGATCTTTCCTGGAATCCCTACTAGCGTCCTATCATGTTGTAGACCTAGGCTAGTTGAGTGGTTAAGTTGTGGAAAGACTTGGATCCCATGAGATCTTGTAGACTGTTACTTTCTTGTAATTGGTCATAACTAGGAAGGCCTTACAACTTGACATATTGCATGTAATCAATTGTTGATGAATAAATATAGTTCTTTTCTCTTAGATCTGGTGTTATTGTTGTTGAATTCCATTGTGCTTTGGTTTGGCTACAGGTTTGGACAGTCCTTAATTGGATCCTCCATCCTTGACTGCATCAGCTATCGACCTTATTACTTGCATGTGTGTACTCAAATGATCTATGTCTTTCTCTACAATTGTAACAAGTTCCTCGGAAACCACCTCTGTTATAACCACCTCAGTAGTTATTGCCTGTCATGCCCCGCAAGGGAACCAGGGAAGAGAACAAAGATTCTCTTTGTAAAAGAAAAACCTAAGTAATTATTTATGAAAAATTTTGAATTTTTAAAACAATTATATGAACCAAACTTAAACTTAGTTTCCTTCCAAGGTTCCCTTCTATTTAATGCATGATTCATCTAAGTCCATTAAGTAAACTAACAACAAGATATACTTCTCAAAGAAAATTACATCATATCACTATGAGATTCTTTATTAAGAACTACAAAGTACTTTCATTTCAATTTTCCATTTAAAATCATCTATATTCCTAAGTATCCTTTATGAACAATATAAATTTTAAATCAAATACAATCATCTAAATCATTTGTTACATTGCAAGTAATACATTTGTTTTTTTTTAATAGCCTTTCCTTGAATCATCACTAATTAAAATCATACTACTCAACTAAAAATCATTTTCTTTTCCAACATACATCTTATACATAAAGTTCACATCTCCCTTTTTCCTTTTCCTAAGTCTACCCATTCCAAATACTTCATTTTGAATTACATCAATGATTACATTACATTCATCTCTACTCGGGAGGTAACAATAACTTTACATCATGAAAGATAATTACAAAGCTTTCATTCTTCAAAAACTGGTACATAAGCAAGCATGAATCTTCAAACACTGCATCCGCAAAAGATACCTTGATAAAAATATTTACCACCCAACCACGTGGATACTTAGAAGGCCCACTCCCCTGTGCTAGGAGATAAACACCAAGGTCCACAAAGAAGGAATAGCTAGGCCAAACCTAGGGTTGGGTAACCTTTCCCAAATAGCAAATAAAAGATGATCAAACTATAAATGTTTCCCCAAAAAGGTTCTAAGGCTTGGTAGAAACTCTAAGCAACAACCTAAGTGAGTGTCATCACATAGCCCTCACTCCTTGGGTTGTCCTAGTACTAGCCACTTTGGGCCCCAGCCCCCAAGTAGGCACATGCAAGATCGAATGCCTTTCATACAAACAAGCACCATTCAATTGTACCTACACATAGGTACCTTCTCCCACTCCCATCCATAGCCTTTACTAGCACTAATGGCATGGGTGAGGCACATTTAATCTTTTTAATGTTTTAACCCATTCCCATAAGTTTAATTAAGTTTTCACTTGTTAAATAACTCTTTAATTGGTTATCCTGGTTCTAGCCACTTTAGGGCCTCGGCCCCACACTGAGAGCCACTCACTAGGTGTCGTTAGGTTTTCTACCCTCAACCCATACATCACAATTACATCATACACATAGTAGAAGCACATTGTAAACACATTTGAAAACTGCTACAAAGAATTGGAAATAATAGGATAGTTTATGAATGTTTAGAGAAATTAGGTACGTTTAAGGATGTTTAGAATGTCCTAATCCTCTTAGAAGACTCTAAACCCTAAACTGCTCCTTACACACATTTTATCCCTATTAAGGCATCTAAATGCACTGAACATAACCTCTACTAAACAAGGAATGGACAATTTTAAGGTTTTCACAATATTCCATATACCAAAAGATAACACTCCATAAAGTTCATTCTAAGTTGGAAATATACTAAGTTTGATTTTGTTAAAAATCTAAAATCTAGAAGTTGCAACTTAACTCCTAGGAAATTGAAACCTATCCCATTCAATCTGAAAGGTACCTAATCCCTTTATACAAGTATATCTTAAAGTATAAGTTTACGGTATAAGTAAGAAATTAAAGTACGTAAACTTATACTTAAATGTTATGTTATACTTGTATAAAGCGAGTGCTATTAGATCCACATTTAACATTTATTAATTAAAATTCTAAAACTTAAATAAACAAATATAGTTTTTCATCATATATTTATAATTTACACTACACTATGAAATTCCTATAAAACAATAACTAAATTTAAATATATTAAATTCAATATTACTTAAAATCTAAAACAAATACAAGAACTACCATAAAATAAATAACTAAAAGTCACTTATGGGGGAGACCCTGCGGGCCCCACACCCCACTAATTCGCACCCCCCGCGCACTTCCCTAGCCCGTGGCCATCGCAGTCAGGTACTGCTACTGCAGTACCTGCTGTCGTAGCAGTCAAGTACTGCCATAGCAGTGCCTGCTGCTACGGTTAAATGTCGTAGGGGAGTGGGAAGGTGGTGGCCCCCACTTCCCCAAAACTTTTCCCATTATATTTTTTTTGTGTTTTATATTAAATGTTTTTTCTTTTTTTAAGCATATCTCTTATAATTATATATAAATTATTTTTTTTTGATAAAAAGGAAAGAGCTCAAATAATTTATTGAAACGTATATATTTTGACAGAATATTACAATTGACAAATGAAAGAATAATACATTATTACAGCATTCGTAATACAATAGTACAACATTTATATAATGTATAAACGACTGGCAAAATAATATCATAATATATACACTATCACCAATAATGCAATAATGTTTCACATACTACAATAATACATTAATACTTCCACATTCTGTAATATTACATTAATACTTCCACATTCTGTAATATTACATTAATACTTCCACATTCTGTAATATTACATTAATACTTCCACATTCTGTAGTAATACATTATTGCAGAATACATTAATGTATCAACCTTCTGCAATAATATATTATTACAGAACACATTAATACATTAACCTTACACAATACAATAATAATACAACATTACACATATGTTTTGCAATAATAATACCAAATACAAAAACTTTCAACAAATCGAAAAAAAACCACATTCATACTATTAAGTTTAATCTATTTCTTAGGATGGAATCCAACCTGGAGTCCTGCAAAATCCGGTTGATGAAGATGAATCCTTCCTCTCCATCTCCTTCCAGCAAGCCTCAAACTCTTCCTAGATGGAATCTCCAGCCTCTATTTGCCAAAATCCAAATGCCAAAACTTTTTCAATATCCCAAATTTTCTCCTTCAATAATAATATTTTCTATCCTCCCTCCCACATAGGAAATCTTTCCTATAAATAAAATGGAGGAGGTGGTTGCATGGGTAACCCAACTGTGCAACCATCCCAACCTCTCAATCGTTAATAATACAGTTGTGAAAACTTATTCCCGTAAAGGGATAAATTAATTTATAAAACTATAATCTATTAACATAATTAAATTTATATCTCCTTTACTTTAGGAAAGTTAAATAATAATAATTATTAAGTACAATCACATCATAAGCTACTTTAATTATTCATTAATATAATATAATAATTACCTATCAATAATTATATATAAATATATGTATGCATATGCATATGTGTGCACCCATATGCCTATGTGTACATATATTATTATTATAAAACATATTATTTTCAAATCCATAGTCTTACCAAATCTAATAGCGATATATATATAAGATGAAACCTACCATTATTTTTATTGCTATAGACTCTTTGTCATTATTAGTATTATAAAATAATACCATAAATAAGGCACATTATTAATGTTAAATATTAAAAATAACATTGTTATAACATATATTATTTATTATTAATGATATTAAATCACACGATTTAAATCACATACTAACTCATTCCCAACAACACACTAGTATGTATATACGTAACTTCTTATAGTGATAAATTACTAAGTCATATCTATAGAAATCTACTAACAACATTGAACATACCATGAAGACAAGAACTAGCTACCAGATCCACCAATCCAACAACTACGAGATCACATAATACATCCACACAAGGGATTGACTCGACACTTCCCACCTAAGGATAAAAGGATCAAAGGTGAAGTTTCTCCCTGTGGAACCTGGTGATATCTCCATAACAACAACAATGATCAAGGATTTTGAGGGATCGCTCAGACCTGCGAAGCTAGGTGGAGACGATACTCGGTACCTGCGATCTTGCATCACCAAGAAGAGATACATATATATACATATGGAGATACAAATCAGATATATGCAAGCAGATGACCAGGATCGATACATCATGTGGACCTCAACTAAGTGAGTAACTACGACTTCATCCTGAGTCATGAAAACACATCAGACAAATATCCATGAAACATAAAACATCATGATAATGGTTAGATTCAAATCCTTGGGTTAGATCCATAAAACATATAAAATAGATGGTTTTCTAATCTCATAAACATATAAATGATAACCATAAATGAGCATATCCATCATATCATCATCCACAAAATATAAATGCAAATGTATAGTCCTGACCATCATAATAAAATGTCCAAATCAGAAAAGTCCAAGTATCACCATAGGAGAGGTATTACATTGCCTCTTCCTCTAGATGAACTTTCACCTTTCCACTCGGTCTTTCCTTTATCCAAATTTGTCTTTTCAAGTTCAAATCTATTGTTTTCACCATAAGATCTACCTCTTCCTCTAGGGAATCTACCATGTCTACCTATTTGTCTTTGCTCATGTCTTTTGCTCAATTTCTCCTCAGCTTTCAATGCAAATTGATAAGCTTCTTCAATGTTCTCCAATTTAACCAAACTGATTTCTTATTGAATGGAAACTCTCAATCCATTCAGGTACCTAACAATTATTTCCACATCATCTTCATCGTGTCAAGATCTTATATCTAATCTATAGAATTCCTCAGTATACTCTTTTACCGAGCTATCTTTCTACCTCAATCTTTGCATTTGCCTATCTAGGTTAATCTGATAATCACAAGGTAATAATTTTCCTTTCAATTTATTGACCATTGTATTCCATACCTTGATTTTTTCTTTGCCTTTCCTCTTTCTGTCCAACTGCAAATGTTCCCACCATAAGGATGCATGAATTTTCAACTTTGTGCTTGCAATTTTCACCTTCTTTTCCTCAAGTACATTTTCATACTCAAAATACTTTTCCATCTCGACAATCCATTTCACCAATTCATCAGAATCCAATTTTCCACTATATTCAGGAGGATTAAAGTGTGGTGTAGAATTTAGGTTTGTCAAAGCCTTTAATAATCTTTCATCACCTTGATCCATCACTGGTGCAGGTTCTAGATCAGATTTTTCTTCCTCAAATTCATCATCACTAACATCTTAAAGATGTCTTCCTCTTCTTTGGGCTGTTTCAACATCTTCTAATCTAGAAGCAAGTTGTCTCAACATCTCTGCCAATCCTGGATCTATATCTCACCTCCCATGAACCATCTTGAAACCCTCTACAATTGCAGGCCAAATTGCAATCTACTACCCCACAATAAATCAACTAGGGTTTGACAAGAAGGAACCCTCAAACCTAGATTCACAAACCTAGATCCAGATCTCACCTCACTCTGATACCACCTGACGCAAGAGAGGATACAGAGAGAAGCCAAAGGAACATCCTAACCAAATTCCCCTTACAGAGATCACACATGGAAGAAACAAACACACAAGTGAGAGAGAGAGAGAATGTAGATCACTTTCATATATTTATTTCAATTTATTCATACATGTCGGGTTGTAAGGCCTTCCCAGTTTAGGCTAGCTATTACAATTCAAGTACAAAAGTCCTCCAACATGCGATGACCTAAAATAATCTTCTATCTCGTAGCTTCTATCTTTGATGTCCTAATTGATTTCCCAAAACTACAAACAAAGATTACATTATATAAAAGAGGCTACCAAAAAACTCGGCCTTCAGATCCACCATCAATGGAAGGAATGACCAGATCTAGGTCCACATGCTGCCTAATGATAGATACCATCATTAAATCCATGACCATAATTAATTGCAAGAGTCATCCTCAATAGGAAACTAAAACAAACAACTCGGTAAGCAAGGATAACCGAGTGCTAGACAAGCATCACCAAGCACGGGGGAATTAACCAAGCGTCAGAGAGATAACTGACCAACTCAGTAAACAAAGGAAACTGAGAAACTACAGAGCCAACTCGTTCAAAGAAGGAACTGAGCAACATAGGAAAACACAAACATATTTTTGGTGACATAGGATTGCTAAGGACCTGAGATGCTCTTGCATCACATTCAAAGTGGGATAAGAGAGCAATGAGAGTTAATGACATCTATCAGCAAGATGTGAGGCTAGTGGCAATGATATTGGGTTATAAATTGTTCCATAGTAGTTGGCCTAACTTTGTATCAACTGGAGTCATTATGATGGCATATAGAATGGTGAAAGAAAACAAGAAGCACAACCTTTGTGAAGTTCTTGTACAACATTTTCTAGAGAATGTAAAGGTTATAAAGAAAGATAAGACTAAGGCATTCAGGATTGGATCATTATTGGTCTATATGTATATTCACATTGTTCACAAATTCCCTGGCATGCACCCTAGGGCATGGAAAGATAATGTGCCTACTAGAATTCAGATCTCTGAGAGCTACCGAAGATGGGATAAGAATTGGGTAGATGGAGAGTTATTTTCTATGACTAAAATCTTATAGAGATAGATGAAGGAAAGGTATAGGATACCTAAAGACCTAGTTGAAAATTATAAGGACACTATCTATTTCATGGTTGAAATTGATTGTTTGTGCTTTGAGGCAGTGGAACCGAGGAAGAAATGGTGTTACCCTATGGGGTATGAATTCAGTTATAAGATCTTGACTATGCAAGTAGAGAATGTATTGGTAGCAGAAATAGACCCTAGTGAAGAGAGATGGGGAACATATAGGGAGAAGTTAGAAAAGGTCAAAGAAGAACAAGGAAAAGTAAACAAGCTAGCATGCAACCAGACTTCTTTGTCTCTAGTGTGCCTGTGACCCTTGACACTTCGCATGATGTAAATGATCCATTTCTGGACAATTTAGATAATTCGATGGAATTTGAAGTAGAAGGACATATAGAGGAGGAGAAAACAAAGAATAAATAGGAAGAGAAGATACAGGAGAAGGAAACACGGCAAGAAGAAAGGAAGGAAGAAGAGACTAGAATAGAGAAAGTAGTTGAGGTTAGAATGGAACAAAAGAAAGAACCTAACACCTCTTCTACTCTATTGTTGGCAAGTATGGCCAAGCCAACAAGCGCAGATGTAGAGAGCATGGATGAGGATGAGCTCATGAGGCTGTCTTTTATGGATTTTGCTAAGGAAAAAGAAAGATCAGTACAGAAAGGAGACAAGAGAGTAAAGGTAATGACTAGAGTAGTAGAGATAGTAAACATAATACTTCCTACATAGATTATCTTTCAAGGAAAGGATGAAGTAGAAAACCTAGGCATGGCATTAGATAGCTTTGATAGTCACTTTGAGTCACTACTGAAGACTACAAAGAATAAGGCAGAGAAGAGATTTTTGGAGAAGAAGTTGAAAGAAGTTTGTCAGTCCATCTCATGGGACTTGGACATTCTTAAGGAAACTACACTTAAGGCTAAGAGTTATGTAGCACAAGGTAGAAAAGTATACAGTTACTACATAAACCCTTGTAGACATATAAAGAACATTGAAGAATTCTAGCCAAGGATAGGGCTACCCTTGACAGTTTGATGGATAGTTGTGAAACATCTTCACAAACTGTGATTGAAATGGATAAGCAAGCATCCAAGCTTTTGGATAAAATTAATGCTCTGGAAATGGAGAAAGGGAGAGTGGTAGAAAGATTTGGCTTGTTGAAGAGCCTAATAACTCCTAAACTTTCAATGCTTGAAACTCATCTAATAGAGATGGAAAAGGTAGAAGGATCAATGTCTAAGGCTATACCCATTGAGCTTAAGGTAGCAAAGACAACATCATATGCACTGAATGTCCATTGATCCATGTCAATGAGATTTTGATCAAGTCATGGGATGAGGAAATGAAGACCTTGGAAAACTCTTCCAAGATATGTTAAATTTGGTGAGTAAGCACTAAATCTTCTTGTGCTTACAAAGTTTTGAAATTTTGTATGTACCTTTGCCATTGATGTCAAAGGGAGAGGAAGAGAAGACAAAAATGAAGAGAGGAGAAGAGAATAGAAAAAGAGAAGAAGAAGAAGAGTAAATAAGGAGAAAATAAAAGAATTAAAAAAACAAAGAACAAAAAAAAGACATGTATATAAGTAGAAGGGAGATAGTGCTTAGACACTTAGTCATTTTTCATTAAGTGTTGCCATCAATGCCAAAGGGAGAAATTGTTGGCAAGTGATATTTTGGAGCACTAGGGATCACTTGAGGGTTGTAATTTATGGAAACACTTATGCCAGAGTGATTGCATGCAGAGATTTTTGGTACTGGAGTCACAGTCATGAAAATGACTAAGTACAGAATCAGGATAACAGTATACTGTGTTACAATTTTGGTTAGCGATGACAATGTATAAGGTATTATGGCTTGCAAAGTTAGTAGAAGGATTTTTAGGGTATGTATATGCTTCAGTTAAGATCGCATGTGTTTTGGTGATCAAATTAGTGAGATATAGTGTTTTGAAGCTATGCGAAGACAAAGAATCAGTGTAGCAGGGCACATAAGCAATTGTAAAGATTAAGGCAAGGTTAATGGATATGGAAACATGCTAAGTTAGATAGAAGTTGTATATTGCTGACACTTTGGTAATATATGTTTTTCAACTCTATGTTTAGCATTTGGATAAGTTTTATTATGTTTTGTGAAGTATTTTGAGAGACGACTAGATGGAAGATTTTGTATAAATATAGAGTGCTTTATGAAAGCGATATGTATGGATGTGATGATGATGTGATGGATGCGAATCTGAGATCAGAGAGAAGATGCAAGATCAATGTTTGATAGAGCTATAACTAGAACTATCTAAGCTAAGGAAGTACTTGTATTGTTCATTTTTTAGAACTCTTTTGAGATAGTATTTTGATTGTGAGAGTTGTATGCTCACCACCTTTAACCAGGCGTTTGTATCTCCTAACAAGGTTTTGTATTTCTCTAACAAGGAAATGTACTATGTAACAATCAGCTCCTAACAGGGCTAGATCTCCTAACAGGGATATAATATTTTAGTGCATAGTTGTGGGTATTCATCCCCACTAGGGTTATCCTTTGGCCAGGGTTTCCTCGAGAAAAAATCATGGTGTCACGAGTAATGTGTTTTGCATTTATGTTCTTTTCATTTCAGCATTGTTATGGTTTATTTATAACTGGTTGAAGTTTAAATTAAAGTGCAATAATATTGATTCACCCCCCCCCCACCTCTCAGTATTACCTAATCCTAACAGACTATTTATAAGATTTGAGGAAGGGCTTGGGTTAGAAGGGATGGTTAGGGTTTAGGATCAAGGGTTACGGTTTAGGACCAAGGGTTAGGGTTTAGAGTCAAAGAGATAAGGATGGGCATTAATGGTTGAAGGGATCAAGGTTGCTCACACATGTGTGAGAAACATTAGGGAAGTGTGAAGGGAACAAGAGTGGAAGAGTGGAGATGGGATCTCATTAATAAGGCTGTAAGAGCCATTAATGAGGGTGTAAGGGATCATTAATGTGTTTGTAAGGCTCATTAATAAGGGTGTTAAATTTGGGTCAAAGGGAGATGGTTAGGCTAAGAGGGTTAGGAATCACCCCTTAAGTGGGGTTTAGGGAGTGATTAGGGATGAGAGGATAGGTTTAGGGGATTCTAGAAGATATCTAGGATTTTGGGGATTTTTAATAAATAATTTATTTATTTAAAAGGGGTTTTGGTTGAGACAATTTATTAAATAATTTAATAAATTAGGAGAGATAAATATTTAAATTTGATTTAAATATTTTTGGGAGTGATTCTTTAATTAAATGAAATATTTAATTAAAATGGGAGGGGATAATAATAATATTAATTAATTAATTAATTAATGATGATGTCATCAGGACTTTTATTAATTATAATAAATTTAGTTAATAAGTGGATTTTTAGGTGTCTACAATAGTAATACCAAATTTGGTGAAACAAAGATTTTGAAGAATATACAAAGGAAAGAGACAAGGTGGTACTAGATCTTATTAAGTAATTACAAAATAGACTAAGGTACCTTATCCTTGACACTAGAATTGGTAAATTTTGTGTTTACATCATGATGGCATTCTTGAGTGATATCAATCATCACCAAACTCAAAATGTGACCAATTCACATTTACAAACTTACAATGGTCTAATTAAACCTAGGCTACATAACATGACCTAATCTAAATTTATATCATATAATGAAACACTGCGTACAAAATTATCTAAAACATCATCATCATAATCCACACACATATTCTAATTATAAATCTCCTTTAATAACATCAAACTAACCAATAGTAACAACCAAACCAGTACCAAATCAAATTAGAAAGCTACCCAATCCTACTCTAATCACTCAAGTCAACTTATAGATCTAATTTGCTATTATAAATTTAAGCCACTCCATTAAAGTCTAAACAAATGACAAATAACATGCACATTATAAATCTTCTATTATAATGCCAAACTAACAATAACAACCTAGTACCAAACTAGATTATAAAGCTACCCAAGCCTACTCTAATCACTCAACTCAACTTATAGATATAATTTAGTATTGTAATCTTAAATCATTCCATTAAAGTCTAAACAAATGGAAATAACATGCACATTATAAATCTCCTATTATAACATCAAGCTAACCAAAGTAATAACCACCTACTATCAAACCAAAGTAGAAAGCTACCCAACATGCACATTATAAATCTCCTATTATAACATCAAACTAGCCAAAGTAATAACCAGCGTACTATCAAACCATAGTAGAAAGCTACCCAACCCTGCTCTAATTGCTCAAGTCAACTTATAGATCTAATTTGGTATTATAACCCTAAACAACTCCATTAAAGCCCAAACAAATGGTAGGTAACATGCACATTGAAAATTTCCTATTATAACTTCAAACTAACCAACAATACCAACCAACCCAATACCAAATCAGATTAGAAAGCTAACCAATCCTACTTTAATTGCTCAAGTCAACTTATAGGTCTAATTTGGTAGTATAACCCTAAACCACTACATTAAAGTCTAAACAAATGACAGATAAAATGAACATTGTAAATCTCCTATTATAAAGTCAAACTAACCAACAAAAACAACCCAGTACAAAACCAGATTAGAAAGCTACCCAATTCTACTCTAATCACTCAAGTCAACCTATAGGTCTAATTTGGTATTATAACCCTAAACCACTACATCAAAATCTAAACAAATGACAGATAACATGAACATTGTAAATCTCCTATTATAGAGCCAAACTGACCAACAAAAATAACCCAGTACAAAACCATATTAGAAAGTTACTCAATCCTACTCTAATCACTCAATTTATAGATCTACATCAGTATCATAACCTTCATCGAAGTCAACTTATAGATCTAATGTGGTATTATATCATTAAACCCTTTGATGAAAGTCTAAACATGACATATAACATGCACACAAGCATAAATCCCTCAACAAAATCTTGCTGATTAAGTTGAATCACATGGTGCAAGTATGGGTGACTATAACTCAAAGCTACCCAAGTAGATAGACACAAATGACGAACTTTAAAAAATAATAATAATAGAGTAGTCAGCACCTTTCTATTTCCAACAACTATCACAGGTTGTTTAGTCTAGTGGGGGGCCCTAGGGGATGAGATTTGACACTTCCCTGCTGATGTACGGCACCCTAAATCGCAATGTTTGCTATCCCAATAAAGTTAAGCACGGGAGGCCATACAAATTTCAAAAAATAATATTTGTTGTGGGAGGCCCATCGGCTTTTAAATGTCAAAAGTTTTATGATTATTAAACTCTCCATGTGCCCAACCTTGTTTCCCAAGCTTGGATTATCTGTCGGTATTCCACAACGTGCTCACGAACCCCACAATAATTCACGTCATATACAGCTCTGCAATTGACGGGAGCTTCAATGACTTGGTTAATGCAAGGTGGACATATCATAGAGATAAAGAAGGGGGTCACATTTAATTTTTTTAAATATGGTAGGTTTCTACACTGCTTTTTTTTTTCATGTTTTATGTCTTTACATGTTTTCTTATTTGAGTTATGAGTCCTAAAGATACATGAATATTTAATAATAAATGTAAGGATGGATAGGACTCTATTTTCAATATAAATATTCAATAATAATATTGTGACAAGGGATAAAATCTTGTTATGAGTTGTAAGGACAGATGGAGATTTCACCTTCAACATGAATACCCAATAATACCCCCCTAACAACAGTTTGCAACTTGTTATAAGTCGTAAAGACAAATGAGGATTTCACCCTCAATATGAATACTCAATAATAACATCCCAATAGGGTTTGAACTTTGTTATGAGTTGTAAAGACTAATGGGGGATGTCACCGTCAACATGAATACTCAATAGTAGATGTAAGGATGGATGGGACTTCATAGTCAACATGAATACTCAATAATAACACCCTAACATGAGTTTGAACCTTGTTATGTGTCATAAAGATAGATAGGGGACTTCACCCTCAACATGAACATTGAATAATAGATGTAAGGATAATGGGGAGTTCATCCTCAAATGAATACTCAATAATAACACCCTAACGAGGGTTTGAACATCTTTGTGAGTCGGAAGGACAAATGGGGACTTCGTCCTCAGCATGAATACTCAAAAATAACTTCCTAATAAGGGTTTGAATCATTTTATGGGTCATAAGGTCATATAGGGAACTTCATTCTCAACATGACTACTCAATAATAGACATAAGGATGGATTGAGGACTTCATCCTCAGCATGAATACTCGATAATAACACCCTAACACAGACTTTAACCTTGTTGTGAGTCATAAGGACAGATAGGGGATTTCATCCTCAACATGAATACTCAATAATAGAAATAAGGACAAATGGGAACTTCATCCTCAACATGACTACTCATAGTTATGGACTTCATCCCCCACATGAATACTCCATAAATAGACACACGGATAGATGGAGACTTCATCTCAACATGAATACTCAATAATAATATCCTAACATGAACCTTGATGCTAGGAACCACAACATCATGAGTTAACTATCACACTATGTGATTATTAGTTTTAATGTTTTACTTATTGTACATGGATTTGAGTTGGTTTAAATTGAATGCACAATAGGGGTTTTCTCATTATTTAACTAATTGTAGTATGGATATAAGAACGACTAGGATGAGATTTGATTTAATCTAATTATATTATTTAAATTTGTTTAAATTAATCTTATAATAGAGTTTTATTTTATTTTTCATTATTTAGTTAATTATAGGAGTCAAGGATATTAGAATTTAGGAGTGAGAAGAGATTTGATTAGTATGTGTTTTTCATATGGAGGATAGATGAGGGACTTCATCCTCCACATGAATACTCCATAATAAACATGAGGACATACTAGGATTTCATCCTCAACATGAATACTCAATAATAACACCCTAACATGGGCTTGAGTCTTGATGGTAGGAACCTCAATGCCATGAATCAACCATTGCATTACATTATTATCAATTTTATGTTTTATTTATTATGAATGGATTTGACTTGGTTTAAATTGAACTTATAATAGAGTTTTTTCATTATTTAATTAATTATAATAGTCATGGATAATAGAACTTACAAATGAAATGAGATTTGATTTATTCTAATTAAATTATTCAAATTGAGCTTACAATAGAACTTTTATTTTATTTTTTATTATTTAATTAATTATAAGTCATTGATATCAAAATAGAAGTGAGATGAATTCAATTTATTTAGCCTATCTTTTAATATTAAGATTTTTTGAGGCTTTAATTTTTTTTCAATAGATATATTATTTTTTAATACTTAAAATATTATTTTTAATAGTTTTAAATTTCATTTAACTTAAATTTATAATAAATTTTATTATTTATTATTTTCTTATTTAATAGAATATAAACAAATGTACACAAGTATACAAATTTAAGAAAGATGAGATTTAATTTAATTTAATAATTATTAATATTCATTTAAACTATTTTCTATATATTTAATTAAATTTTATATTATTTTTAATCTATAATATTTAATATATTTTATAATATTTAAATTTAACTTAAACTGAATCTATAAAAAAAAAATTTCTTAACTATTATAGATCATAACTTATATATTATTTTACCTTATATCTATATTCATAAAAAATAATTATTTCTTTAACTATTATGATAGATCATTAATTTATATATTATTTTTACCTTATATCTATATCCATAATTTTTATTTTATTTTAATTCAATAATTTTTAATATTATTCTTTAAACCAAGTTTCTTCATTGTTGATAACAACATTTCATTATTTTTGACATTCTTTTAAGAATTTAGACTACATTCTTTTAAAAATTTAGACTACAATTTCATTTGGAATTCTTTCATTATTTTTTACATTCTTTTAAAATTTTAGACTATAATTTGATTTGGAAATCTTCTTTTAACATTTTGTGCTTTCATCATCTTATATATATATATATATATATATATATATATATATATATATATATATATATATATATATATATATATATATATATATATATATATATATATATATATATATATATATATATATATATATATATATATATATATATAATTTTTTTTTTTCAAATATGATTCTTTTCATGTTGTTTTAAATAATATATAATTGAAATATATCTTTTTATCATTCATATTAATATTTTAATTATTGATTTTATTAAAGATAAATCAAAATTTGAAGGGATCCAAAGTCTTGGATAGAAAAGCACATAATAATATTTTCTTATTTTTTCATAATATGTGGTTGAAATGTATCTTTTAGTCATTCATATTAATGCTTTAATTATTGTTGTATCTATAGTGTAGACATACTTATTTAAGTTGTTCTATTTATTCGAGAGTATTTTAATTTATATTTTTAATTTACTACATAAATATATACTTTTTTTTATTATATTATTTATTTAAAAAATTATTTTAATTTTATATATAAATATTATTTTATATTTTTAAAATTTCTTTGATTATTCAAATATTTTTATTTTATTTTGATCATATAATAATTTTAATATGAATAATTATTATAATATTTATACTTTATTATTATTCTATCAAAATACTCCTCAACATAATTAATAACAAATAATATACTATAGTAGTTGAGAGCGGCATAATGGGTGGACAAAGTAAGAATAAAACCCAACGAGCATGATGAATTTAGGAACAATGCTAATTGTGTGGCACGTTTGCAAGGAGGGAGGGATTGCTCAATATATGGAGAGTATGAATGGGTATGATGAGAATTTGTCCATATAATTTGCTTCACTTCATGAGTAGAGAAAAGGGTCATGATGGGGGGAATTTTGTTTGAGATTAATAAAGAAGCAATAGCTAAGGTGATAGGCCTCCCTAATTCTTGAAGGAAATGGAAGAAAATGAGTCAGGTGTCAGATATAGACAACCTCAACCAATGTTTCAAGGAAAATGAAAGCCCTACTAAACTTCATGGAGGCTATGGAAGAGAATAGCTTTCAGAACCCTAGGACTAGGTCTGCATCATGGTGATGAAATGTTTCACCTTCAAAGGGGTTTATTACTTCAATCATATGCTCTTGCTCAATCACTTTCATAACCACAGTCTTATTTCAATTCTCCTCTTTCTTTTGAACTCTTTGGAGAATTTTGCTAAAGAGGCGATGGATAGTTCTAAGGGTTAGGGTAAAAAACTTATTTCCCTTCACTGAAGCCTAATTTTCTATCTCTATCACTTCCGCATGGCCCTATGCCCACCTAGACTGATTGTGGTCCATGAAGTCCCCAATTTTTCTACTCCTCCTTTGGTAGTTTTTTGGACACCCCTAGCCTGAGAAAGAAGAAATGTATCAAGAATTTAGGGTTAAAATACTACTAAGGTTCTCCCAAAACCCCTTCACACAGTGCCATTAAGATTGAGTTGGCTAACCATAAACAAAAATACATCCCCTTAACAAGAAAAAGGGAAAGCATCTAATAAAAAAACTAAATTTACCATACAAGAGATTGTTTTTGAGGATGAGGTTGTGGAATAAACTAGAACCCAAGTAGAATATCCAATAGGTTTGCTACCTACTCTACTAATAAGGGAAAAAAGAAGAAAAAGGTTGAGCCAGACACTGAGGAAGATGAGGGTCATGGGAGTGAGGAAATGAAGACAAAATTAAAGATGTGGAAGTTGAGAGAGAGAGAGGGACATGGAGGTGGAAGATAGCTATGAGGTGATCAACAAATCTACATGTGTCTAAAAGTATGAAAACTAGGCCCATTGATCACACTTATTAAATGATGTCAAAGGAAGAGGATGCTAGCAAGCCAAGAATTGTTGGGACCTGTGATGACAAAAACAAATTGGGACTTGTGTGAAGATCACCACCATCATGGATGAGATGGAAAAGACCAAAGTTAGGGCGGTTGAGCTTGAAAGGAAAATTACCAACATATCCAGGTTTGGCCTATGTGTGATGCATAGCTTGGTCACTTCTCTATGTCTTTTATAGAAGAAAAACCTTGGAGCTAGAGAGAGCAAGGATGGCAGTTGCAAAGAACTTTTTAAGTTCATGACAGAGGATTATTCTAATGTGTTGCAACAAGTGGGATGCAAATTCAAAGGAGCTTGATAGAGATGGGTTCCCCTCATTTTTTAGCTTCTACTATTAATGAGTAGGCTTGGCATAATAAGTTAAAACATTTAAAGTTATTTTGGTTTTTACTTTTAAGTAAATTAGTTAAGATTACTACTAGGGATGACCCTAAGTGGCTTTCTTTTAAGACTTGTGCTATTTTATATGGTACACTGGATAGGAGTTCCAGAGACTATAGTTTCTATTTGATGATGTTGTTGATGGTTATATTTTGATGTTTTTGGTATTCATAGTTTTATATTAATGTGTTGAAATTGTTGATCCTACTGACTGAACGCTCTTTGGACTATTGTATTATGGACAACACCCTTGTTATGTTACTTTTAATATAAAAACAAACAATTTAAATTTATAAGTCACTTAATATTATAAAATTTAATATAATTTCTTTAAATTTAATAATAAAAATATAAAATAATAATTATCAAAATATCAATTCATAAAAGATATGACTCACTAGTTTGGTGGAGGGGATAGCTCATGTATATTAATCATCAAGCAATCATTTCTTTATAATCTTATTAGGATGGATTGTGATGTTTTTGATAGATAAAGCAACAAGAGGGTGCTGGCCCGAATAACAAAGGACTAGTAGCACATTAACAACACATTAATGTAACCAGTCAAAGAAGATAAACAGTTTAGCAGTATAATCACCAGTCTAAATCTACCCCTATCAAAAACATAATCCACAATACTAATCAATCGAATTAAAATAGAGTATCTAGACCGAGTAGTAGCATGTAAAGTATTAGTTAAAAGCCACACAGGGCTAAACAGGAAGCTGTAAAAATTAACATTAACCCCAACAACAAAATAGGGGGTCCTAGGGCTAGGCCCAAACAAAAATAACCAGCACATGGGAACCAGAATTAATTTTTCCCACCCAACTTCTTAGACAGCAGGGTCTTCACCCACTCTTCCTGCAAAAATAGGAAAAGATCCTTGTTGTCCTCGTTCACTTCCAAACGAGGACATTAAAGATATTAGCCATAACTTTTATTACATTAAATTAAAAATATTTTATATAAATATAATAAATGACATATAATAAAATAATCTTATAATATCTAATATATTGATTTTTTAAGATGATAAGATTGTAAATTGTTCATGTTTATCAATTTCTTTTGCATTAGTTCATTTTGAAATTATAATTTATCGTATGAGTATTCAACATTCAATTTTAGCTTGCTAGATGGCTATTATTTTAAACATGTGCTCAAATATGCTAATTCCATCACTATTAATCAATCTCTTTCGACTTGGACATAATCAAACATATTGTCTAGTTGCCTAATTTTAAAATTAAAAATCTCTTGCTTCTCAAGCCAACCTTCTACCTAATGGACATAATAAAACCTATTGTCTAGTTGCCTAGTTCTAAAATTAAAAATCTCTTACTTCTCAAGTCAACCTTATACCTAAGTATAATTGTTAACTCCCAGTTTGCATCTTAGAAGTGTCATGCCCAAAATTAGGGCAAAACACACACAACAATTTTTTATTTAAAGTCACTAACTACAAGATTGTAAACTAGGACTCAAGAACAAAACATCTTCTAATGCACCCACCTAACAAGGGGATTCGAGGCATGCACTAGCTTGCCGACATCCCCACTATGTCAAGTGCACTAGGCCGAGGAAAAACACTAACTAGAGTAAGACATGACGAGACTACGAGGGAAAAATCCCTAAATCGAATTACTCAAATTAAAATAATACAACAATAATACCAAATTAAATAAATTAATATTAAATTCCCTAAGTTAATTTTACTTAAATAATAACGTGTAGCATGTAACAATTTAAAATGTTAAAATATTACCACCATTAAAATTTATTAATGGTTTATCAATTTAATAGATTATGCTCCAAAATGTGAAAACAAATAAATGAAGATTCACCCATCCAACTAAACAATTAATAATTAAATAAATAAATGACTAAATAAAAAGAGGTCTAAAATCTACACAACCATAAGAATAAAATTAATAATAAAAGTCTAAATAATGCCTTATCTAAAAATCAATCCAAATCCCGAATTAATAGGGGGGACAATGGAAAATCAAAAGGCATTGTAATTAATAATAGAAATTACATTTATAAAGAATTAATTACCCTTCTCTCACTTTCTCTGTTCACATCCTTCGAAATACCATGGGTTTTGCAGGTTGTCTAGAGATTAAGGCACAAGTATTCACCCAAGCACACATGGATGTATACACACACTCTAGTGTGTATACTTCCATACATGCTTGAGCTAATACAACCATGGAAACCAGATTAAAAAAGGGCTAGATTTAGGTCTCGGGCTCATGATGCCCTTCACGTGCTCTGGTCTCTTACCAGAAGTGGTATACTGATAATAGTGTCCCACAGGTGATTTACAAATTTGCATTACTTTCGATTTAACATACAGGTCTAACTAAAATTATAATATAGGAGTAGGGTTGAGGTAGTTGTATGTTTTCTAGATACTACTAAGCACATAGTCTTTATTCATTATTTTCCTTTTAAAAGAATTAATATCAATATTTATGATGTTTAATTCTTCATATGACGTTACCTCTACCATCAGTGTTTAGGACCCAAACGGGTCTAACCCTCGAATAAATTTATCTTAGCATACATCCATTTTAATAACATGGGTCATCAGAAGGAATCGACCCACACGAAGCCTCAAGAAGATGGTATATGCGCATGGCCTGATTACAATATAGCTCTTATCTGTTAGATTTGAATTTATTATTAGTCCCTGCCTATATATAGGCAGGGAACTATTGTTTTCATTTGCCTGTTTGGAATTAGTTTGAAGTCCAAAATTATTGAAATGTAAAGTTTAAGTTTAGTTTTATTTTAAAAATAATTTTTATTCACAAATTTCTTTTTTCTTATTGGCTACTGGTATTTTTGCTAGGGGTTTAATTAATTTTTTAGTTCAAAAAATAGGAAAAAAAGAATCTGGAACCTTCCTTTCTGGAAGGCTCCAGCTCATCGATCCCCAAATTACAAGTCTTCCCTCCTCTTCATCCATGACCATGTTATCTCTGTTTTGAGCCTTCATACGAAAGCTAAGGTAGGGACTATAGCTCCTCATGAAAATTGTTCTGGAATAGAGCTTCCATGGCCCACCCAAATAGGCATGTGAATTTGGGGATTGGCATAGAAATCAGTCATGTAATTCTCTATTCCATTGATAATGCACTTGTCGAACACAAATCCAGAGGACTGGCCCGATCCAATCTTCCATGGGCTGTAATGGTGCTGATCTCTCCGAATTCGGAAGGTAGTAAACAAGGGCGGACGAGAATGGTGGAGTTATGGAAGACGGCGGCTGCGTTGCCGAATATGAAATCGACTGTGCCTTTGATTCTGTAGTGGAGTAGAACTGGCGAAGGGTGTGAGAGTAAAGGGTGTCTTGATGCCCAACAATGGCGCATCTGTGGAATACAGAGATATCGCTGTCCACACGCAGGGCAACGGCCTGGCTCATTTTGGGCCCCATGCTGTTCTCGAATGTTATGTCCCATGCTACAAATCCATCCGCGTTCACGCCTGTAGAATTCAAGAATTAGGATAAATTTGCTCAAATAAAGCTCTTGCAGAGAAAAAGAGTTAGGCAGATAGACAGATAGAGCTAACACAAAAAAGAGTCAGGCAGATAGATTGTTGTGGGCTGCAAATGGAATTCAATTCATGATATTGAAAAATAATCTACTTCTTGGCCATGGTAGCAGATAATGACCTCCAATTAGATGACAAAATAGTGCAGAGAAAAATGACTATGAACTAGGGAACTATAGAGAAGTTACCAACAGTCGTAGAGCCGTAAGTGCCAACGCCTGGCTGCAGAGCATTCATGGAACCAGTGATAACAGTCTGATCCATGCCATCGCCCACCAGCATAAGAAATTTCTAGCAAAGAAGTCGATGATCATGCTGCTAATGAGCCAAACGGTGATCAAAGTAGGGAGGCGTTTGAGTACACAAAGCATTATGTAGCTGCTTGCTCGGCTCCAAATCGGTAGCCTGGAATCCATTTTCCGACGGCTTCGGCTTCTCTGAATCTGCGAAATTGCTTTGAGCATGGTCACCACGCCCCTTTGCCCCGGGTTCGAGTCGTCAGAAACCCTACCATTTTTTGAGTGGCGTGCAATTGCAAGTTTTTTACTATAGGCAAAAAGGAGGGACTATAGCTCACCCAGAGCTCTTGTTAATGTTATGGATACATCTTAGATTATATCCCTTTATTCCCTACAAGCGCATGGGAAGGGTTTATGTTTCTATAGAGGAGACACATCAAACAAAGAATATCAGAAAGTCGGAGAAGGTGGGGGAGCACTGCTTGTAGTGGATGAAGCCACATGCAGCAGTGGCACTGCCACTGTAACAATGGCTTGGCCGTTGGTCAGTGGCACTGCCACTATTCGCAGTGGCCCTAGCCGCCATCGAACAGTGCATCTGCGGTCGCGCTAGGGTTAACACTTGGCCATGCACTCCATAACCTTTTTCGAAGGGTTGATTTTCTCAAATCATTGTAATGTTCAGTTGTAATTAATTTATTTTAAGGGTTTCAAAGATAGACATTGCAATGCAAATTTATTAAGTGCTAAACAACCACTACCACACAACATGCTACTCATTTGATAAGATGAGGATTGGTGTACAGCTGATAATAAATAAGGTTCGCTACCATGCGATGAATATATGGTGTGATTTATCCTAAATGAAATATACTAAATGTAAGTATGAAATCCACAATCATATTATTATTATATGCATATATCTGCAAGATATTTATATATAATAATGATATATATAATATACATAAATTTAAGAACCTCACATATATTATATATATATATATATATATATATATATATATATATATATATATATATATATATATATATATATATATATATTTAAAAAAACTTTATTTTAATCAGACATATCTAATTCACAGCTTGCTGCTATAAAATGTAATGATACACATAAGTATATTGTAAGTAGATACTGTGTTTATTAATACTCATGCATATATTGACAATATAATAATCATGAAGATGCGTAAGCATAAAAAGAAGTACATTTGGAACATAAGTAATTTTAAGGGATGTGGAATCACAATTCACATTCATAGATAACTTGATCATTCTAAAGGAAATAATAGATCCATTCTTCGTTTCTTAAATAGTAAAACAACTATGTCTACAAACATTAACTTTATTTGAACTTTTATAAAATGGAAATGAACTTTCTAATAAGAGCACGCTTAAATAACTATATGATCAAATTCCTTTAAAACAAAATAAACTAAATGGACCATTTCATACTGTATAAGGAATTCTATTCTTTCTTTACAAATATCCAAACAACAACGTAGCATTTACATTTAATTCAAAATACTAGCATGTTTCTTCAACATGAAGGAAATCATTGCATCTTTCTCATCATCATACTAGTCAATAGATGGAAAGAAAATAAATTATCCTATTATCTATTACAAGCATTCTTACTGCTAGGCTCTATTACATAGCCTTCATTTAAACAACCTTCATAAGGGAATCAAGCCAAGTAACTCAAATAACATGGAGAAGATCTCTACAAATACTCTTTTATCTCCTTGAAAAAAAAAACAAGTTAAGTCTTGTGAAATCTGCAAAATAAAATGACAGACCATGGAGGCTCACCTCCCAACCTAGGCCATTTCATGGCCACCCCTGAGCTAGGGGAAATGGAGAGGATATGGGGATAATACATGCACACACCAAGAACATGCACAACAAAACCAGCAATACACATGAACACCAAATTCCCTTGCCATGGCTAGAACAAAATGAGTCACCTTGGACCCATAGTAGGGGTGAAGGTGGAAGCTACCCAACTAGGAGACTGCCACAATACAAGAATAAACCAGCCTTCAACAAGGCTTAAAAATATGTTCAAATTGCCTTCACAAGGCCAATGATACAACCATCAACCCCTCACATAATCTACACCAAATCAACACCCTTATGCCCCCCAAATAGTATACACAAGGATGGAACATGGATGCCCATATATCCATGTCTTATCCCCTTCCTCCTAGAGGAAGGACTCTACACTAGATGAGTAGTCCCAACTCTTTCTATTCACCCATCAAGGCTCTCTTCCCTCCCAAGGGTGAGTTTGACCTTGCACACCCCGAAGAAAACAATGTAACAAGGAAAGGAAGACACCATAGTCGTGCATAAGCCAAAATGCCAAACAACCACTTACAACACTAAGCATTCACATAACACAAGAAAGTAAATCATGTACATAACATTAAGACAAAGAGTTTTCAAGATCCAACCTCAATCCAAGCTAATGGAAATGAGGGTTGAGATGAGCTTTCTCCAACTAGCCTCTTCCTTTATTATCCAGCAACCAAAATCCTCCAAAATCAATCAAGACCAAAATCTCACAATCTCTCAAGTCTCCAAAAATTGAGAGTGGGCAATTACCCACAAATTTTCCCTCCATCTCCTTAAAAAGACAAACCCTATCCCTTTCAAACAAGAGGGGAAATTCAAATTCAAAATTCAAAAAGAGGAGTGGGCTTGGCATGCAATTCCAATTTCGTCACTTTTCAAAAGAGCATCTTTTGGAAGGGCAAAAATAGCCAAAATACATCATAATGGTCAAAATTTGACCACCAACACATGGCACCACTATGGGGCAGCCTATTTTTAATCTCCACTACCTTAAATGGTCATTAAAATCCACTCAAAGACCACCTAAAGATTGCATACGAAAATGAAGAGATTCCCACTCAAGGCTCCTAAAAATAGAGACCATCCACACACATAAAGCACTTGGGCATGCCAACTCACATGACATGTGTCAATTGACACCACAAAAGAATCACATACAACACAATGCACATGGCATGTCAAGTTGACTGAAATAACAAAATAAAATATACATAGTTAATAAATACATTCATGCATCACTTTATAACAATTACACATTACAACGAGGTTTATTTATTCCCTTGGAGATAACCTTGGCTTAACATGATTTTAACAATTATCCATCTTTGGTTTCCCCTGATATATCCATGGTCTCACCTGCACACTTGACAAAATGTCAGTAGCTCATGAAATGTCAAATAACATATATATAAGTAAATAGAAGACATCTTTAAAAAATTCACATTCTTAACATCATAAATTTCTAACTGCATTCCATAATAATTCTCATCATTTCCAACATAGCATTTCTAAAGCATATAAAGTCAAGAATAAAATGATACATGTTAATTCACCTAACATAATAATCATGATCATTTCTCACAAATTTCCCTAACACTGACTGAACATCAAAGTATCATACATAAATCAAAGATTTATCAATTACTATGCTCATGACCTAATAAATACAATGAAAGTAAAAGTCCTATATCATCATCACATAATCATAAGTCATCACATAGTATCATAATATAATGTCTTTGTCCAAATAGTCCAACAGGATAAAATAAAGTGTCACGGGGTGAGGCCTCACATCCTCCCCACCTAGGCATGAACTTCCTCCTAGATTTCATCAAAAAGGTGGGGATACTATGCTCTCATGTGTGTTGCATCCTCCCATGATGTCGTAACCTCATCATAGAAATTCCACTAGACCCTAACCCGGTCTAGCTCTTGACCTCAAAGGGCCAGTGTCCTGCGAGCCAAAATACATATGGGCTCCAACACTAGATGTCTGTCTGACTCCACCTGTAAAGCATCCAAATCACTAATGTGAGTCTCATCATAGATATACTTCCTTGAAGGAGAAACATGAAATACATCGTGGATACGCGATAGGCTAGGTGGAAGAGCTAGTCGATATGCACTAGGCCTATCCTCTCTAAGATCTCAAAAGGTCCAACAAAATGAGGTGCAAGCTTAGAACCCTTTCCAAAATGGATTGGGCTCTTATGCGTCTCACTCTCAAGAAGACTTTGTCTCCAACCATATAAACACGATCAATCCTCTTCGCATCCGCATATTTCTTTTGTCTATCTTGAGCCTCTCTAAGACGCTTCTTGATCAAGTCCACCTATTGCTCCATCTCCCTGACCAACTGTGGTCCCTCAGCCACTCTATCCTCAATCCTATCCCAACTCAAGGGAGTCTTGCAAGGTCTACCATACAAGGCCTAATAAGGTGGCATACCCAAGGAAGAATGATGTTTGTTATTATAGGCAAACTCCACCAAGTATAGCACTCCTCCCATCTAGTTTGGTGATCCATCACATACATACGAAGCATATCCTCCAATACCTGATTAGCCCTCTCGGTCTGACCATTTGTCTCAAGGTGATAAGCTGTGCTGAACATTGAGCCTGGTGCCCAATGCTGACTGTAACTCCCTCCAAAAGGATGATGTGAAAAGAGAATCTTTGTCAAATATAATCTACGAGGACCTCCATGAAGTCTGACAATATCCCACAAGAATACCTATGCCACTACATGTGCTATGAAAGTAGTACGAATGGGTGAGAAGTGGGCTACCTTAGTCAACCTATCCATTGTCACCATAATAGCATCGTGGTGATGAGAAGACATAGGAAGACCAACAACAAAGTCCATGGATATAATATCCCACTTCCACTTGGGTACCTCATGTGGCTAAAGAAGCCCACCTAGATGGCGATGCTCTGCCTTAACTCTATGGCACTCCAAACATCTAGCCACAATATCTACAATGTGCAACCTCATACCCGGCCAATGGTATAGCTGCCTCAAATCTGCATGTAACTTCTTGACTCTAGGATGTGCTGCATAAGGAGCTCTATGAGCCTCAAGAACAATGAAGTCACACAACCCACCAAAAGAAGGTACATAGATGCATCCTCTATGATGGAGAAGACCATCGGACTCAAGAGTGTAATCTAAGAACTTCCCCTCAAGAGGCCTCTACGACTGAACCATCTAACAAACCTCGGAATAGAATCCATCCTTAGGTAAGTGCCTACAAAATGCATCCTCTCAAATCGGTTCTAGAAGACATAGATGTAAGCTCATGGCATCTCCTACTCAAGGCATTTGCAACTAAATTCTCCTTACCCTTGATGTAGTGAACATCAAAGTTGTACTCACAAAGGAACTCCATCCATCTCCTCTACCTAGCGTTGAGATTCGGCTAAGTGAAGATATACTGCAAACTTTGATGTTCTGAGTGAAGCTCGAATCTATGACCCAAAGAAAATGTCACCATCTCACCAAAGCGTGCACCACTTTTGCAAGCTCAAGGTCATGGGTAGGATAGTTGAGCTTGTGAGTCTTGAGTTTCCTAGACTCATAGGTAATAGCTCGACCTCCCTGCATAAGGACTACTCCTATACCATCTAAAGATGCATCTGTGTAAACCACAAACTCTGCTGAAGGATCCGACACTACGAGAATAGGTGCACTAGTGAGTGCTCTCTTGAGCTCCTGAAAAGCTCTATCACACTTCTCTGTCCACTCAAACTTATTACCCTTCCTTTGGAGGGAAGTGATAGGATGATCCACTCTTGAGAATTCCTCAACAAAATGTCTATAATAACCTACAAGTCCATGAAACTCCTGACCTCGGTCACACTGGTAGTGCTGGCCAATCCATAATCACTCCAATCTTAGATGGGTCAATAGTAATCCGATCTCCCGATATCACATGACCAAGTTAATGACCTCTGATCTGAAAAAGGCACACTTTGACAAACTGTCGAACAACTAATTCTCCCTCAAACATTGAAAAAACTACCTCAAATGCTCCTCATGCTCATGCTCATCTTGAGAGTAGATCAAAATATCATCCAAGAATACTACCACAAATTTATCCAAGAAAGAGCTGAACACTCCATTCATGAGGCTCATGAACATGACTAGAGCATTCGTGAGTCCAAAAGGGACCACCTTGAAATCATAATGGCCATAGCGTGTGTGGAACGTAGTCTTGTGGATATCACTCTCCAAAATCCTCAACTAATGGTACCCTGACTTTAACTCAATCTTAGAAAACACGCGGGAACCCTGAGGCTGATCAAACAAGTCATCGATCCTAGGAAGTGGATACTGATTCTTGATGGTCACCTTATTCAACTATCGGTAATCCATACACAACCTAAGAGATTTTTCCTTCTTCTTAATGAAGATAACTGGTGCACCCCAAGGCAATACACCAGGATGAATGTGCCCTTTCTCCAAGAGCTCTTCTAACTGAATCTTGAGCTCATTACTCTCATTGGTGGTCATCCAATATGGTGCTTGAGATACTAGCTCTTCTCCTGGCACAAGATCAATATGAAAATCCACCGCTCTAGGTGGTGGCATACCAGGTAGCTCTAAGGGAATACATCTGCAAACTCCTACAAGATAGGATGGTCGTCAAGGGAAGTCTCCTTCTCAACCTCATCCTCTCGATCACTGATGGTGATGGAAAATAACTGACAACCTCTTTGCATGCACCGCTTAAGAAACTTATTGGAAAGCATACGAAGAGATATAGGCCTCTGAACTCCTAAGATAATCGAAGGCGCACCAAAATTATCTACACACTCAATCCTCTTCTGTCTACAATCCATCTTGGCATTGTGGGCATAAAGCCAATCCATGCCAAGGACAACATCGTAAGACCCAAGTGGTGTGATACGTAGGTCAATTATGGTGGTCATGTCACCAATTTGAATCTAGCATCCTCTCACCAAGGAACTAACTGACACCCTAGCACTCGAGGCTAACTCAACTTCCCAACTCATATCCTGCCTAGCTGCCACTAGCCCGCAACTCTCCACTACAAATGGAGTAATGAAAGAATTGGTAGCTCTTGAGTCAAGCATAATAGAAATACTAATACCTCCAATCTTACCCGCAGCCTCAATAACCATGGCTGATGCTCAGCTTGGCGTTTATCAACCACTGCAAACACTCGATGAGATCTACCCATGTCTCCCACCGTAGGCTCTGAAGTTGTTGCCCTCTGACTACCTATTGGATGTCCTGATGGACAATCCCTAGCAATGTGCCCTATAGCACCACAAGTGTAACATGGGCCTCTGGCCTAAATCTGGATCCCCTGAGATTTGGACTGTTGTTGTCCACCTATCATACTAGACCCATTGAACCCACCTCTGGAAGACTGATGAGACCTAGCTAGTGGCGTGTACTGCGATTGAGATTTTTTATCTCACCGAGGACCTTGTGAATTCCACTACTTGGGCTTGGAGCCTTGTTGTCCCTAAGGAGGCCTATGTCTCTGACTCTACTGAGACTACTATTTCTACTGAGGTGCTCTAAATGATCCTGATGAGTGCTTCTAATTACCTTTCCAGTGGATCTCTAGATACCAGAAGCCTGTGGTGCAGAATTGCGGTTCTGTGACCGATCCCAAAAATCATGAGACCTTTTGGGGATCTCCTCTACAACCATAGCTCTCTCAATGGTGTAACACAAATCTCCTAGAGGTACCAATCATACTCTATCTGATATAGCATGGTTCAATCCCTTAATAAATGGTTGACTTGAAGTTTCTCATCCTTCATATAATCCACATAGGGAAGGATCTCAAGAAACTTGCTCTCATACTATGCCACAGTCATACCTCTCTACTGGAGGTCATGGAACTTGTCAATGTGATGTTGTCTAAAATGCTCTAACATGTATCGGGCTCTGAATCTCTCAAGAAAAACCTCCATGTGAGGGTGTCTAGAGTCAGGTGATGCTTATATTCCTCCTGTCTCCACCAAGTAGAGGCGTTACCTCTAAGCATATGTACTGCCAATCATGCATTCAAGTTTCTCTTGTAAGGGTGCAACCCAAAGTAGTGCTCAGGGCTCAAAAGCCATGCCTCTACCTCTGTCCCATCTGTAGATCCCGAAAAGGGTGGTGGTTGAAGGCATAGGAGCTCTCTGATCTGATCCCTTGTATCACGGGGTGCTCTATGCACTATCTCAGGTGGTGGTGGCTCTGGCATATGTACTAACTCATCCTCTAAATTTGCCTGTCCCTCAACCTGCTTGGAAGGAGGACACCTAATCCTCTCTCGAGCCTTTGTCTGCTGACCTCCTAGTGGCAATCTGTCCTTAATGATACCAAAAATATTCTGAAGGGCATTCAAAATATCCTGATTAGGGTTCGGTGGTGGTCATGGAGTTGGTTCTGGCTCATCACCTACACCCTCTACTAGCTGCTCAGCATCCACTGAAGCCTCACTAGAAGCCCTAGTACCTATCCCATGGCAACAACCCCTATGTGTAACTAGAGGCATCTTACATAAGTGAAAGACAAGACATAAGTTGAAAACGCAATGGGTTAAGGTTCCTAGAGTTGAAACTATGCTCTGATACCAAAATGTCGTGCCCAAATTAGGGCAAAAACACACACAACAATTTGTTTTTTTAAGTCACTAACTACAAGATTGCAAACTAAGACTCGAGAACAAAACATCTTCTAATGCACCCACCTAACAAGGGGATTCGAGGCATGCACTAGCTTGCGACATCCCCACTATGTCAGGTGCACTAGGCCAAGGAAAAACACTAACTAGGGTAAGACATGAAGAGACTACAAGGGAAAAAATCCCTAAATTGAATTACTCAAATTAAAATAATACCAAATTAAATAAATTAATATTAAATTCCCTAAGTTAATTTTAATTAAATAATAACGTGTAGCATGTAACAATTTAAAATGTTAAAATATACCACCATTAAAATTTATTAATGGTTAATCAATTTAATAGATTATGCTCCAAAATGTGAAAATAAATAAATGAAGACTACCCATCCAACTCAACAATAAATAATTAAATAAATAAATGACTAAATAAAAAGAGGTCTAAAATCTACCAACATAAGAATAAAATTGGAAATAAAAGTCTAAATAATGCCTTATCTAAAAAACAATACAAATCCCTATTAATAGGGGGGACTATGGAAAATAAAAAGGCATTGCAATTAATAATAGAAATTACATTTATAAAGAATTAAAAGTCGATAATTAATTAAGTCCACTCAATTTATAACCTTTTGACTATAAGTCAGGAATAAGATGAAAAAAATAAAATATAAGGCTAATACCAAATGGACAACCAAACCCTAAATGAAATTAGGGATTGGGCTCAATAAAACTTGGCCCAAAAAACCTTCTCTCACTTTCTCTATTCACATCCTTCGAAATACCATGGGTTTTGCAGGTTGTCCAGAGGTTAAGCACAAGTATTCACCCAAGCACACATGGATGTATACGCACAAGTATTCACCCAAGCACACATGGATGTATACACACACTCTAGTGTGTATACTTCCATACAGGCTTGAGCTAATACAACCATGGAAACTAGGTTAAGCAAGGGCTAGATTTAGGTCTCGGGCTCATGATGCCCTTCACGTGCTCTGGTCTCTTACCAAAAG
>BSBK01010346.1:0-117262 GCA_027943335.1 Chamaecyparis obtusa | reverse complement strand
CCAGCCTCTACAAAATGGGGGTTTTGGAAACAGAGTTTGATAGTCCATCAAAACATAACAGAGAGGTAATTTGTGAGATGTTGTAGTCACACTACCTTGGTATACATTTGTGGATTATGATCAGATTGTCAGCAAGACCTGTAGAGAAATTGGGTTTATTTCAAACAATGTGGATCTTGATGTAGACAAATGCACTATGTGTACTGACAGTGATTGCTCCTCCTGAGCCCAAATTATTATCATCTGGCTTAATGATGAATTGAAAATGGGTATTAAAACTTACAATGGCCCCTGAAGACCTGTTTCAATATTCAATCTTCCAACGGTTTGTTTCGTCTCTGATGTGTGCTTATCCTATCCACCCACTACTGACACGCTAAGTCAGTGAATAGATATTTTGGATTTTGCTGTGGTGTTGTCATTGGAACATTTGCAAACAATAAATATTTCACCTCTTCCCTTTTGAATAGATGGCAAGGATTGTTTCAATGGCAGTCATTGCCTATTTAGCTAGCTGCAACCGTCAGATTCAATAAAGAGGTCGAGGCTTTTCATATAGAAATGGCTACGGCGTAAAAATAAAACTGATTTTAATGCAGTAGTTGTGGTTGGAAAATGGACTGGTCGCATGATCGCATGAATAAAATAACAACCATGCGATCATGCGACAAGGCAAAAAAAAAGGGAATCTACGTATGCCAACAGTGTAGATGCGACAATGTAAGCCCGACAAGGTGAAGGTTTAATTATTAAATACTATATCATGCACCAATGACAGAGTGGTCGCATGATCACAAGGAATAAAAAATGCTATGCAATCATGCGATAATGAATCCTGAGTAGGAGAGAGAAAGTCAATGAAAAAGGAGACTAAACAGATGCACTCTACTGGGACCCACGAACGCCAATGGTGTAGTCCACATGCGCCAATGACAGAGCGGTCGCATGATCGCAAGAAATAAATAATACCATGCGATCATGCGACAATGTGTTTTGCCAGGACCCACGTACGCCAACAACACAAGTGCGATGATGAGGTGGAATGATTATTAAATATAATATTACTCATTTTGAAAATGTCACACGCCAATGAATAGAGCGGTTGCATGATCGCAAGAGGTAAAAAAGTACCATGCGCTCATGCAACAACATAAGCCAGGCGGATGAAATTTTTTTAAATGTTACATCAGTTCTTTTGGAGCGGTCGCATGATCGCAAGAGGTAAAAAAGTATCATGTGATCATGCGACAATGGAAGCTCGGGTGGATATCGTGAGAAGCTCAAATTTGCATCCAATGTTGCTGAAAAGTGCTTGAAACATGGAAAATCATTTGACTAAGCTTATGCACCATTTCCAATCATTTGACTAAGCTTATGCACCATTGAATCCTGTATTCACTGAAAGTGCTGTCAGGAACTCTCAGAGCTGATAACAAAGTAATGATCTGCCTGTTAAGAAAGTAGGGCTGGAAACGTGTCCAAGTGATAATTTCTAGCATATCATGTTGAGATTCAAACTTTTTCATGCTGGGCCTCAAAGAAAGCTTATATGTGCTTCCAGGTTCCGCTTCCCAAGTTGCAACAACACCTTTGAAGCCACCATATCGAATCTGATAGGCTGAGGGGGGATTGACAATCAACTTCAATTTCTGAGCAACCTCCATGGAAAGATCTGGAGTGATCTTTCCTACACCGTCAGAAAATTTATAATCATTCCTTTCAATGTCATGAAAGTCTTCTTCAAGCTGATCTCGTGGAACTTGAACTGTGCAATATGTGGACAAGAAGCACTAACCCATTCTAGTAGCATGCTTGTAGACATTATTTTCTAGATAAACTTGTGCCAGTTACTTGAAGAAATAACATTCAGTGTTCACATTATAAATAGCTTTCCTACCATTTCTCATAAAATAAGAACATTGATAGTACAGATGAGTCAGATCCAATTTTGGTGATTTGCCATGTTTCAAATTTGGGTATGATTCAGATTTGATTTGATATTTTGCTGTTACAGAAATGTTTTGAGGTTTGACGTCAATGCCAAAGGGGGAGATTGTTGGTAATTTGTCATTGATCTCAAATAATCTTGTGGAGTCACTTTTCTTTCTGATTATGATAATGAGAATATTTTGTGAAGATTTCTTTAGACACACACAGATCATATTAACAGTGACAAGTATTATACTATTCAAGATGTATCCATTATAAAACTTGTACATGATAAGTATGTTGATGTATTGGTGATACTCAAACTTAACAACTCAAGGCTTATTGATGATCAAGTTAAACAAAGGCCCATCAATGTCTAAATACTGAGATAAAACAACACACATCCATCAATGATCGTCCTTGATCATTTGACCCATTGGTCTATAACTTCAATAACAAAATCTCAAAACCCACCTACTCAATTAGGTCTCACAAATTAGGTTCTTTTGCTTTTATTATCATAGTGGTTGTCAAGTTGACAAACATAGTTGTCAATCTTGACAACATTTTGACAACTTTTTAAATGCAATTTTTGCAAGTTTTAGAGTGTATAGGTAGTTATTACAGCAAGAAGACAAGAAGACAGTATGGTGGAGGCAAGAATGGGCATCTTACCTTGAACAAGATCATAGTCACAAGCTGGAGGACAGAGACACTGTAGTTGCAAAGATGGAGTAGTCAATACTATGACAACATTGAACAAGCCTTTGAAGGAGTCTTTGAATGATACCTACATTATAGAAAGAAAAGTATAAATTACACAAAATAGAGAAATATTTAGTATCTTATTGATAGTCATGCCCCCCTTCAATGTGACCATTCTCCCTACAATGTCTCTTAACTATTTTGATTAGCAGTCTTCTACAGTTTAAGCCCTTACAAATTTTGCAGGGATAATAACATTTTCCATCACCTTTTCTTTTCAAGTTAGACCACAATCTAGCGATTGTCTCCCTATTTTGTTCTTCACTTATATTATCTGACATGATTGTTCTTCGCAGGAAGCAAAAATCGGGCTATGAAAACTTCGGTCTACAACTTTCAAAAACTAAGCAAAACTGTCAAAAGTACACAAATCTTCTTAGACCTAGTTAAATACTTTAATATTTTAAAAATACTTTCTTTGACTTTATTCCTAAGACATTTAACCCAATCACCTTTTATAACATTCAGCCAATTGCTCTAGGCAAATTTGTGGATAAGATTATTTGTAAAACTTTGACCAACCACCTGAAGCTCTTATTTCAAGAGACCGTAAAGAACATTAAGCTAGTAAAAGCAATTTCAAAAAATATAAGCTAAAAGTCTAGTTAAAATATACATTAGATTAAAAAATATACAATTTTCATACCTGAGCGTGCAACTATAACTCATGCAATGGTCTTCTTGCTTAGCTCTAGAAGCTCTCCAGCAATCAAAACATATAAGCTACAAGGCCTAACAGCAATTTCAAAACATATAAGCTACCAGGCAAGACATATTACATGAGATGGCAAAAGGAACAAAATTTACAAGCTTTAGCAAGACATATTAAATGACAGTGTTGTTACAGGTACAAGTTTTGGTCTATATAATGGTGTAATAAAGTTTTTGGTCTAGTCCTATTTGGTATAGCATGAGATATCCTTTTTAAGATTGTTGACATCTCTAACTTTTGGGGTAATGTGCTCACACGATTCCATCTTCGTTTCAAGTTGACTTGTGGAACGTAGGTCTGGTGTATATATAGAAAGTGGCATCAACACATAATAGAAGACAATGATATTGATGTGATTTATGATATATGATATATGATAGTGATATATTGACGTGTATAGTGAACTGATATATGTACAATTTAGTAATTGTATAGAATAAATTTTTACTTTAGCATGAACTATATTTCATGCATATGCAGATGCAATTGTAACTCATTCAAATTTGTATTTTACACTCCAATAGTAAGCTGCCTCTCAAATATAATAGCTGGCTTTTGCATTTTGGGCAGTGAGCCCCTTTGACAATGAGCCACCTAACAATGAGTCATCCCAACAGTGAGCCACCTATGCATTCTTGTTGCCTAGATTTTTGAAATGTCAAAATTTAAAAATTCTAAGGCATTTGCATTTTATTCACAAAAATATATTGGAAACATTAACTTTTTGCAAAAAAAATTCTCAAACCTTAACTTTTTGTGAGTCTCAACTCCCAATCATGAACTTTTGGTGAGAATAATTCCCAAATCCCAAATTTTTGTGAGAATCTTTCCAAAATCTTAACTTTTCCCATTTCTTAACCCCCAACTTTTCACATCCACTTAACCATTTTGGTTTTGAAAGTTCAATTTCAAGAAATCAATAAGGACGCAAATTTGAATGCTGAGTTTTAAAATGGCAATGATGTATCCCTAGCTCGTGGGCTATGCAGTCAAAACACACAGCTCACTGACCTTGGTGCTTGGCCATGAGTTGGCTTAGTTCATCACTTCATGCAACCATGAGCTAGGGCATGACATAATAAGTGGACTCAATAGCACCTCTGCACATATGGAACAATTTCAATAGCAACATGAATGCCGTGAGCCACAGTCTATCGCAGTAGATTCAAACCAGCTCCCAACTAAGCATAGAACACGTGCATTATGGAGGTAATCAAAGCAGAGAATGAAGCATAAGTAAATAAAGATAAAGATGTCATTCTCGGGTTGCACAATACAGAAGCGATGCTCAAAGTACCTGAGTGAAATATTACAGATTCATATAATATCCAACCAGAAGGTAGCCAAATGCATTCACTATTATCTTTTCTGAAGTTTCCAAATGCAAAGGTTGATGAGAAATATTCTCATGAGAGTGGTGGCACAATTAGGCTGAGTCCACAATCTCAAATAATCATAGGAGGTGAGTACATGGAAATTTACATGGAACAAGAAGCCAAAAATAAGGAGATTACAGATTTGAAGGCAAGGAAAAAGGAACAGAGAGATGAGAGAAAGGCTACTAGACTTATTGAAAGGGACTTGAAGGAACAAAAGAAACTAGAAAATGCAATGAAGAAGAAAAAGAAAGAGCAGTTGTGAATAATACAAAGACAAGAGAAAGAGAAAAAAAAGAACAGGTGAAAAGATTGAGGGAATTTGAAAAGGCAAAGGAGCTAGAAAGATAGAGACATTTAAGCAACTCATTAAGTCCTATTCTTAAAAATTCAATTTTGAGACATGATTAACATTTATGCCCCTTCATATTCATATGTTTCCAACTTTCCAATCAACACTTAGGTTTCTATAGACCAATTGCAAATGCCCATAACACCTTCCAAGGAGAAAACAAATGTAGGATCATGTTTTGACATTGCAGCCACTGCTACAGATGGTCATTGCTCCATGCTTCCCCCATGGATGGTGTAGTAAAATTTTCCATCAGAACTAGTATGATTATTTGACAAAAAATGTTTTTTTATATTTTGTAGAAGAAAAACCATTCCCCTATTTACTTATGGAGGTCCCAGAAATTTGTATTTTTTTGTAAGGCGGGTAGATGATTCATCATGCCATGCATTTTGCTCTTCTCATTACAATGTAACTTGAACATTATATTTTGTCAATACAATGCTTGGTCCATATCTATATATTTAAATATTACTCCAAGTTTTTGGTCCAAATATGTATGCATGCTCCATATGTCTATCTATTATGTATCTACTTACATATACATCCAATTTTACACACATGCGTCCATATATATGCACATGTACAAAAATATTAACTAGTCTGTTTGTAATATATATACACATGCATGTGTGTGTGTGTGTGTGTATGTATGTATAAATACATGAATATATATATCCACACACACACACACACACACATACACATATATATATAGGTTAATTATATGCTATTGAAAATATGTATTATACATGCTATCTTTGAAGAAATAAATCAATCAATGTGATTCATACAAAAAAATAGATTGGTACACACACACACACACACACACACACACGCATGCACACACACACACATATATTTATGTGTATATGTGTGTGTGTGTGTTTGTACCAATCTATTTTTTTGTATGAATCACATTGATTTATCTATTTCTTCAAATATAGCATGTATAATTCATATTTCCAACAACATATAATTAACCTATATTATTGACCTGTATGTTTGATTAGAATAATTAAATGGAAAAATAAAAAGGAAAAGCAAAATATGAATCTGAATAAAAACAAAATATGAATCCAAATATAACAAAGAATTTATGGGTCATTGCCTTAGTATAGTTTATTAACCTCACCTGAAATTAATATTGGCTTTATCCCCCCTTTATGCACCTTGACAATATTGATTTTGTCCTCCCTTAATGCACTTGGAATCAATAGTGAATTCATATATTACATGCAAAAAAATTACAAGTCAAAGGTGTAATTTCACAAAACTACAATTACAAACTTAATGACTACCTTAAGAAATTGTTTATTCAGCCAATAATATAGCATAGAAAAATCCCATTAACATTTACAACATATTTCATGAAAAATAAGTGAAAACTAATTAACATCCCAACTCCGGAAAAAGATTTCTTGCATGGATAACAAATCCATAATGTAGAGAAAACATCATTCCTTCAAAGATGTGTGAATACACACCTTTAAAATATCAATGGGTACACATGCAAAAAACTAGAGTGTTGGTATATTTGAAATTAAGTAATCAATATACTAGAGTTCCAAGAACTAGAGTAAATCATGAACTAATTAATAGTTACCATTTGGAGTAATTAATCCCAAATTTTGACTGATCAAACATGCAAAAAGTATAGTGTCTAGAATTTTAAGTTTTTGAGAGATTTTACGATTTAGCCTATAGTCTGAAGTACTCCAAACACTTCAATCTAGATGGTAATAAAAACCAAAATAGGGATAAGAAATGTGTTTATTATGACAAGAATAAGGGACATAGAACCTAGTAAGTAAATCAAAGAAGTGCTCATAAAAAATTACTATAAAATCAAGATTAAGACTCAGTTGTCTGAACTTTATTGGGAGTACCTGTCAAGTCCATCAAAGGTGGTGGTTTTGTTGGTTGGGTTTTTTGTGCTTTTGTTGAATATACTAAAAATGTACTGCTCTGTGCATAATTTTGAGGTAGAGCCCTATCTAAAGAGCTAATGCTTGCAAGCATTTCAGGCCCTTTGGCTAGCTTGCAATCTCACTACCCATAAAAGTGCCACCAATGATAAATTCAAGAAGAGTTTGTAGGCTTATGCCATAAAAGATTTCTGAGTTTCTAGGATTATACATCATAAAACATCTGTTAATTTATGGGATTATATGCTATATAAAATAAAATCCATTTTGGTAGAAGTGAATTTGAAAACCAAGTTTGTGGGGTTGTGGGAGAGGGGAAAAATGAAGAAGACATAAATCCTTAACAAAATGACATCATGTCCCACAACAGTTCAATGATATAAAATGGTGCCAGAATATGAATTGTAACTCAAAAACTTGTTGACCCATTGATCTGATCAGATGCATTATGAAACACAATTTAAAAAATCTCCACCTCCGTATACATATCAAAATGAATCTGCTACAGAAAATATGCAGTTAGAATTTCACTGTAAAAAATGAATTTCATCTCATTCTACCCTATGGGAGAGAGTCTCCATTAGCAACATGATTGTCCATGCCTTGTAAAATCCCTTTACCTGTCTATGATTCTACAAGCTGGGTTATCTTAGAACATGAATATGCAATTCAATTTAATGGACCAGTGAGCAGAATAAAGTATAAAGCAGTGATTGATGATCAAAATTGTATAGGTATGAAAAGTTCTTTCAATATGACTAGTAGTTCAGTTTGGGTTGAACTGTTGGTCACTTAGATGTAGATTATTGAATAAGGAGGAGCAACGCATCAATTTCAATGCCATGATGACTTGCTTAACAAAATGGCATCCTATCCCACAACAGTTCAATGATATAAAATGGTACTAGAGTATGAATTGTAACTCAAAAACTTGTTGACCCATTGATATGATCAGACGCATTATGAAACAAAATTTACGAAAACTTGCCTCCGTATACATATCAAAATGAATGTTCTAAAGAAAATACATAGCAATAGACATGAGCATACCTGCAATTGTCACATAGCATACATGATATCTCGTAAGACTGCACAATATAGTTCTAGGGGATCTGAGCAAGTGGGTTTTAAAGATATCTCCTCCATGGGCCTTCATTCTCCGCTCCAAAAATTCATGAAATGCATTGGCCCTTTGGAAAGCTAGAAATAGTAGACTCTCACCTAGTAGCAGCCAGCCAAAACTACCCGATGGTAAATTAGGGTTTGAAGAAGGGTTTCTGAGAAGAAATAGCAGAAACATTTTTCTTGTTAAACAAGATCATGTTGCATATCCTTAAATATAAGGTTTTCATGATAAAGGGAAGAGAGGGCGAAGTGAGGAGGAAGTGAAGTTTAAAATCATACCTTTCTCGGCCTTTTGGATTCTGAATGTACAATCCAATAGATCCCTTTTGCCATAGAGATGCCTAGATGCAGAGATCTCCTCGTCCAACGGCTGCAAAAATCCCTCTCAGCGCTATTATAGAAATGACCAACATTTTCTTTTCTTTTTTTTTCTTATATCCCGTTAATGTTGCAATTACAATGTTGTCGGGGTATAATTGAAAAAAAAGAGCCAAAAAGACATAACATTTGCCCGCCATTGCAAATTGCCGTCGCAATTTCACCCCAAATGTATTAGTGTATACAACAAAAATTCACTCTGTATCAAATAATGTATCCATTTCTTCAGTGCTTGAACAATAGCATAGAATTTTTTATCATACACAAAATATTTCCTTCTAGCATCATTCAAATTTTCACTAAAGAAAGCAATAGGTTTACCTTCTTGACTCAACACAGCTCCAATTGCACTTCCACTTGCATCACTTCTACTTGAAATACTTTACTGAAATTAGGTAATGCCAACATAGGTAATTCAACAACCTTCTACTTCAGAGTCTCAAAACTTTTGTCAGCTCCATTTGTCCACTTGGATTCTCTTTTGTCTCCTCTCATAGTCCCAGTCATAGCATTACAAATTGAACTGAGATTCCTTATGAACTTTCAGTAAAAACTTGCCAAACCATGAAATGATCTTACCTCACTAGAATTCACAGGTGTAGGCCAATTCAAAATAGCTTCAAGCTTTTCAAGATCCATCTTCAAACCATCAGTTGAAATAACAAATCCCAAATACACAATCTCCTCTTTCATGAATGAACACTTTTTCAAATTTATCAACAACTTTTCCTCTTTTAATCTTTGCAAAACTTGTCTAACATGCAAAAAATGTTCTTCTCTAGTCTTATTGAATATCAGAATGTCATCAAGATATACAATTACAAAATTACCCAAGAATTTCTTCAAAACTTCATTCATCAACCTCATAAAAGTACTTGGTGCATTAGTTAAAGAAAAAGGCATAACCAACCACTCATACAAACCTTCTTTTCTTTTGAAAGCAGTCTTCCATTCATCACCTTCTTTGATTCTGATTTGATGATACCCACTTTTCAAATCAATCTTTGTGAAATACTTTACTTCAGTCAAATTGTCCATTATGTCATCCATTCTCGGTATAGGAAATCTATAATTCACTATTATCTTATTGATTCCTCTGGAATCAGTACACATTCTCCACTCTCCATTCTTCTTCAGTGCCAATACAACAGGTACTACACAAAGGCTCAAACTTTCTCTGATCAAGCATTTCTCCAGCAATTCTTGAATCTGTCAGTTCAATTCATGATTCTTGGTAGGTGTCAACTGATGAGGTTCTTTATTCGGTAAAATAGCTCCAGGGATTAGATCCATACAATGATCAATGCTTCTTTTTGGTGGCAAACCATCAGGTACATTATCAGAAATGATATCACTATACTCAGTGAGTAACTTATCAATCTCCTTAGGGATATTATCCTCTATCTTCTTACTCGATTTGTTAGGGATCACAGTAAAACATACATAATTCTTCTTCAAAGAGTAAACAAATTTTATTCCCTACATCAAACAAACTTTCTTAGATTTGCAGACATTACTAACAAGTTCTTCCATCAATGGTAATAAGATTTGTTTCTTTCCATCAGCCACAATAGTATGCTTATGCAATCTCCCATCATATATAGCATGTCTATCATATTGCCAAGGTCTACCCAACAAAATATGACAACAATCCATAGGCATGATATCACATAACACCTTATCGTAGTACTTTCCAATCTTCAAATCCACATAGCATTGTTCACTTACCAGGAGTGTATGCTCATCTTTGATCCATGAAATCTGATAGGGCTTCAGATGTACCAACCTTTCCAACTACAATTTCATGACTATCTCTTCAGATGCCACATTCTCAGAGCTACCACTGTCAATGATTACCTTCCAAACTTTATCAAAAACTCTACATCTTGTCTTCAACAAACTTTTCCTTACCGGATCTTCCTTCCTACTTTCATTCCATAGTGATCTCCTTACCATCAAGTTATTTTCTTTCTCATGTTCATTCGATAACTCTTCTTGTACCAAAGCATTTCTACTATTATCAGCCTTCTTACTAGCATGTGTACATTCAAAAGATCTATGTCCTTCTTCTCCACAATTGTAGCAAGTTCCTTGAAAACTTCCTTTGCTATAACCACCTCAGTAGTAACTGTCTCTACCTCTAGATGAACTTTCACCTTTCCCCTCGATCTTTCCTTTGTCTAGATTTGTCTTTTTTGGTTCAGATATACCATTTTCACCATTAGATCTACCTCTTCCTCTAGGGAATCTACCACCTAGATCTCTTTGTCTTTGTTCGCGTCTCTTGTTCAATTTCTCCTCGGCCTTGAAAGAAAATTGATAAGCCTCTTCAATGTTCTCCAACTTGACCATATTAATTTCCTCTTGGATGGAAACTCTCAAACTATTCAAGTATCTACCAATTCTCTCCACATCATCTTTATCATGTCCATATATGATATTTAATCTATAGAATTCCTTAGTATACTCCTTTACCGAGCTATCTTTCTACCTCAAACTTTGTATTCGCCGAACTAGGTTAATCTGATTATCACAAGGTAAGAACTTTCATTTCAATTTGTTCTCCATTTTATTCCATACCTTAATTTTGTCTTTTCCTTTCCTCTTCCTATCTAGCTACAGATGTTCCCACCATAAGGATGCATGACTTTTCAACTTTGTGCTTGCAATCTTCACCTTCTTGTCTTTAGGAATGTTTTCATGTTTAAAATACTTTTCCATCTTGGTGATCGAGTCCACCAATTCATGAGAATCTACCTTTCCACCATACTCAGGAGGATTGAAATGTGGTTTTGACTTCAGACTTGTCAAAGCCTTCAAAAATATTTCTTCACCTTGATCCATAATAGGTGTAGGTTCTGCATTCTCCTGTTCTTCCTCAACTTCATCATCACTAACATCTTCAAGATGTCTGCCTCTTCTTTGGGCTATTTCAACAACTTCTAACCTAGCAGCAATCCACCTTAGCATATCTTCCAATCCTGGATCTACATCTCACCTCCCACGAACCATCTTGACAACCCTCTACAATTGCAGGTCAGATCACAATCTGCTACCCAACAATAATCAACTAGGGCTTCAAGAGGAAACTATAAATCTAGATCCGCAGACCTAGATCAAGATCTCACCTCACTCTGATAGCACCCGATGCAAGGCATGGAACAAGAGGGGTGAAAAAATGGCACACCCTAATGATCCAAGCCGCCCAACACATGCGGAAGAAAATAAACACAACAATGATAGAGAGAATGCAGAATCTTTCATATATTTTCATCAAATAGAACCATACATGTCTGGTTGTAAGGACTTCCTGGTTAGGGCCAGATATTACGGTGAAATACAAAAGTCCTCAAACATGTGATGATCTGCCAAAATCTCTACTTCTATCTTCTATCCAACTCCTATCCCCCAAACTACCTCCTAAACTCTAAACCAACAACTACATTTATACAAGAAGCTATTGAACTGAGTCGGCCTTCAGATCCATAATCAATGTAATGAATGGTCATATCTAGGACCACACACTTCCCAATGATGGATTCCAACATTAAATCTGTGATCCAATATAAATCCACAAGTCAGCCACAATAGACACTAAAACTAAACCTGCCGGTGAGCAAGATAACCGAGCAGCAGACAAGCAACGTCGAGCACTAGTGAAACAACTGACCGCCCAGGAGATAACTAACCACACTTGATAACCAAAGGAAACCGATCAACTACCGACCAACTTGGTCAAAGAAGGAACCAAGAAACACAGACAAACTCCAAATTGTTTTTGGTGACACATGATTGCCAAGGACCCGAGATGCTCCTGCATCAGTTCAGTTTTTGGTTCCACCCTTTGAAGACAATGCAAAGTTTGTGTGCTCAAAGCTTGAGACAAGTAGACAAGATGAGTGGACAAGATTCTCTTTCACTTTGAGTGATTGAGATTGAATTTGGCTTGATCCATGTGAATGCCTTTCCTCAAATCTTATTAGTTGATTGAATTTCCTCCCTTTGTGGTTGTTGAGGGAAATTAAGATTTATTAATTAATTTAAATTGATTTCTTTATCCATGTACCCCTTGAATGGGTTTTATTCAATTTAATCCAAAACTATACAATTAATTGATTTAATTGCACTTTGATTTGATTGTATTTGATAAAAACACTCTCAATTTTGATTTTTCTAAAATTAAGACTTGATTTTAATTTTGATTGGCTAATTTATGCATTGTGATTCAATTACTTAAATTTTGTCCTAGATTTGCTTTGATTTAGTGCTCAATTGTCTTTGTCCATTTTTAGGTAATTACAGTATGAAGTGACATCCTACAGTGACACTAAGTTGAGTATATAAATAGTGTATGCCTTCGTGATAGAGGGAGAAGCTAAGGGATCGGCATCAGTGGACATTCAAGGATCTCAATTTAGAGGGAGTAGACCATGTTTTGTTGGTTCTCTAGTAATCATGAAATTGTAGTAGAGAATTATGATCATTATCATGTGAGAAGGCTATATGTTAATTAGAGGGAGAAGCTAGAAGATCAAATTAAGTTGGCACCCCAGGATCTTGGTGATATAAATTCAGAGGTAGTGTACCATGTCAAGATGGTGTATCCTTGGTAAGCTCAGAATTCACCAAGGCTATGAGATCGTACAAATAAATGAAATTTAGTGGAGAACATACAGTCGATATTCACCAAGATTGTGTACCCTTAGATAACCTTGGTATGTTGAGGAATAAAAAACTTAGCTGAAAAGAAGGTTTTAGCTTCCGTGATCCATCATTTTGTATCTTAAATGATTCTTGTCCTTGATAGACAAGTCTAAGGTGGAAGTATTGGTTTCCACTCTCTGGAAAAAGCCATGATGGATCCACCCTCTGAGAAGAGTCAAGGTGGATGTCATATGTGTGACTTTATGGGCCCATTCATTTTGTGTTATATTATGAAAGGTGATGATCTTTCATATGTGTTGGGTTACTATTGCTAGGTGACGACTTAGACAATAGCCTAATCTAGTGTCAAGTATGACTATGTATTGTAGTCACTAGTCCTGACACTAAATTTTTGGAGTTGTTAAATCCAGTTTTGAATTGGTCGGGGATTATAACAACATGTGAATCAAGATTAGACTACATTAAGTTGTTGTCCCGGAATGTGCCGGATATCTTGACTGTTATCGCTAAATCTAGTTTTGAATTGGTTAAGGATTGTGATAACTCTTCCATCAGGATGAGTACATCATGAGCATGTCTCGAGCTATGTCAGATATCTTGATATGAACTTGTGTGTAAGTTATCATCTAATCTAGTTCTGAATTTACTCAGGGATCATGATAACGAATGGTTCAAGTTTTGATTTGGATTGTGTCGGATATCTTGACACCTATATTTATCATTAAATCCAGTTCCAAATTGGTCATGGATTTTGATAAATTTCTTATCAGGTTGAATTATGTTCCGGATTATGCCAAAAATTCTGATTCAAAGTGGTTATGTGTTATTTAAAAGAAATCTAGTTCTGAACTAAGTCGAGGATTTCAATAACACTCACTTCTTGTGAATATCAATCTCCTCTCGCTAAGAGTGTTAACTTATAGCATTGAATTGATTGATATAATTATATTAATCTAATAGTCGATAGACACACACACACACACACACACACACACACATATATATATCTATGTATGTATGTATGTATGTACACACACACACACACACACACACACACACATATTAAGATCATTTGATATTTTTATATGTTACAATGTAGTTAACATTAACAATCAGTTATAAAGGGTCATGACCCTATGTAGCATAAGCCACGTATGGTCATGACTCTTCAAGACATGACTATTCAAAGGATATAAATGCATATCGATGGTTGGTGAAAAGATCAATCACAATGGTAATCTATTTCACACAACACTTATATATATTCTCTATAGGATGATCTTAATTTCACAATAGTGGCCTCGCCCCCAATTAACCTGAAATTTTATTTGCCTATTGATTGTGGGTCGCAATTACAACTATTTTAAATGCAGCTCCCATACTAACTGTTATATGGTCCACACCATTTTGAATGGTGTTTCCTAGACTTGAATTTAGGCCTTCTCGAGAGTAGGTTATGTATCCGCTTAACCAAATTTCTTGTGTGTAAATGATATTTTTATTCATCTTAATTATTTTTGTAATGGAAACTAAGAATGAATATCGAATAATTTGAATGTTGTGAGAAAGGGAAAATCATAGAAAGTTAAATATTTATTGTTTTTCTATTTTATTGTTTTATCTTATAAAATTAAGAAACAATTATATCAAAAGTCAGAAGATCAAATGTACAGCCTTAATAAATCATTGTCTAGAGAATCAATAGTATCCTTTTATTTCATAGTAATTGATTGTTAAAGGTGTATCTTAGTCTATATGGAAGAATCTCATTTTAAGTATTTTTTTTTTTATTCATCCGAATTATATCTATAATAGAACCTAGAAAATGAATATCTAATAAAATAGACTAATTTGTTATATGATTTTTTGGGGAAAATTCTATGTGAGAGTTATTAGTGAGAAAAGAGAATTAGTGGACGTTAAATTTGATTTAGAAAATGTCACAACATATATCTTATGTTTTGTATGTATTGATATTTTTGTTTTGCCTTTTTAATTTTAACTTCAATTATTTATTTATTTGTACTTCCAATAAAAAATTGATTTAAAATATAAATTAAAACAATCAGAATAAATCCATACATAAACATAAATTATAAATTAAAAAAATCAGAGTAAATACATACATAAACATATTAACATTAAAACATAACATAAATTAAAAAATATATAATAATAAAAAATATTGAACTTCTATCATGTCAATAACAATATTGGATATTAAGTAATTCATAATAACGAACCACTTAAAATACAGAAATATTATACTACACTTCTAAAATTCCCAACAAGGAGAAGTAATAATGTATTAAAACATAAAACGAGCCATGAAGAAGTGTAGAGCACTAGTAGATATGATCTGGGAGATGTAGCATGGGGATTGCGTTTAACTTTACAACTCTTGTCAAAGAAAGTCCACACTCATCACTCATGTCCATCTCTTCACACTTCATCCCCTTGGAAGTACCCACTCAAATGAATGAATCAAAGACGCTAAAATGAAATGAATCATTCGGCTTGCCAATGGAAGCCCAGGTCAAATTCTTCTCCCCGCTCCGAATGGAATTAACTCAAATTTTTGCCCTCCATATTCTATCTTTCTATTCTTCGGCTCCATAAATCTTTCCAGCATGAATTCCAATGGGTTCTTTCAAACAGAAGGGTTTCCTCCCAATGGCCCACATGTTCACAATGACCTGGCTATGTTTGGGTATCACGAATCCCCCACCCTCACAGGAGCTTTTGGCTTTATGTTGGACTAGTAGAGGACCCGACGGGTGCAATCGGAATATTTCTTTCACGGCTGCATGGAGATAAGGCATACGATTCATGTCAGATTCTTCCACTTTCTGGTTGTGCCAATGACTTCATCCAGTTCATTTCGGAGCCTCTTCAATTTCTCTAGATCGCGAATGAGTTATGCCATGGCCCATTCTATCGTTATAGTGCTCATCTCAGTACCAGCAACAAACAATTCTTGTAACGAGAAAGCACAACGATTAGAGATCTAGAAAAATACAAGAAATTGATAAAAACCCTTTTGTGTTTGATATATTTTGAGTACTCACAACAATCAAGGTTCGAACGCCAACGAGACTGAAATCTTCATTCGTGAAATCCAGTAGAACGTCCATAAAATCCTTCTCTGAGTCCTTACGCTCCAGACTTATCCTTCTGGCAACAAGCCTCTTCTGTATGAATATATCGATAAACTCATACAATCCCTTCAGATCTTTTGCCATCTCACAAGACACCCCCTGGGGATCGAGGAAGCAAAGAAAGGGGAGAAAGTTGACCAAATTGAGTGTTCCAGAGAGCTCCACCATTTTCCCGACGGTATCTTTGAACACCGTAGAAGCAAGATTGTGGGGATCAAATACACTTGTGCTGAAGATCATTTTGCCTAACAAATTGAGAGACGTGCAGAACACCGTTCTCCCAATATCCACAACATTTCCCTTGTCCTCGGAAATGAGTTGAATCATGTGGAATACTTGATCTCTTCTGAGGTGTTGCAAGGCTTCCAGTCTTTTGTGGCTGAAAAGCTCAACCGTTGAAATGCGGCGCAGATGGTGCCAGTAAGGCCCGTACTCACCCCAGATTAGCGAGGAATTGTGATGGGAAACTGACTTGATTAATTCCAAGCCTGAAATTTGATGGTCACCCCTATCTGTCATATGATTTTTTAATGACGGTTTGATCATTTTAATGTCTTTCATTTTACATTTTAAGAAAAATATTGATTGTCAAAATTTTTCTGTTTTATTTGGTACAAAGATTTGAAATCAATAATCATATACGAATAGAAACTTCTATTTGTAATAAAAAGTATATAAAGTTAGTTTCTAAATTCATATATTTTATTTTAAAAGAATTATATATTTATAAAAATATAAACCAAGTTTTTAAATCATATATTCTATTTTAAAAACATTCTAAATTATTATGAATATGTAATAATCATAATAGAAACATATATATATATTATAAAATAACATAACTTATCATATACATATATCATACATGTTTATTAATAAATTTAAGGGTAGGTCCCCATGTGGCTGCTTGCTTATATATTTTAAGGAGCATTTTGTGGAGCAGATGGCCCTATGAATACTATTTTTCCTGCTTATATTTAAGCAACTTAAAATTAATTTCTAATTAATTATTATACATTTTAACATACATAATGAAAGTAAATAAAAAAAAAGGAGGAAAAAATTTCTATGCGGTCACTTGTCATTTTTCTTAATATGCAGCTGCTACTTATTTTGAGCCCCTCCTTTTTTTGACAGCTTATTTATTTTTTATAAGTAGCAACTACTCCATGAAAATAGGAGAAGATTCCATAGCTTATTTTTAAGCAGAAAATAGACTTAAGAAGCCGCATGGAGACATGAGGTAAGTGTCATATTTATAGTTTTATAAATATTTAGCCTGTCAATTCATACGGTCTAATAATTTTTCAGGCCAATATGGCCATCAAATTCCAGGCCTGATTACTTCTATCACCGTCCGCCCAGCGAGGACGTTTTCGTGGGTTTTGAGGACTTGTTTGGCCATACCAGGAGAAGAGACAACCACTGTTGTTTTCATGCCCAGACGGAGAGTCCTGAGTGGGCTGTATTGTAGAGAAAGGGCTTGTAGAGACTCGTACGACCTTCTACCTAGAAGAAAGATGTTTCTGAAAATAGGCTAGGCAGGAGGTCCAGGGGGGAGAGAAAGCTTTTTCCTACTACTCTCCCTTCTCCATAGAAAGAAGAATAATAGTAGTGAAGCAAAAGTAGGGATGAACACAGGATACCAAAAAAATATTGGAGTTTCCACATCAACTGTAAGAAAGGCTAACTCTCCTTATTGATTTTGGCCTTGCAATGGAGAATATGCACGTAGTTTATAGAGTGAAATGTTGGGAGGGGCTCCATATGAAAAGTGAATCAGGGTAAGAACACGCTTTAAACGAATTCATGATCTCCATTAATAAATAGCCACTATGACTTGGTTTATGTTGAGAGCACGTTCCGAATCTTTTTTGGGGTTGTCAAAATGACAAGGCAATTTATCATAAAATTAACTCACTGATCATAAAAAGAATATTTAAATTGTAATGTTAACATTGGTAAACAAAAATGAAATTAAAAATAAATAAATAAAATTAGTTAAAATAGATTCACTGAAAACAATGTTTGTGTTTTATATAGTTATTATAATATTTTAGAAAATATGCTAATGGTACATTTGGTCTGTTAATGTAAGTGAGTGATTTTAAATGAGGGATTCTCACTAATCATAAAAAAAATATTTAAATTCTAATGTTAACATTAGTAAACAGAAATGAACAAAAAAAAAAGTTAATAAAAGATGTATTGAATTTTTCATTTTGTTTGTTTTATTTAGTTAAGCCGATAGGCTTTATGTGGGAGCAATGCTCCTTGAAATTATTATTTTTGCCGGAAAATTGTCAGTCTTTCTAACTGAATTTTTTTTTTTTTCTGATAAGCAAATTTCATTAGAAAGTACTATTAATATTTTAAAAAGTATTATTAATATTTTAGAAAGTATTGATATTATGATTTATAAATGTGATCTTTCTCTTACTTTAGAAAGTTACTTTTTTTTTCATTCTTATATCTATTTTTTCTTGGAAACCCAAGTTTTTTTTAGTATTTTCTATCATCCTGTTTGCTCATTCAACATTTAAAATTAATAAAAAAAATTAAAATTCTAATAGGAAGAAAAATTCAAACCTACAAAGATATGCTATTGCTTTTCAATTTCATTTTGTGAGTGAAACTAATTTTTGAACTAATGACTTCCTATATTTTTCTTCCCTGCCTGCCTCTGATCAGAGGTTCCCATGATAAATGTTTTAGCAAATAATTTATCCAAACATTTATATAATTTATTTGTTTCAGCGACTTGTTCCTTTATCCTTACGAAATCACATTGCAGCTGCAATGCTCCTCCTCCATCTCGTGATTTCTACATGCATGCACATAGTTGTTGTCTTCTTACCCACCCATCTTTATGCAATTAATATTAATCCTCTCCATCATCCAAAATCTTTTTATGTCTTCCTGCATTTCCTCATACTCAAAAATATTTCCCTGGTTCCTATAGCTAAAGCGTTGATCAAGGGTTTGCTTCTTCACAGCGTAATAGTGCTTTTTCTTCTAAGAATTCTAGTGAACCTCTCAAAATGTCAGCTTATTTGGATGAAGATGAAAGAGACCAACCGATTGTTGCGGCTATCCATGTAGTGCTAGATTTTCCAAAGCTTGGTAAACAATATTTCTCTTTGTCAATATTAGTTGTACCTCTGAAATTTCAAAATTTCAAAATATTTTTATTATTTTCTTCTATTTCCATTCTTGTGCTCTATTTTAGAGTATATCATGAGATGTCAATATTGTTATTGAATTCTTGTTTATTTTTATAATATTTAAAAATTATTTCTATAAAATTAATTTCAAGAATATATTTTTGTATAATAGATTGTGATATCATTACATAAACAAGTATTGCAAGTTTTTACTAAAAATCAGACATATAATATTATTTCATTTATTATTTTTTAGATTTTTATTTTATTAAGCCACTTAGTGACACATTCTGTGGTATATCTTGGAGCACTTTACCACTCAGTTTTGTGCTACTTTCTTTGTTTGAAATGTAGAGCTCATATGGAAGATACATACTTTGAAATATATTGGCAAACTTTGTTAAATGTAAGACATGTAACTTAGAGATGTTTCTGGTTTTTTCAAATTTAAGTTGAATCCAATGAACTGAAAATCTATTGTAATAACTTGTTTAAAATATTTTCATTCCTTTTAATTTTATTTATTCATCTATTTTACTGCAGGTTACAACAGTTGGCAGAAATAGAGCATATCGTAAGACACTTCGCAGAAATTTGAACAGAAATTTAAATTGATAGTTGTACAATATGTGGAATATGAAGATGAAAATTATATAAATAGGTTAAAATATTATGTTTCATGACTGCTTCGTCTTGAAAGATAATTAAAATTAGTGTGTTGAATTATTTTGTTGTATAAATGACAACATTTGATCTGTCTATTCTAAGTCATTTGTAAAATCAAAATTCCTATCGGCTAACCGTTGCATGTACAAAAACATGTGACTACTAGTTTTATTCTGTTTTATACATCCACATTTTTTCAAAAGCAAGTGGAATTGATCTAAATGACAAGAAATAGAATCTTCTTTCATATTTTATAATAATTTTATCTCCAATCATTAGAACCAAATTTTGTTGTTACTCCAAATTTTTTCTTATTAATGTTTCAACAAATTGACTTGTGTATGTAGCAATTGAATTTGTACAAATGAATAGTACCTAAACTAATTATTCACAATTATATCTTATTAATGAATTTTATATTTTCTTATAAATATTTAAATAGTTTAGCAAACACAATAAATACAATCTTAAAATTATATATACTACTCATATTAAATGAACTTGATTTGTTTCATAATTCAGATTTTTTTATTTGCTTTTTAATTTTATATTGACTTTCTATTTTAAAATAAAATAAAATTGAGATGCACCACACAATAAAGAAGGCTGCAAGTGCAAGTGCAGCAAGTTCCTGTTAGAAACTAGTTATTTTGTTAGAATAGTATAGTATATATGTGAGAGAAATTGAAGTAACTGTCAATCAAATTGAGAAGGATTATTCATAATTTAATGGATGGTAGAAAATTGATGTATTTGGTAAGATTTGTTATCTTGGATGGGGAAAGAGTAAAAGATGTTGTGGAGATAGAAGGTTGAAATGTGGGTTTCTTATAGTTGTAGTTTTTTGGGTTACAAAGGGATAATTTGTACCAATTTATTTGGATTTTTTATAAGCATTGATTGGATGAGAAAATCAATCATACGGGATGCGGATCCATTTTTCATTACCAATAAACTCAAAAAATTTGGATGGACACAATTGGTGAGTGTTGAGCATGCAAAATAGTGATAGAAGTCTGAAGAGAAGAAAACTAAAGAAAATAAGTTTGATGAAGAGAAGTCTGATGAGAAGAAGGCTGATGTGAAAAGGGATGAAAAGAATGATGAAAAGAAAGAGGAAAAGAAGACTGGGTGAGTAAAGAAAACCCCGTAATGAAATGCAACGTATGTATATGTCCCAAATAGTTGACCTTTGTAGGGTATACATTTGCCTGGAGCCATGAGAATCCCAATTCTTGTTGTATCCAATGATTTGGTTATTATTTTTATTACAAATATCTAGATATTTTGAATAGAACCATATAAGTGCCCTAATCTAATTTGCATACTTTGAACAAAGTACTATAAGTGCCCTAATCTTAGGATTGGGCACTTCAATGAAATGTAGGGTTTTAGGGTTTCACAATCACATTTCCAACATGTTGATAAATTTTACCACATTCACGTATCCTAACTGACTTCCCTATTACAAGGGAAGAAGGAAAAGGTCCAAAATAATAAAGAAATTAATAATGTAATGGTTGTTTAATTTTACTCTATTTTTTAAAATCTTGCAATGTAAGCTAAGAAACATATAGTTTTCTATTACATTCTCAAATATGAGTGTAGAATATGTTATTATTATTTAATATGGTAGAATTTTTCATTGTACATATATTCAACCATTTAATAATATCTATATAGGAAGTGATTATATTGTAAGAAAATGAACCTCCTGTGATGCCTTAAAAGAGGTCAACCAAAATATAAAAGAAATAGATTTTCTTTCCAATGAGCTTAAAAGGCCTATTTTAATAGAAAATTACATTAAGCATCACATTATCATCAACCATAAACAAAGAATACAACAAAGAATTTTTTTTAAAAAGAAGGCTTACTGAAAACCCAACCAAAGAAGCCTTACTAAGAGTGGAGACCCTGGCCAAATCCTGCCATGTCCAAGCCTTGCTACCCTTACATAAAATAGAAATTTCTTAGTAATCTAACAATTATTATTGAGAAAAAACTAAGATACCACTTATTAAAAACTTACAAAAAGTGAGCCTAATTGAAATTATGCAAAGCATAATTCTCACTTTTTGCCTGTTTCTTTTCATTTTAAAATTTTCATTTCTATCTTTTCTTATTCCATTGTAAATATATAAAATACCACATATTTTAATGTGACAAAATCTTTAACAAGAGCTTCAGGTCCTTGGCCTCCTAATTAAATTTGAACCAACAATCTTTCCTTTTTCTAGGGATAATTTTGTAAAATTTCCTAGTAGATGAAGTGGGTTAGAATTTGTTCTTCAAATTTCTCTCTGGAATTTCTTGTATCCATAAAATTCATCCATATTACAAAATTTTCTTTTCACAAAAAAAATATTTGAAAATTGAAATGTTAAATATTTTATTTGTTAATTTTATAAGATATTAAACTATTAGAATTCATGGAATTATATTTAATTTTATAATATTTTAATAAAATTAAGTAATATCTTTCTATTATATAATATTTTAAAAATAATTTATGATGTTATAATTCTATAATAAAATCTTAAAAATTTTCCAACTTTATTTTTAATTTTATTATATTATTTGTGGTCATTTTAAAATTTGAAAGTATAAGTTATTTTAAAAATTAAAATATGCTATTTTAAAATGTTTAGTCGATGCCTATACTTGTGGGCCTATGACATGAACTAAAAATTTAGACATTTCATTAATGATATAATAACTTATTCCCTTCCTTTTGAGATAAGAGTAAATATTTTTTATTGAAAAAATAAAATAAAATTACATCATAAGAATAAATTATTGAGCATAAAAAAATTAAAAATTTACACATCTCTACTATAGGCAAATCATAAATGAGTTGGATGTTTTTTTTAATTTAAATACCAAATGTAGTAATGATGCTTTAACTCACTCATCATAAAAATATTTAAATTGTAATGTTAACATTAGTAAACAGAAACAAAATTTAAAAATAAAAATAAAAATAGTTGAAATAGGTACATTTAAAAAATAGTGTTTTTGTTTGATTTAGTTATTATTATATTTTAGAAAATGTGTCAATGACACATTTGGTTTGTTAATATAAATGAGTGATTTTAAATGAGAGAATCTCAGGGATCTTTAAAAAATATTTAAAATGTAATGTTAACATTAGTAAATAGAAACTAAATTTAAAAAATAATAGTTAAAAAAAGTATATTGAAGTTTTTTTCTTTTGTTTCTTTTATTTAATTTTGTTGTACTTTAGACATCCACATTTTTAAAAACAAATTAGGAATTTCACCTACTACATAAACCAATTGTACAAATTATTTTTTATTTCATACCTCTAATTTTTTTCCCATTTTTAATACGAAGATCCACAGCCGGCTCCTGCATTGAAAGATGCTGATGCATGATTTTCAATATGGTTTAAGTAGCACTACCTTTAAACAATTTTATTATTCAGTACATAAGAATCTTTGTTAATTTTATAATATTCATCATCTGAATATCATTTTTAATTTCTTTTCAAATAAGATATTCTGAGGAAAGTCCTCGATGACCGTGTCCTCCTACTTTTAAGGTTTCAGAAACACGCACGTTCATTGTGTATCTCGTGTTTTCGGCTTAAATAGGAAAACAGTAACTCCGGCCTGGTTTAAAACTTTAATATTAGATTTATTAGTCGCTATGTTTTATGTTAATCCAATAAATTCAAAAACATACGTCAATCAATGTGAAACTATGACATTGGTTTTCATATTATTTTTTTCAATAGGAAATATTTTCATTAAGAATTATTTTTAATAAAATATTAATTTTTTAATTTTTATAAGGAAGGTGAAATTAAAATGTGTTTTGAGGGTTGTTTGTTTTTGATAGATAAAACAGCAAGAGGGTGTTGGCCCGTAGAATAAAGGGACTAGAAGCACATTAATAGCACATTAATGGCACTAGTCAAAGTAGATAAAATAGTTTAACAGTAGAATCACCAAGTCTAATATGCCTCTATCAAAAACATAAAAAGTAATACTAATCAAAAGGATTAAACTAGAATAAAAATGAAGAGTAGCAGTTAAAATAACAGTCATAAGCCATGTGGGGCTGAACCAAAAGCTATAAAAACTAACATTAACCCCGAACGCAAAACAGGGGATCCAAGGGCCATGCCCAGTCAAAAATAACCAACTCATGAACACCAATAGTTAGTTCTTCCCACCCATATGCTTAGACAGTAGGGTCCTAGCCCACTCCTCTTGCAGGAACATGAAAAGATCCTTGTTATCCTCATCCGCTTCCAGACTGTCGTCTGCCAGCTTTTCCTGCACATTATAGAGGGTCGTAGCCGAAGAATGAATGACCTTCAAGGAAAATTTGTTGGTCATCATGCATTGATGCTTCAGTTCCTGCATATTCTTTTTGATGTCCGCAATTTCCTTGTCCATATCAAAGAACCTCATCTTGAGAGTGCCTTTAAATTTATTTTTGTCAGCCAGAACCTTGGTATTATATTCAGAGGTGGGGGGCTTATCTTGGCAATCATGAAAAGGACTCATGGGCGGGGTAGGGTTACTGCCAATTTCCATGGTTTGTTGGAGGTTGGGTAGGGGAGTATTACCAGTCCTAATAGGACTCATGTGATCATTCGAGGAACCTTTCATGGACTTAGTGGTGTGAAAGTCTTTCTTAGATAGGGACTGCTCTCTAGAGGCCGCTTCCATCATCCTAGTTTTATCCTGGTTGTTTGTTATTTAGTAAGAAGAAACAAGATTATAATTAAAAATCAAGAAGGGTATTATGATGATTGTGTAGAATCTAATTCTTCTTAGTAAAAGAAACAAGTATTATATTTATTAATTCAGATAAAAGCAATAATCAATCATCCTTGAATTATCTAAATCTATGACTCCTTTTAGCGAATTCACTATTTTTTCCACCTTTTCCTCCTTCAAATTGGGTTGAACAAAGCCTCACCATTGTGAATAAATGGAAGCCAAGTAGCGAAAACTTTAGTGGCGATTATTTGCCATTTGGTGAATGTCACTTGTCGCCGACCCCCGATTTGGCAAATATATTGGCCATATGGGAATGATCATATCACCCCGCATTTATGAAAATTGGGTCCAATGCCCGGGCTCATCACCAATTGGTTTATGAAAATTGGGTCCAATTCCTGGGATCATCGCCAATGGCATATAATTTTTGGGCACAATATGTTTTTAACATTTGCTTATAATTTCAAAGTGGCCCCAAATGGATGATCTATATTCACCAATAGTTATATATATATATATATATTTTAGGTGGACCCAACTTTGCTAGCCATTTTACGGATGCGTGTCTCAAACTAATGGATTTTCACCAACTTTATTAATCATACCAAGGTATTGGACGACCCATAATCACCTAGGATATAACACAAGATGTGTTATAATTAGGCGGGCTTTGCCAAATATTTGGACACCGACCTAATACCTCCTACCCAATTCACCAATAAAGATTAGTATAAATACATTCATACATCAATGTTATTGTACACAATTTGGATTAGTTCAATTTGATCGATAGCGAAGTTCAGACTATTGAGTCTTGACTACTTTGGCGAGTCGCGACTGTGATTGAATTTGAGGCAAAGGTAAGTGATTATTGTTCTACGACTATGTAAACATTGTATATTATAGTTCTATTGTCATTTGTCACTTCTTTAACAAGTAAACATTTCTTTTACATTTTTTTTTCACTAGTAGGGTGGTAGCTTTTATTTCGTTGAAGAATCAAGATGTCAAACAAGAATAAGGGTAAGGTTCTGGCATATGGGCAAATCCAAGAGAGGCCAACAAAACACAAAACCTTATCATTGTACTTTGGTCATGGTGTTGGAAATGTTTCTGGCCAAAATTGGGAAGCTACTTCATCACAAGAAGATTTTCAAGATTCACAACCTGAGGCTGAACCTACATGACATATTGAAGAAGTCAGCGAACCTGATATCTCAGGTCATGATGAACTTGAAGAAGATTTTTAGTTAAATACCCAGAGTAACCATAATGGTATAATTGACTTGGATGAGACTGAGAATGTTAGAGAAGATGATGGTGCAGGGAAGAAAAGAAAATACAAATCAAAGAATGATAGAATTTGGGATTTGTCGAGGAATTTTCAAATAGAATGGGTGTCAAAGTATCCGTTAATTGAACCAGTGCATAATCCAATTGAAGGGGACCCTCTGGTAGAATGCAGATGTAAGATTTGCAGTGAGATAAATAAGAAGGAAAAGAGGTTGTAGCTAAAAATCAACACCATAGAGAAGCATATGGGTAAACTTTACGAAAATAAAACCATAGATGGAGTTCAAAAATTAGTGATAAGATGGAAAACAAATGAGGAATCTCAGCATGTTAGGAATGCAAAATTATATGAATTTTAGCATAATATAAAGACGAAGCCCGGTGAAGTTAAAGGCTGTATTGAAGCTTGTTTTGGAAAAGCATTGGAAGTAGAACTAATGAGAAAAGCTGTTCAGTTAAGTGTTGTGTTTAATATTTTGAGAAGAGGACATCCTATGACAGACTACCCATCATTGAGTGTTTTATTACTATTACCCTAATTTTCCTATTCTATACAAATTTGGCTAAAACCTATCCCCAGGTCCCTGTTTTAACCCTGCCAAGCATCCCTAAAAATTTCATGGTTTTATGTCTAGTTTCCTGGCCTCTGCAATTTGTTTTATCCCCTGGTCTGTGGTCAAATATTCATAAAACTAGCCATTGTGTTAAAAACCCTAGGGCTCTATTCTAATTTGCAGTTAACTTTATCGGCCACTTAAGTTCCATCAGTTTCCACATGTGCTTTATTTCTTTCAGTCACCAAATCTCCAATTCCCAGTTGTCAAGGCCCTAAGACATTTTGCGATCTGAAAGCGGTTACCTTTTGAGTTGATGGTCTCTGCTTAGTGGCTAAAGTCAAGATTCTACATCTGACAGTTGTCACATGATCTCATGGCCTCAGAAGATTCTCTGAGATCTTGTGATGACCGTCGATTTTCTTGTCTGCATAGTTCGGTTGTCAGTGGGTCTGGCCATGTTGTCCAAGCTGTACACCTTTGATTGGTTAAAGACTTGTGATTTGATGCCATGTGAGCATGGGTCTAATGGTTGTCAGTCGATGATGATCTAACAGTTGGCGCATGATCTCAAGGAGCTTTTTTGACACATGAGATCATGCACCCACCGTTGATCTTACTTTATCTCTAGGCTCTGTCAGGTGGGTCCTCGGTTTCTGACGTGCTCATTCATTATTGGTTGGCTAGACGATAGCTTGGATCTATTAGTAGGACCATGTCAGAAGGTCTGAGGATGTGTCAGAAAGGAAAAGATCTACGGTTGTCGTATGATCTCATAGAATCTTCTAACCCTATGAGATCATGCGACAACCGTTTGATGAGAATCTCTAGATCGTGGGTCCAATTTTGCTACCTGGTGCTAATGTGATCGCATATGATTGGCTATTGTGTGATGACCGGGATTGATCTACCAGTCTGATGTGTCGTGGGGTCCCAGTTCTAAAAGGATCTACAGCTGGCACATGATTAGAAAGAATATTCAGGGGCTATGAGATCATGTGCCTACCATTAGATTGGAATCTAGTTCTCAGTGGATTTGATGTTAGAGAAGTGGCAAGGTATATGCCTACAAGTGGTCGGGACAAATGGAGTATTAACATGTGGCAACTCTAGGCCCGGGTGTAAGACATTTTGCGATTCGGTGACTAGGGGTTCTCTCTTGTTCGTTGGACTTAACCAAGGTTAGCCGAAAGACTTAGAAATTCAGCGACCACTTTGTTCACATAGTCATTTAACCGGACCAAGGTTATGCAAAGTTCTTCGTGACTTAGAGAAAAGTCTTCTATCGCTTAGTCACCGAATGACTTAAGAAAGAAAAGCTCGAGGTGGGGCCAAAATGACAGGTGTGCCGACGTGTTGAGATTTTATTGGCTGTAGCGTGTCGATGTCAATTTTTGACTTTTCAAGGAGGTTCACGGTTGTTGTAAAGTTGATCTGAGCTGTTCATTTTCTGGGAGATAAAGGACATCAACAGACACATTTTAAAGTGATCGGTTAGCCATTATATTTCAAATTTGAATGTCTCTGCAGAGGGTTTTCTGCCAGCGATTGATTCAAATAGGCTGCGAGTGGTGAGGTAGCTAAGAATTTATGTTTGCAGGACGTTTGCAGTTGAAGAAGATGATGAGGAAGCCTGGGTGGCCATCATGAGTCATTTCTTGTCCTTGTGAGGTACCATTTTAGCATTCATGGTGGGCCTATTGTAGAAAAGTTGATGGATCCAGGTTGCTTGTCCACGAATTGATGCAGTATAGAGATGGGCACACAATATATGATCGGCCATAGTATTACAGAGATGTTTTTATGATCAGATTTGATGGGATTAGGGCTGAATGTTATTCTAATGTAAAATCCATGTAACCCTAGTTAGGTTTTGACTCTAGCCTGCGTGCCAAGAAGGAGATGTATATAGTTAATTTTTGGAGCTTCGGAACTTAGAGTTCATATTTTGTAAAGTGGGGAGTCTACTTTTGAAAGAAGGTCATCCTTTCTCAGAAGGCTATCCGTGGTATCTTCTCTACCCTCTGGTCTTCTACTCTTTGTTGGGATGTGAAGCCCAACAGTCACATGACCATTCATTTCCTCTCGTCTCTTCATATTCGAAGAGCCTTCTATAAATGACTGTGTGCAGTCATGTATTGTAGTTAGATATTGTATTGTATACTTGGATAATAGAATAATTCCCTGCTTCAAGTGTGGACGTAGGCAAATTGCCGAGCCAGGATAAATATGGTGTTTAGTGTCTTTTGTCTTCTTTGCTTATGTTTTTATTCTGTTTCTCTGCTTCTTTAATATTTACAATTGGTATCAGAGCTAGCTTGGCTTGAGCAGAGATGGATGAAGAAGAAGATGATGCAGATTTTGTCATTGAAGAATTTCTTGAAAATTTGGAGATGGCTGAAGAAGATGTTGAAGAAAGTGAGGATGAATTTGAGGGAGATTGGACCATAACTCAAGAGGATTTTGAAAAAGAACAATTTATGAAGTTGAAAGAAGAGAATCTCATACTCATAGACAAACTAATTTGTATGGGCTAGAAGTTGATGGTTTTGTGTCACATAAAGAATATTGAAAAAGATATCTTTGATAAAGAATGGGATTTTTCTAAAGGGATCATATTTCAAGAAGAGGAAAGTGGTTGGAAGCTCGTGACGGAGGACACTTTTCTCACAAAAATGCATGCCCTATTGATTGGAAAGCCTTTCTTTAGTGGAAGGAATCCACAAGAGGAGTCAGGATACCTAGTGACGGAAGATCACAGGAGCGCAGTGATTTCAGAGCTCAAGGAGGCCAGAGAGAGCCCTTGGTTCAAAGCTACGCGGGATCCAGAAGACTTCGGAATGGCTGAAGATCAGATCTCGAAGGAAATTGGATTACAAAATGAAGAGAGCAATGATTTATTGATGAGGATTACAGAAGTAGAAGCAGAGTGGAATGCATTTATTGAAAGTACTGCACAAACTTCTGTTGGGTATGGTTTTCGATGCGAATCCTCTCCCCCACCTTCAAATGGTCCAAGCTAGATGTTTGTGGAATGGGATGTGAGTGTATGCACCCAAAAATGGTCGCCTAGACTTTGGGCCCATTTATTTGATTTATCAATTCTGAATCATTTTTATCAATAATCAGTATTTTCAACAATATCAATTTTTTGATCAAGTCCTAATTTCGATCATATATTGGATTTTTATCCTATGGGCTAACCATTTATCCTAAGTCTTTATTTGATTAAAAGGAATATTTCCTCCCCTTTTGATTAAATAAAAAGCCCACCCTTTCCTCTTATCCTAAGTTGCACAAATAAAGTATTATTCCTATTTTATAAAAAGGGAAAAAACACTTTTTGTCTCACATGAGGCTCAAAAGTCAACATTTCACTCTCATTGGAGGATACTTGTGCACATGGATTGCTCCTCTTTCAACCTCCACCGCCGATTAAGACTTTTTGCCTCTTAATCCCCATGGTCCATTTCACCTCATTTCTTATAAAAGGAGAGCTCTCTCCTTCATTTGCATATCCATGTTTTATGCTAATGTTATGCTGTAGGTTTTAGGTGCATTTGGAGTTTGAAGACATTGAAGACTTGTTGCATTTCATTGTAGTTGCATATTTCCTTTTTTTAGTTGCATAATAATGACATCATAGATTAGATTTCCTTTTATGCAATAGAATAGATCTCACATAGCTTAATTAGGGGCTTGAAATCTATTGTACTTTTTTTTATAGCTTAGTTTGCACTTCACTTGATAGATTAGTCTTGCACTTTCATACTAGTTGCATTTGCATTTCATTCCCATTTAGATTCTTGGAGATATTGGCACTCTTGCCCTTGTCTTCACTTGAATCTCTCATTGTATGGTTGACTAGCAAGGTCACTTTCTTGTAGCTCTAGCTGAGAGAAAAATTCATAGTCTCTTGCAACTCCATGCATAAAGAGCTATGAGCCGCTTTGTGAGGCCTCATTCTTGAGTAACCTTGCATGTAATGGTTCATAGAAGTGCATATTTTAGTGTGTACATTTCTGGCGCCCACCACAAGATCCCTACCACCTCAAGATCCCTTTCACAAGGTATTAAGATTCCTAATACAATTAGTGAATGCCACACTTGAAAGGAAAGTAAATGACAAGCAAGAAATAATTTATTTTTTTTTGTTTTTATGCTTGGGCAGCCCTACAAAAATTGTTAGTAGCCCTCTTTGACATACGTTTTTAGCAATTTTCAAGAAAATGAGAGCACCTACAAACACAACTTGTTAGACCAACAAGAGTTAGGAGAAGCAAAATCCAAAATCTACCAATGATTAGTACATGAAAAATTAGATAATCTGCAAAAATATCTAATCAAATGATAAAATCTGAAAATGAAACCATCATGGTTGGATTAGGATCGGAAAGACCTTTCCAACGATATATCACACTTAAACTTTTGATACCATTTGCAAAATTTCAAAAAAAAATGGGCACCCATTTTCCATAGTGGCACGGATTTGAAAACGCTGGAAATTTCAAAAAATTTCAAAAAGATAGCTAAGAACCCCAAACTTGCAAGATAGATAAAATAACTCAAAAATAGGTCACTGCCAGGTACAGACACAGTATCACACGATACTTCGCGCATGCTAGAAATATCGCCCCCTTTGAAGAGAAATATCGCGCGATAGTTCGCCCCTGACGGACTATCGCCCGGCCTACCTGGAGTATATCGCCCGCCAGTATTAAGAAGTATCACCTGGCTTAGGGCGAAGTATTGCACGGGTATAAGTTTATCGCCCCAGTAGCCTAGAGTATATCGCATGGTTCATTTTTGCCGTGCTTAAATTTTGGTCAGTTTCAGCTGCTGTCAATTAAGCTAGGTCTTAGGGCAGGCTTCTCACCCTGACATTTGAGATCTGTCTTGACTTCAAATTTCTGGTTTTTAGTCCTCCAGGATAGCATCATTTGATTTACAAAGTCACTTTGGAATAATTGTCAAGTTAGAAAGCCATTCTTGGTGCCAAGGTTCATCTTTAAAATTGTTAGCTATATTCTGGAAAAATTTTAGTTCTCTTATAGTCCAAATCACTTTCATTTTCATCTCAATTTCAATTATCTTTTGGCCTAGTCCAACCTCCTGATTCAAAAGTGCAAGGGTAGTCACCCTTTGATTTGAAGCACCTCTTTGACAGTGTTGGTAAAGCCCTTTTTTTTTCTTTTTCATTTCTCTTTGGACAATAGAGGACTTCGATTATCCTAGTTTGGTGTTGACACTTTGAAAGGTCACCTTATCATTGAGAATATCTCTCTTTCATGTCAGTTACGACAAGGTACCAAGTTAATCAAGGGAAACGACCCCCTGTTGCCTTTAGCCAGTTACCACCTATCAAGACTCGTCGACAACCTAAGGGAAAAGGACCCCTTTTTGACCAATCTCCTAAGAGTGAATCCGAGGTTTGTTTTAATCCAGGAGCTAACCCTAGTGAAGTGAGCACCTCTTTCATACCACTTTCATCAAGTATGGACATGAGTTACACTTTCACCCGACAACAAAGAGAAGCCATGAATCAAACTCTCGAGGATATCTTTCAACGACACAGAAGAGAGTATGGTGGTTCTTCTCATGCTAGTCCACCCGGGTCACCTCCTAACAACGCGAGGTATTTTGATGCTCATCAACGAGCCGAAAGACAGCATAAGCCGGCTCACTCAGATTCAGGGTCACAACACAAAGACCAGAACAATGAATCTAGTGATCACCATATCAACACGGTTAATGCAATAAGGCATTCAAGACAAACCTCCCCACTTAAAGACACCTCTCGATATGCGAATACAAGATTGAGAAGCATTGAGAGAGAGAAGCAAGCCTACTTAGATGAACAGGTTGCTAAAAAGGAAAAATTCTGACAACTAGAGGAAGAAGAACGTGCATTGTTGGATATACAGAAAAGAGTCGCCTAAGAAGAAGAAGATAGACTCTATGCAAAACAACTCCAAAGTCGATTTAATGGGAGGGGAGCCAATAGTGGGATCAACTCGCCCCCATCTACCCCTTCCCCTAGCCCTCGAAGAAGATCAAAGACACCCTCACGATCCCCAAGTCCTAGAGGAAGAAGGACTTCAAGATATGACCATCATAGAAGACAGTCATCTCATAGACATTCAAAGCAACCCTCCCAACGAGCACATCATGGCTCACAACATGGAGGCAGTCATGCTAAATTTGATCATATGGACTTCATGACTATGCAACAAGAACCATCCTTTCAAGCCTATGTGGAGCAATACGTGGAACAAAACAAAGACCAATTCTTGGAAAGTCTTATCAACAAAGGCGCTAAAGTTCCATATAATTTTGATGTTCACCAAAAGATCAAGAAACAGAATCCTTCAACTGATGAGGTGATCTTACAAATGCAAAAGGATATAGACAGAATGAAGGCTCCCAAGAGCACATTTCATTTGGACTCCATATGTCCTAACCCCATTGACAAAAGTGTGGTGATGGTAGAATTTCCTAAGAAAGTTGAATTCCCAACATACGACAAATATGATGGCACTGGTGACCCTCACGACCATGTTTGACAATTCTACATAATGAGCTTTTCCTTTCACCATGAAGACTCCTACTTGCTGAGATTATTCCCAAGGAGTTTAAAAGGTCAAGCCATGGAGTGGTTCACCAACCTTTCCCCTCCAGTAAAGACATTTAAAGAACTTGTCCAAAGATTTGTTCAACATTTCGCTTACAACTTATCTAGGTCGGTCACAATGCTTGATTTGTGTAAACTTAAACAAAATCAAGGGGAATCTTTTGTCACCTTTTTACAACGATGGAGGTGATTGTGTTTGAAATACCCAAGGACAATCCTTGAAGAAGAGAGAATTGATATCATTGTGAACAATCTAATACCAGAACTCAAATATGAAGTCAGGAAAATCCCATTTAATTCCTTTGATACTATGGTAGAGGTGGCATGTCGCATTGAGGATGTCCTAAAAGAACAAGGAATTTTGGCTAAACCAACAAATAACAACAATAGCCAAAATAACAATACTAATGGTAACAAGGACAAAAAGAACTCCTATTGGAACAAAAACAAGCAAGTGGTCAACGACGGAGTTGTTGATTCATCTCAGGTAAAAAATGAAGGAGTTCTTAACCTCTCTCATGCAGTTCAAGCTATGAAGTTGCAAACATCGTCAACGCAACAAGACGAACCTAAGTATCAAAAGAGATCTAAAACGGAGAAAAGACAATTTACTAAATTGGGAGAATCCTATGCAGATGTTTTTAAGACATTAGTTGCTCATAATTTGGCGCACCCACAGGATCCTACAAAACATCGAATACCAGATCCTTTACCTCATTGGTGGGATGCTAAGGCTTTTTGCGTTTTCCATAATGGGATTGGACACGACATAGAAAATTGTTTTAAACTCAAGCATCTTGTCCAAGACCTTATTGAGAAAGGACAATTACAAGTGGATGGGTTAACTACTAATGCAGATCATAAAGCCTTTAAAGAGCCCTTGCCTAAATATGAAAAAGGAGAGAATTCTAGTAGTAAGAATGGCAAGGCGGCTATTAACTATACATACACACATGCTGATAATGTGATTAACAAGCTTGAAGTGGCTAACGATAACATCAACATGGTGAGAAAGAAAGATCCGTATGGACATAATGTGGACTCAACTCCTATGACTAATGAAAGACCCGCTGTGGTGATAAGAGGTCCTCACTCACAAGGAATGCCCCAGTCCCTCAATGCTATCACTAGGGGTCAGGCCCAAGCACCCATTATCATCAAAGGTCCTAGCACTAGCAAGTCTAAACAGCCTGTGTCCAAAGGTGCTCCTCCCAAATCTATCGTTGGTCCTGATTCCAATTATAATCTTATTGACCAGCTACAACGTACACCCGCTCAGATATCCATTTTTGAGCTTTTAGAATTATCTCCTAAGCACAAGCGTGTCCTCGAGGATGCTTTGCGAGCAGCCAATGTCCCTAATAACTTAGATATTGACCAATTCCAAAACATGGTCAACCATTTGGCTAGCCCTCATTTCCTCACCTTCTCAGAAGAAGATGACAAATCCATTAGTCACCCACATAATTTGGCCTTACACATCGAGGTCATGATTCATAAAACCCGTGTTAGGCGTGTACTGATAGATGGGGGTGCGGGGCTCAATATTTGTACCCTGAGTTTGCTGCTAGCTCTAGGGTATTCCGAGAACGTCATTGACACAAAGAAAAGAATCACAATCAAAGCATATGATGAAGCAGAAAGAAGTTCTAAGGGATTGGCTGTTTTGCCTATTCGCATTAGTCCCGTAGAAAAAGATATATTATTCCAAATTGTTGATGTTGGACCTCTAGCCTACAACATTTTGCTAGGTAGGCCATGGATTCATGAAATGCAGGCAGTCCCATCGACATATCACCAGTGTGTTAAGTTTCCCCATAACGGTGTAGAAATTTGCATCCCTGGAGACAGTGCTCTATCAGTTAATAACATTTCTGCGGGATTACATGTACCTTTGAATAGAGAAGCTAACAATCCTAGCAGTTCACTTGAACAATGCAAGCAGAAATTCAAGTCCATGGACCTTGGGATGGGAGATTATAAGATTGATTCTTTTACAAAAATGCCAATCTCTCCTAGGTCTTATGGGAGACCCTCCCCAAATGTGAAGCCCTCGTCATCAGCAATGACGTTATTTGGGAAATTTGTTGAGTCTTTGGTCCCCATCCAAGAAGAGAAAGAGGAAGTTGCTGTAAGGGACTGGATATATCACGAGGAGAAATACAAACATAATGAGAATTTTGCTCCTTCATCTGAAACTTATGGGAAAGGATATACACTGGTTAAAAATATGGGATATCCGGGATTTGGTCCCCTTAGTCATAGGCTAGACGCTAAAGCTGAGCCTCTTGATCATGCTCTTTTTGGATGAAAGAGTAAGTCCATGGTCGGCTTAGGTTTTGAGAATAAGAAGAAGAAAGGTATCCCTGTCCCAGCTGCGACGGACAGTGACAGTGATGCAGATTATACACCTGATCTTTCCAACCAACAAGATGTGTCTGATGATTGGTGCCTTCAATGAATCTCCTTTGGGGAGATTCCACAGATTTGATGCTTAATAGTCCTACTATCCCAGCTGCGACGGATAGTGATTGTGTGACTGCTAGATCGACAAAGGAAAGTGTTACTGTCCTAGCTGCGACGGATAGTACCAATACAAGCACTAGAGAGGGGGAAACCCTTCCTAACCTTGAGGCTTCTACATCACAAGGCCTAAATGATGACTCAGAGATAGACTCCCATGAATATGAATGGGATTCACTTTCAGACGCAACAATTGATCTAGACGTGGATATTATCCATGCCTATAGTACCCAACCCGATGCGACTAATGATCCTAGTGTCAGACTAGAGGATTGCCCTCCTCAAATCGCCTTAGTAGACGACGCTTTGTTTGATAGGATGAGCCCCAATTCAGGTATCTTAGGAGAAGACTTGATGAACTCCGATTATATGGTCACCAGAGATGACACCTTTCGCATTAACAACATTGAACCTACCATTGACTTACCCCTTGTTCACTTTGACCTGATTGACTGGTCTCAGCGCCACCAAGAGCCCACATTCCTCACATTTCACAATGATTATGAAATTGCTTGCTATCTGAATGCTCTCAAACCCGTGGCTTCTTCCACCAGTGAACCAACAATCAGCATGACAGAGCCTGATATTAAGTACCTCAGTCTCAAAACAAAAGAAAAAAAGAAAAATAGGTCTGATGGCAAAAACCACTTTGTGGCGGTGTCAGAACCAAAAATAGTAAAAAGAAATGACGCATCCAAAGGTGAAAACCTCTTTGAGACACCTAAGGATGGGGTACTTAATAACTTGCCGAGTTATTTCCAGGATAGATCATCAATATTGATTGAACCAACAAAGCCGGTCAATTTAAGCACAGAAGAAAATCCTCAGATAGTCCATCTTGCTCAGTCTTTATCAGAGGAAGAGACCAAGGCATATGTACAGTTTTTACAGAAAAAAAAAATTAATTTTGCATGGACCTACTCAGACATGCCAGGGCTTGACACAAATCTCATAATGCATCACTTATCTATAGCTCCAGGAGTCAAGTCACTAAAATAGAGATTAAGAAAAATGCATCCACATATAGCTCTACTTGTCAAAGGAGAATTAGAAAAACTTTTGAGTGCTGGATTTATTAGAGCCATCGATTATGCAGAATGGATCTCAAACATAGTACCGGTCTCCAAACATGATGGGTCCATTCGTGTCTGCATAGATTTTAGAGATCTAAACAAATCTTGCCCAAAGGACGATTTTCCACTTCCAAACATTGACATGATAGTGGACATGACGGCGGGCTATGACATATATTCCCTAATGGATGGTTTCTCGGGGTATAATCAAATCAAAATAGCTCCTGAAGACCAAGAGAAAATAGCATTCACATGTGCATGGGGAACCTACTGCTGGAACGTCATGCCATTCGGGTTAAAGAATGCAGGAGCAACCTACCAGAGAGCTATGACGACTATCTTTCATGATATGATGCACAAAAATATGGAAGATTATGTGGATGATACCCTGGCAAAATCAAGAAAAAGGGACACACACCTCAATGATCTGGAAGTAATTCTAGATCGTATGGAACAATTTCAACTCAGATTGAATCCAAAGAAGTGCACATTTGGCGTCACCTCAGGCAAACTTTTAGGATTCATAATATCAGCAAAAGGTATTGAGGTCGACCCCGAAAAGGTCCAAGCAATCCTAGATATGCCACCTCCTCGAAATATCATCCAAATGAGAAGTCTTCAGGGATGTCTTCAATCAATTAGGAGGTTTATTTCTTAGCTTGCAGATAGAGCGCAACCCTTCAACAAGACATTGCATAAGGGTGCTTCTTTTGTTTGGAATGAGGATTGTCAAAAGAGCCTAGATCAGATCAAACAATACTTGGCTAATCCTCTGATCTTAATGCCTCCTATTCCAGGGAAACCATTGATCCTATATATTTCAGCTACAGACACTTCTCTGGGGGCATTATTGGCCCAAACAGATGATACTGGGAAAGAACAGGCCATCTACTATATCAGCCGTACTCTAGTCTCTTATGAGATCAATTACAATAATATTGAGAAGTCTTGTCTCGCGGTGGTGTTTGCTTCTCAAAAGTTGTGCCACTACATGCTTGCTCATACCATACACTTGGTTGCCAAAATTGATCCCCTTAAATACTTGCTTGGTAAGGCTGCCCTGACAGGTGGACTTGCTAAGTGGATGATGGTCCTCACTGAATTTGACATAGAGTACGTTGAAAGGAAGGCAATAAAAGGGCAAGCTATTGCAGACCAATTAGCTGATTTTCCAATCCAGGATAGTATGCCAGTCCAAGTGGAATTCCCAGATGAACACATCTTATATACCACTACTCGCACTTGGACAATGTTCTTTGATGGCTCCCGCATGCAAAATGGATCAGGTGCTGGAGTGTTATTTTTTTCTCCACATGGGTACAACATTCCGAAGTCTTACAAACTATTATTCCCATGTACCAATAATATTGCAGAATATGAAGCTTTAACTAATGGCTTGAGAATGGCTATAGAATGGAACATCACAGAATTACATGTCTTTGGGGATTCCCAGCTAATCATCAACCAAGTCAATGAAGAGTATCAAACCAAGGATGACAAATTGATACCCTATAAAAAGATGGTTGATTCTTTGAGACGCTATTTCACCTTTGTGACATTTCAACAAATCCCTAGGACAGAGAACAAAGCTACAGACGCCATGGCCACATTAGCTTCACTTCTTCAGTTGGAGACACATGAATCCAGATTTGAATTCCTGGTGGAAGAGCTACACCATCCCATCTTTGACTCATCTGAAAGCCATGTCATTTGTGCCATTATCACACACGAGTCTTCCCGATATGGTGCTATCTATTCATATCTTCATGATGGCATCATCCCTGACACATTCACCCACTCCGAATGCTGAAACCTCATCCGTAACGCCTCTCGCCACACCCTCATCTCTGGTGATTTATATACGAGGGGTTTAGATGGGACGCTCCTTAGGTGCTTGGAAAAGGAGGAATCCAACCAAGCGTTAGCTGACATCCACAAGGGCATTTGTGGTGGACATTCTAATGGTCTTGCCATGGCCCGAAGGTTGCTTAGGGCAGGATATTATTGGCCCACAATGCAGATGGACGCAGTCACCTTTGCTAAGTCATGTGAAAAATGTCAGAAACACGGCAACCTGATTCATGCTCCAGGTAGGGAGCTGATTCCTTCTGTTTCTCATTGGCCATTTCAACATTGGGCCTTTGATCTAGTTGGGCAGATTCATCCCAACTCATCAGGTGGACACAAGTTCATTATTACTGCCACTGACTACTTCACAAAATGGGTGGAGGCTGTACCACTTTCTGTTGCTTCAGGAAGGACCATTTCTTTATTCATCTTGAATCATATCATTTGCCGATTTAGAGTGCCTTCTGAGATCATTACTGACAATGGAGGTCAATTTAAGAATAAGGACCTAAAGCACCTATGCAAAAAGTTTAAAATCAAGCAACATTGGTCCTCCATATATTTTCCACAGGGAAATGGACAGGCAGAAGCTTCTAACAAAACCATTCTTAAGATTCTTCATAGAACAGTACACAAGAATGGTAGGGATTGGCACTTACAAATCAATCCAGCACTATGGGCTTACCGAACAAGCATTCGCACACCTACGGGAGCCACTCCTTTCTCTCTCACCTATGGCGCTGAAGCAATATTGCCTTTAGAAGTCGAGAGACCATCCCTTAGAGTCTCACTCAAAGGTTTGATTACAGATGAGGATTACCGCGCCATGAGGTTGCAGGAACTAGAACTTCTAGATGAGAAGCGTAAGGCTTCCTTTGATCATATGAGAGTGTATCAGAAGCGTATGTCTAAGACATTCAACAAGAAGGTTTGCCCTAGAGAATTTCAAATAGGTGATCTTGTTTTACGAGAGAACCCTAAGAACCAACAAAACAGAGAGCAAAAGGGCAAGTTTGAACCTAACTGGCTTGGACCATATGTCATCACAGCTGCTTTTGGTATTGGTGCGTATTTACTGTCAGATCTTGATGGAGAACAGCTCCCTGATCCCATCAACATTTTGCACCTTAAGAAGTTCTATCCTTGATGCCCGTTCTGTCTGGTGGCATCATTTGTACATATTTATTGGTCCTGAAAAAAAAATTCCAAAAAAATTGATATATGATGCTGAAAAAATCCTACAAAGCATAAAAAGTCCTAAAAAAAATAAAAAAAAATAAAAATATTTAAAAAAAATAATAAAAAATAATTAAAAAGTGCCTTGGTGAAAACCTAGCAATAGGCGCCTTGGTAGCAAAATCCAAAAAAATAAAAAAATGAAAAAAGATTCCAAGTAGTGAAAACCTGGAAACAGGCACTACTTGAGGCCTTTGCACCCCTATTTGTTAGCATGCATCCTTGACACTTAGCCACTTTCCATCATGCCTTGACCTTATTTGACTTGGTCTGGAATTGGTCTTTCTCTTTGTCTAGGGGGCATAACTGGTAGCATTGGTCCTTTTGGTGCGTTTGTCTCTTGGGGCATTTCACAATAGGTGTTCTTCAACACCACCCCAATAGTGTTTTTCAACACTACCCTTGCGTCGAGTGTTTCTTAACACTTATTAGATGTCTTACCTATAGTCTAAGTATAATGCGATAATGCTCATGTGTAGATGCGATACTCAGAGTCTGACTCTATGACCAACACACACACACTTAAACAATCAACTCGATGACGATATGATGACTTTATTTTTCTTTGTGTGCTGTCTATGAGGATTTCTTTTGATGAGTGGTCTCTCCCTGAGAAGTTTTCGATGATGCATCGCTAGAAGACTGAGGGAATAAGACCATGTTTTCTTTCTTTATCTGCTTGTGGGTATATTTTGTTGATCCTAACTGTCATGAGCATTTATGCTGGTCTTACTTGACACTATGGATTGACAAGGTATTATCCTATTGTTTTGCGAGTGCATGCTTTTAGTTATCCTGACTTTCATGTGTCTTGATACAAGCATAATCTCGCCATATCAAAACTTAGGTAATCTCACTGCATTAGTCATCTTGACCTATATGTCTTTGATGCCTAGGTGAGATTTCCACATTTCTATCTGATAAAGATCATATTCATATCCACATAGTTATGCTAGTGTGCATTTTATGATCTTACGACGCTACCAATAACACTCGATGATGATAATTAGATGTCTATAAGCGTTTTGACCTTGCAAGTCAATCACGTTCATAGTAGCTTGCATTTTTAGGTTCATGTTAGTGTTGCATTTTGCATATGGAAAGAGCTCTCCTTTTCATCTTACGTGGACCTATCAGTCGACTGCGCTCACCTTCTCTCCTTCTTGATCATGTCTTTCGCTCCTTGTCTTTTTCATCTTGAACCTATTCCTGTTCATCACAAGGGGTTAATCACATCACCATATCTATATCAAAACTGTCATTTTCAAAAAAATATAAGTTTATATCATACACATGAGAATTAAACATATATCTATGAGAGAGAACATACATAAGCACATACATAAGCATTTTGAGCAAAATGACAAGACAATATACATAAACTGATACATCCATCACAAGTGAGACAAATCCACATGATACATCGAACATCCAGTAATCTCATATACAATGTCATGATATACAATACAATATGGGATCCCAAAATCTGGATCAACAGTCTCAAAATATGTCTAAACATCTAAGACCTAACCCTAAGACTCGCTACCACCCTCGTGAGGAGCTCGTGGTGGTGGAGGAGGCATAGCTCTCCTATCAAGTGCCACATCTGATACCCCTGCCCACTGAGAGTATGATGGTGCTCTCTCACCCTCTGGAACGGCCTGTAGATATAACCCGTGATAATAGGTAGCTCTCGCTAACTCTCGTCGGAGCTCTAGTGCCTCGGCCTGTGCCATCGCCTCACGGCGTGCTATCTCTGCTCTGAGATCAGCTATCTGCTGATCCCGCTCTGCCCTCAGATCCAGGAGCTGCTGATCTCTCACAGCTATAGTGGTCCGCAGCTGCTGTATCTCTACCTCCTGAGCCTGTATCTGGGCTCTCAGGTCCTCTCCCCCCGCAGGCTGCTCCTGCTGTACCTCTGCCTACCGGCGAGCTGGTCTCACCTCCTCCTCAGGTGTCGCTGACCGCTATCCCCGTGACCATTTCTGACCACCTGATCTTGACCCCTCTCCTCTCTCCATCCTCCTCCCTCTCCCCCTCCTACCATCTCCTCCATCCCCTCCCTCCTCCCCTCCGTCCCCTCCGCCCCCTCCATCTCCTCCGTCTCCTCCGTCTCCTCCCGGCACTGGCATCTGTACATCTGGTACTGTAAACTGAGGGAATGGTACCCTCCACCGCTCTGCTTTGTAGGCTCCATCAGCCCCTGCGTCTGCCACATCTGAGAAATAATCCCAAGGCTCGCTCCTGATAGCTGCTGTCTCCGTGACAGCCTGCTGATAATCCAGCATAGGTAGCCACCCATGCCCCTCCTCATCCCTAGCCCTGGCATATGTAGTAGTCTCTATCGAAACTCGCTGCTGCCTCCCAAACTGCTGCCACACCTGAGTGATGCAAAATCTCTCCATGATCTCTGCATATCGACCTACCAGTGGCCGACTGCACAGCATGTAGCTCAACTCATCTGCGGCATCCCCCCAAACTTCAACCTCCTTGTACGGCCTCCATGTGAATGAGGTTATCTCATCCAGAATCCGTCTGTAATAGGTCACATCCTTAGAATGGGCATGTGATATAAACTCGATGTACCTGTAAATGTAGGGGTACCTCCTCTCCCTCCGCTGAACCCTGGGGCGCACCACAACAATATGCTCCCATGCCCATACCTGTGCCAGGATGGCACCACATGCCCATGTTCGACCGTCCCTGTAGACGATCTCGTGCAGCTCATGATACATCTCTGCCAAGATCGCAGGCCCCCATGCCATCCGTCGGGGCCTGCCTACCAAGTCTACCAGTAACTTGCCCCATCCAAGCGGGAATCCCTTCTGACTGCGATCAGTCATCAGGATCTGTGAGATGATAGATGCCACAATGCATGGCACCGGATAATCTCTACCAAAATCATCAAGTAGTCGCTCCCAGCTAACATGCCTGTCCAGGATAGTCACATCCTAAAACATCTCCTGAATCAATCGACGCCCCTTAGTGACATCCTGATCATAGTATACCTGTGACAACATATAAATCATGTTAGTTTTCATCTTTTGAAAACATTACATTTTACATGACTATCTTAAAAACATGATTATACTTACAGGCTCTCCATGGCATGGAACTCGGAGGATCCTATAGACATCCTCCAGTGTGATGGATGCCTCACCTGTACGAAGGTGGAAGGTGTTGTGCTCGCTGTGCCATCTCTCGGCCAGCGCAGTCAACAACCCATGGTCTACTCAGATATATGGGTACCGCAACAGATACCAGAATCCCATCGCCCTAAGGTCGGCATTGCCCAGATCATCCAGATCACGGACACACCGTAATCCTGTCACCTTCGGCGCTCTGATGATGAGCGCCGAAAACACCTCCTGCAAGCCAAAACCAAGCCCGTTGTTAGCACATATCATGATGAATGTTTAAAAATCAGCATACAATATTTTTAAAGCGTAACATTGTCTAGACCCATGTCATTTTTGCTCAAAAATGCATTAAATATCAAATTTTTTAAACTGGGCGATATTCTTTTTTGGAGAAGTATCGCACGATACTTCTTCCTATAGTGGGGCAATAAACCTTATATTGCGTGATACTTCGCCCAGTATCGTGCGATCTTTCACCCAGTATCGTGCGATACTGGTGTCTAAGGTCGCGCGATACTTTTGGGGCACGCGAAGTATCGTGCGATACTTCTCCCCAAAGCGCGCGATACTTCTAAAGTATCGCACGATATTTCGCCCAACAAAATTTTTTTTTGAATTTTAAAATTTGAAAAACGTGCTAAAAAAGCTATTAAATGCTAAAAATGACCAAAAAGCTCGAGTTTTTCGAAAACATACTGGGGTAGGATAGTGTGGTGGCCGGTTGTGCAGCCGGGCGCGCTTGAATCGATGCCTGTGGACGGGAACTCCTGCTTGCTGGGCCATTTTTCTCTCTCTAAAGCTCTAAAATTCTCAAATCACTAAAAGACAAATGATTTTTGAAAATGACATTTTGACCCCTTTTATAGTCTTTTGACTTTTTGACCTCATTTTCAAAACATCTCAGAATTGCGCAAAAATTGCACCCCTAGCTAATTTCGATGTCCTGGATCCATTTTCGGACTCGAAATTGAAATCCAAGGTCATCTTGATAGTCAAAATTGTGTTTCAAAATCTTTCCCCCTTCTGCGCAGTTGGCTGATCTTTTGAGGCCTAATCCTCCGATCTTTGTTGGGGCATCGTCATTCCTTCCTTACTTCTAGTCTTGCATTCATATTCATTCCATTCCCTCATTTCTCACGTTGATTGCATCTTTCCAGTCAGGCTGGGGCATGTTCTATTGCCTAATGGTTAACCTATTTGACCCTTACATTTGATTATGATTTGATCAACCTTATCAATTTTCTGTCTCTCCTCTACTTGATTTCGATTTCGATTCCGAGGGGGCAGTATTTATGGGATTCTCATCCCTGATTTCCTTGATTCTCTTGATTCGGACATCTTTTGTGAGTTTTTGCTCAAAATTTGAGATTCTTATCTCCCATTTTTAGACATTGATTATTGCCTAGCAGCGACGGTGATAGTTTTGTCTAAAGCTTGATTTGCACCTAGCAGCGACGGTGTTGGTCTAAGCTTTTATTTATCCAGATGTGATCCCGAATCGACCTCACATCTGAGTTTTCTTGTGATCCCAGATCGATCTCACATTTCAACTTCATTCTTTGACTACATGTGTTCCCAAATCGATCACACATTAGTCAAAGAGGGGTAAATGTATGCACCCAAAAATGGTCGCCTAGACTTTGGGCCCATTTATTTGATTTATCAATTCTGAATCATTTTTTATCAATAATCAGTATTTTCAACAATATCAATTTCTTGATCAAGTCCTAATTTCAATCATATATTAGATTTTTATCCTATGGGCTAACCATTTATCCTAAGTCTTTATTTGATTAAAAGGAATATTTCCTCCCCTTTTGATTAAATAAAAAGCCCACCCTTTCCTCTTATCCTAAGTTGCACAAATAAAGTATTATTTCTATTTTATAAAAAGGGAAAAATCACTTTTTATCTCACATGAGGCTCAAAAGTCAACATTTCACTCTCATTGGAAGATACTTGTGCACATGGATTGCTCCTCTTTCAACCTCCACCGCCGATTAAGACTTTTTGCCTCTTAATCTCCATGGTCCATTTCACCTCATTTCTTATAAAAGGAGAGCTCTCTCCTTCATTTGCATATCCATGTTTTATGCTAATGTTATGCTGAAGGTTTTAGGTGCATTTGGAGTTTGAAGATATTGAAGACTTGTTGCATTTCATTGTAGTTGCATATTTCCTTTTTTTAGTTGCATAATAATGGCATCATAGATTAGATTTCTTTTTATGCAATAGAATAGATCTCACATAGCTTAATGAGGGGCTTGAAATCTATCGTACTTCTTTTTATAGCTTAGTTTGCACTTCACTTGATAGATTAGTCTTGCACTTTCATACTAGTTGCATTTGCATTTTATTCCCATTTAGATTCTTGGAGATATTGGCACTCTTTCCCTTGTCTTCACTTGAATCTCTCATTGTATGGTTGACTAGCAAGGTCACTTTCTTGTAGCTCTAGCTAAGAGCAAAATTCATAGTCCCTTGCAACTCCATGCATAGAGAGCTATGAGCCGCTTTGTGAGGCCTCATTCTTCAGTAACCTTGCATGTAATGGTTCATAGAAGTGCATATTTTAGTGTGTACAGTGAGTTGTCTTGAATTTGAATAAATTGATGAAATTTATCCTAAGGTGAATGCCTTTTGTGATGCTTACTCATTACAAGGCCAAATTGACAAACAAATTTAGGAAAATGATTGGATTCCCCTGCAAGACAGTGATGCTTCACATTCATAGGGTGTTATGTGGACTCTATTTGACCACAACTCATCGTAAGTTATTCTATTTCATGTGCATGCTTGTGAATTCAAGGATGTTATAGACAATCAACAAAGTTATCAGTTTGGTCAAAGTTATGGGTCTATTCTTGGCATGCCAATGGACTGCTCTCCCTCTCTAAATAGGGGTTTTTTAAATAATCACGGCTCTTCTAGAATCGACCATGGTGATTTCCATCCTACCTTCCCTGCTGTAAAGGAATCCCTGTCAATGCATACCAGTGAAAACACACTTCCTCACAGTAACATAGCATGTCTGTCTATGTAGAATAGTAATCTAGCTTTCTCGCAACATGAAAAAGGATATTTTGGCAGTGCAGAGAGGCATTTGAACAAACAAATTGATGGGCCCATGGGAGATGGAGTGGGCTCTCCCATAAACTATTCACATTACCTGTCAAGAAAAAGAATTGAGCCGCCTACTAAGAATTCAGATGTCATGCGTGGGGGAGGAAGTTTAGGAGATCAAGAGGCTCGTGTGCACTCCAGTTTGGATAGTAATCAGTTTCAAATAGCTACACAAGGTATTGAGTCTCTAAATTCTCCACAAATTGAACAGAGAGAGAAAAATTCTCATTGCCTTCGTAGTAAGAATGGTAGAGGGATTTCAGAAAATGATGCCTCTATTTCTCAGGTTCGACAGCAAGCTCCTGCTACCACAGTCTCACTAAACGATGGACAAAAAATAGAAGTTAAGTTTGACATTGATGTAAATGACATTCTCTTGGTCACTGCTATAGACAAAGGAAGTGGAAAGAAGCAAGATATCACCATAATGGGTGCAAATAGCCTACCTATTGATGAGGTTGAGAGAATGGTGAAAGAAGCTGGAAAATTTGCTAAAGAAGACACGTCAAGTCATTATAGTTTTTTCGTTGGAGGTCTCAGTTCAGAGATTACAAAAATTTTGAACAATGTGTTTGTTCAAGAACAGAGTCTTCAACTAGAAAATTCTCCACTCCCTACTATGGCCTCTTCACAATCTCTGATAGTGGAATGTTTAAAGAATTTTCTTGGTTCAGAATTAGACTGTTTGTATTCATGCATGGAGGAGGTGGATTCATTGAGCTTCAGACAAGAAGATGCTCTGTAGTGGTCGAAGGTTGCTTATGCTTAAAGCCAATGCCGAGAGTACATCATTTTAAATTTTTTTCTTGGAAAGCAGCTAGCTCCGAAGGTTGGTGAACACATGAAGGTAAGGTCCTTGCATGCACTTCTCACTGAAGGAGAAGATGTTTTTGACTCAAATCTGATTTGGGGAAGAATCATTCGTAGTGTGTTGGAATAGATTCTGGCGAAGTTGAGATCTTCTCTAGGTCTTGTTGATCTCTGATATTTAGAATAGCAAGCAGGGAGGCCATTGTGCATGGCTGTGCTGGTTGCACTTCATGGGGGAGATTGTTGGGATGTGAAGCCCAACGGTCACGCGATCATTCATTTCCGCTCGTCTCTTCATATTCAAAGAGCCTTCTATAAATGATTGTGTGTAGTCATGTATTGTAATTAGATATTGTATTGTATACATGGATAATAGAACAATTCCCTACTTCAAGTGTGGACGTAGGCAAATTGCCGAACAATGATAAATATGGTGTTCAGTGTCTTTTGTCTTCTTTGCTTATGTTTTTATTCTATTTCTCTGCTTCTTTAATATTTACACTCTTTGTAATCTCCCATTGATTATTCAAACATTGCAGAGATATTTTGTGACAATCCTTCATGTCCCTATGCTTCCTTGTTTGGATCATCTCTTAATGAATTGAAGTCTATGCATGTTTTCAATCAAAACTTAGGGTTCCTGATCCCTCTCACTTTCTATAATTGTGTGTTTTATTGTGTTTGATTTGATTTAGATGTTTTTGTGGGTATACTTCAGCCCCCTAACAATCTTGTCTCAATCCTACATCGAGTTGCAGAAGTGAATGTCTGCTTGCAGGTCATAGGTTGTGCCTTATGTTCAGGCCCTCCTATGAAACACTTATGCAAACCTATTCAGTAAGTTGTGACCTACTAGACCTAAGCCTTTCATTAATTCTATCCCTCTATGATGCAATTCATAGCCTAATTTTGGTGTATCACCTAGTAGGTAGTTTGCTTTCAATCATTTCCCTTTCCAAGCATTCCTTCTATCCCTTTTCCTCAAAATTTTTACTTTTCCTATCAAGAAGAAAATTAAGGTGATTATCCAAGAGGAACCAGCCTAGAACCTGGAGGTCTCATCTTAGTTAGCATAGGTCCCACACCTAGAGATAATTCCCATGTTATACTAGGTTATCAAGACCAAGAGAGCTTGAAACAAGGGTGCAAACTTAGTGTATAACAATTTCTGGCACGCCCGGTGGGAGTATAAAAGAGATTCTTGTTTGAAGTTTATGTTATCTCTGATATACAGATTGCATAATACAAACTTTTAGAAGTTTTACATCAAGTATATCTGGTGACTCCATTGATTTCAAAGATCCAAGCCAACCTTGTTTAAGGTTTATGAGAAAGATTGAGACTAGGAGCTCAAAGCCTACTCAATTTTCAGAGTTGCCCTCAAAAAGAAGTTACAAAGGTAAGTCAACTCAAAGAACATCCCCTAAAAGGAGAGTTCAATCAACACCTCCTCATACTTCAAAAAGGAGACCTTTTCTCTTTCATTCTAGAAGAAAAGGCAGATCTCTAACCAGAGATCTAGAAGAAGATTCAAATCTAGCAGCAAATATAGCTCATATAGTTATTAATCTTCAGATTCCAACTCCTACAATGGCAAGACAATTTTCCTTTGTATAATTAAACCAAGGAATTCCCTTGGTATTTTCTCAACATCATGATGTCCCCTTGGTGGCACTAAAGAGCCTACCGAATTTCATAGGTGAAGGGCAGAAAACTGCTTTTGAGCACATAAGAGATGTGACCACCATCTGTAGCATACACAATATAACTCAAGAAGATGTGGCCACAACATTATTAGCAGCCTCTCTAAAAGGTAAGGCTCTTGAATGGTTTAGAACTCTAACTGTTGGCTCTATTACTTCATGGGATGAGTTAGGGGATGCATTAAGTAAGCATTTTGAGGATAAATCAAATAACTTGTCTCTAGTTGAGTAGTTAACAACCATTAAGAGAGACCCTCAAGAACAAATGATAGATTACAATAGTAGATTCCTCAAAACATGGAATAGAATTCTAGTTTCTATGAGACCATCAGCTAACCATGCTTTTCTATACTAGCAAAGTTTGAATGGTCAAATCTCTATCATGATCTATTCTAGGAGTTGTACTTCTCTACCCCAAGCTTTTGACATAGCTATTAGGGCTGAAAATTGTTTGATCCAAGCAAGCATGATTGCTAGAAGGCCACCAATGCCCATCTTCCCTAGCCTTCAGCCCATTGCACCTGCCCAAGTACCCCCATTTACCCCTATTCCCACCATATTAGCACCTGAGGCTAGTACTAGTGGCCAGGAGCTAACAACAAGTTTCTCTCAAGACCTACAAGAGATGAAGAATAGCCAACAAAGTAGTCAGCAAGAGATGACAAACTTGTTGCAGACCTTAACTAAAGAGGTCACAAATTTGAAGAGGCAAGGTCAAGGAATCAGACCACCCTTTCAGCCACAAGGCCAAGGTCCTAATCAACAATATCAAAATCAAGGATATCCTTATCAACAAAATAGGCCACCATACCAAGGAGGGTATCAAGGACAAAGGAAAAGTTTTAATTAGAGACCATTCCAACCATATAACCCTACACCTCTAAATTCTACAAATCCAGTGAGGGATACATGGTTCCTAGTCAAAATAATATGGCTATGGATAATGAATGGTGTTTTCCTTGTAATCAGCCTCACAATTAGGCTACATGTTCAAATGGGTGGATGACCCAAGCCCTAATGGTTCAAAATGCCTCACAAGCTCAACCAAAGACCTCATCTAGTGGATCAGTTCCTCAACAAGAACCACAAGAAAATGAGACTACCCTTTTTAATTGGGAACAACCAGACTTCAATGGACTCAATGATGAAGTTGCCTTTGTTGCCTATACAAGAGAAAAGAGAAGAGCTCAAGACATGGAGAGAGTAGATTCTAATGCCAAAGCCACTACATTTGTAGAGCTGCTGTAGCAAGCTAATCCCATCACACCTAAGGAGGTCCCTGTCATCACAAGCAAGGATGACCAACATTCTAAAGAAGTGGAGCCCATCATGGTGAAGGCACAACAAAGGGTGCACATTGTGACACCTTTTAATATTGTAGACAACATGAAGAAGGTCAACATTACTATGTCCATGTGGGACTCTTTGGCTCTTCTTGGACAACCTGAAATTTTGAAGAAAGCCATGACTGAAGTGGCAACTCCTCAACCTACAAAAGAGGTTGCAAAGCTAGTGTTGGTTAACACTGATCAAGAAAAGGAGGCTCCAAGAAGCAACTCCAAGGATAATGCCATGCAAGGTAGGATTTCAAAGCCACCTCCCTTTTATGTATCTTTAATCATTGGAAAATCTTTAGTGCATAATTGTATGGTAGATAGTGGAGGTACTAGCACTATAATGCCCAAAAAAGTAGCTGACCAATTAGGACTAAAATATGAGCCCTTCCAAAAGAAGGTTACCCAACTTGATGGATCCTTGGTCAATACTATAGGTATGGCCAAGGATACCAGTTTGATCCTACATGCTAGTCCTAACTTCTCCATCCTCGATATATATATTATAGATCTCCTTGCATTATTTGCTATATGTCTTTCAAGGGAGTTCATAGCCAAGATAGGAGGCTACCTATCTTCTAACTAGTCTCACATGTTATTTCATACAAGGTATGGGACCAAGGTCACCATTAAGTCAGAACCATTGGTAGCACACCATATAGAACCATATGCATCCAATACCATCAATGTAAATTGCCCTATATTTGATAACAGTGACTTCCAAACCATTAGTGAAGCAAACACTAAGATAGAAAATATACCTGATATTCTTCTAGATGAAAGCGCTTTGGAGGCCCAAGAAAATATTATTTGGGATTTTGGTTTGGGAAGTTACTTAATACAAGAAAGTGGGTCCATAGAGCCAAGCCTTCTCAAAGAAGACACTGATTCAGAGGACTAGAGCAATTAGTTTTGGGAACTATTTTTTGATGGAGCTAGAAGTAGACATGGTTCTGGTGGTGGTGCTATGCTAGTGTCCCCAAAAGGAGAAAGGTATTATACTACCTTTAGATTTAGTTTCTGCTGCACTAGCAATACTATAGAGTATGAAAGTCTAGTCAATGGGCTAGAGTGGGCTAGAAAAAGAGGGCTTAAGGCCCTAAAGGTTTATGGTGACAGTGAGTTGGTTGTCAGCCAAGTAAGAGGGATAAGTGAAACCAAGAATGACACCTTGAGAGCATACAAGCATAGAGTTTGGGATGCGATTGAAGATTGTTGTGCCTTCAATATTGTTGCTATCCCTAGGAAGCTAAATCAGAATACAGATAGGTTAGCTGCTGTTGGATCTCAGTATGAGATTCCAAATAGCATTTCAAAAGAAATAGATCAAAAACATATCAAATTGATTGGTAGACCCTCTATTCTTGATAATGATGTCAATTGGCAAGTGTTTGACAATGATGAACAAATTCTGCAATTCTTGTTTGAAGAAGATGTTTTTTCAGAGCATAATCAAGATAGGCTATCATAAAACTATGGTGATCAAGTGATACAACTTAAGTCTAATAAGATGCCTAGAGGTCTTGTTACCCTGGAGACTATCTTCAACAAGGATGATGAATTTAAGAGAAGAAAAGCTGGCCTGGTAGTTCAACAAGAACATGGTGTTGAACTAGAGTTGGAACCTGGTAAGAGCTTACAATTTGGAAAAGTGAACACTGAATTGGAGAAGCAAGCTTATACCCAATTATTTAGAGAATTCAGTGATGTATTTGCATGGCAATATGAAGACCTCAAAGGTTTTGATCCTGCCCTTTCTCAACACACTATTGAGTTAGAACCTAATGCCAAACTAGTGAGGCAGAAGCAAAGGCCTGTTAATCCCAAGCTTGAGCTACTTATGCATAAAAAAGTACTCAAACTAATAGAAAGTGGAATCATCTACCCCATCAAACATACTAGTTGGGTTTCCAACCTTGTTCCTATCAGGAAGAAGAATGGGGAGTTGAGATTATGTGTTGACTTGAGGGATCTTAACAGGGCCTCTCTAAAAGACCACCATCCATTACCCTCTATGGAACAAATTTTATAATGTGTCTCTAGGTCTAAGAGATTTTCATTATTGGATGGCTATTCAGGATATAATCAAATCCTGGTTAACGAAGAGGATCAATATAAGACTACATTTACAACCAAGTGGGGAACCTTGGCTTATCAAAAGATGCCCTTTGGTTTGTCAAATGTAGCTGCTACATTTCAAAAGGCAATGGATATGGCCTTTAAAAGCCTCATGTACAAGTTTGTACTGGTCTACTTGGATGACATAACGGTCTATTCTAAACATGCAGTAGATCATATCAAACATTTGAGGAAGATTTTTGAAAGATGTAGAGAATTTGGGATATGTCTTAATCACAAGAAATGTGTGTTTGTAGTTCATGAAGAAAAATTGTTGGGATATGTAGTATCCAAAGAAGGGATCACAGTAGATCCTGAGAGAATCACAGCCATCTTAGAGCTACCATTGCCACATCATAAGAAAAGTCTCCAATCTTTCATAGGAAAGATTAACTTTGTTAGAAGGTTCTTGCCTAACATTGTAGATTTACTAAAGCCTTTAACAACAATGTTAAAAAAGAGTTCATCTTTTAGTTGGACTAAGGAAGGGAAAGCCAATTTCCAAGCTATCAAAGAGGCCTTGACAGGACCCCCTTCTCTCTTAAAGCCAAATTTTAGTAAGGATTTTATGCTTTATGCTTATGGGGGTCATGATGCTATATCTGCAATGCTGACAAAAGAAATTTCAAATGGATTGGAGCAACCCATTGATTTCTTTAGCAAAGGTTTAGAAGAGTATGAACAGAGATACTGTTTTGTAGAGAAACATGTACTTGCTATGGTAAAGAGCCTTAAAAAGTTTAGATATTTTCTGACCCATAGCAAGGTACACTTGAAAGTTACTCATCCAAGTGTCAAAGAATTTTTTCTTTCCAAGGACCTAAATGAGAAAAGAGCTGGTTGGATCACCAAGGTGATGGAATATGACATAGATGTTCAAACTACCAAGCTAGTTAGACCTAGAGGCCTTTGTGAGCATTTGGAAGGGGGTTAAAGTTCAAAGAAATCAGAACAAGTGGATGCATCTCTGGTGGTACATTCTATAGAGGAACATGTGGAGGCATCAGGTTGGTTGCCTAACATGATTCATTACTTGAAGATAGGACAATGTCCTGCAGGCCTAGATTCAACAAAAAGAAGGTATTATAGGTTACAATCTGTTCCTTTTGTGCTGATAAATGAAGTTCTTTTTAGAAAGGATCACAATGGTGTCCTTTTAAGATGCATAGATTCAAGAAAGATAGTTGATGTCCTAATTGAGTTTGATGATGGACCTTCTAGAGGTCACTTTTCTCCTAGGACTACCGCTTTTAAAATCATGAGGGCTAGATACTATTGGCCATCTATCTTCAAGGATAGTCATGAGTATGTGAGAAAATGTATCAATTGTGCCATGTTTGTAGGAAAAGAAAGGCTTGCAGCCCTGCCCGTACAGCCAGTTAGAATAGAGAAACCTTTCATGAAATGGGGTATAGATTTCATTGGCATGATCAATCCTCCATCTAGTGCAAGACACAAGTAGATAATCATTGCAACAAATTACTTCACCAAATGGACAAAAGAAATTGCTTTAAAAGAATCAAATGAGAGTGTTGTCTTAAGTTTTTGTGATGATATAATTCACAGATTTGGCACTCTTGATTCCATCATCTCAGATAATGAATTCTCATTCACAGGCCTCAAAGTCTCAGAGTGGGAAATCAAGAATAGCATTTATCTGAATACTAGTTCCAATTATTATCCCCAAGGCAATGGTTTAGCAAAATCAACAAACAAGAATTTGATTAGGATAATCAAGAAGACTCTATAAGACAACTAGAGAGATTGGCATACCAAACTTAGGTCTGTCTTGTGGTTAGATAGAATTAACCCAAAGAAAATCATTGAGAATTCTCCTTATGTACTAGTGTATGGAAGAGAAGCTAAGTTATCCATTTCAACTGAATTGCTAGCCTTGGACTTAGCCACTCAATATGCCCTATTTGAAGAAGGAGACCCATTGCAGATCAGATATGCTTAGTTGATGGAGTTAGAGGAAATCAGAGACAAATCCATGAAGGATACAGAGTTCCATTAGATTCAAACAAAGAAGAACTTTGATAAAAGAGCCAAGGTCAGAAACTTCAAAGTTGGAGATGTAGTCCTCAAGTGGGATGAATTCAGAGCTAGGCCTGGCAGACATACCAAATTTGATTCATTTTGGGATGGACCATTTGTTATAATAGAGCGCAAGGGGTCTAATGCTTTTCAACTATCAACTCTGGAAGGAGATGCCTTGCCAATCTCAGTAAATGGATTCCACTTGAAGCCTTTCTTTGAGGTTAATCCCTCCTTGTAAGTCTTGTAAATATGTTTTATTCTTTGTTTCCCTATTTTCTAGGTTAGTTTCCTACTTTTCAAGAAGTTCCTATGCACAAGTTTTGTTCTTCTGGTTCAGTTGTGTCTCTCTATCAGATTTTTGTGCTTGGTATGACTCCATGCCCAATGGATTATGTCAAGGCCACTAGTTTTTCATGTCTAGTAGGATGACATCCAGTAGAAATCACCAAAATGTTACCCTAATTTTCCTACTCTACACAAATTTGGCTAAAATCTATCCCCAGGTCCCTATTTTAACCTTGCCAAGCATCCTTGAAAATTTCATGGTTTTATGTCTAGTTTCCTAGCCTCTGCAATTTGTTTTATCGCCTGGTCTGCAGTCAAATATTCATAAAATTAGTCATTGTGTTAAAAACCCTAGGGATCTTTTCTAATTTGTAGTTAACTTTATCAGCCACTTAAGTTCCATCAGTTTCCATGTGTGCTTTATTTCCTTTAGTCACCAAATCTCTGATTCCCAGCAGTCAAGGCCCTAAGACATTCTACGATCTGGTGAGCAGTTACCTTTTAAGTTGGTGGTCTTTTCTTAGTGGCTAAAGTCAAGATTCTACATCTGATGGTTGTCACATGATCTCATGGCCTCAAAAGATTGCATGAGATCTTGCAATGACTGTGAATCTTCCTATCTGTAGAGTTCGGTTGTCAGTGGGTCTGGCCATGTTGTTCAAGCTGTACACCTTTGATTGGTTAAAGATTTGTGATTTGATGCCATGTCAATGTGGTCCTGGTGGTTGTCAGTCGATGATGACCTAATGGCTAGCGCATGATGTGAAGGAGCTTTTCTGACACATGAGATCATGTGCCCATCGTTGATCTTACTTTATCTCTAGGATTTTTCAAGTGGGTCCTCAATTTTTGATGTGCTTGTTCATTATTGGTTGACCAAACAATATCTTGGATCTATCAATAGGACCATGTCAAAAGGTTTGTGGATGTGTCAGAAAGGAAAAGATCTATGGTTGTCGTATGATCTCATAGAATCTTCTGACCCTATGAGATCATGCGACAACCATCCGATGAGAATCTCTGGGTCATGGGTTTGATGTGCTACCTTGCACTGATGTGCTCACATATGATTGGCTACTATGTGATGACTAGGATTCATCTATCAGTCTGATGTGTCATGGGGTCCTAGTTCTAAAAGGATCTACAGTTGGCGCATGATTGGAAAGAATATTCGGGGGCTATGCGATCATACACCTGCCGTTATATTGGAATCCAATTCTTAGTGGGTCTCATGTCAAAGAAGTGCTGAGGTGTATGCCTACAAGTGGTCGGGACAAATGGAATATTGACATATGGCAACTTTGGACCCGGGTGAAAGACATTCTATGATTCGATGACTAGGGGTTCTCTCTTGTTCACTGGACTTAACCAGGGTTAACCGGAGGACTTAGAAATTTAGTGATCGCTTTGTTCATGTAGTTGCTTAACCAAACCAAGGTTATGAAAAGTTCTTCATGACTTAGAGAAAATTCTTCGGTTGCATAGTCACCAAATGACTTAAGAAAGAAAAGCTCGAGGTGCAGCCAAAATGATAGGTGTGCCAACGTGTTGAGATTTTATTGGCTGTAGCGTGCCGATGTGGATTTGTGACTTTTCAAGGAGGTTCATGACTATTATAATGTTGATTTGAGCCATTTGTTTGCTAGGAGATAAAGGATATCAATGGACACATTTTAAAGTGACCGGTTAGCCGTTATATTTCAAATTTGAATGTCTCTGCAGAGGGTTTTCTGCCAATGATTGATTCAAATAGGCTGTGAGCGGTGAGGTAGCTAAGAATTTATGTCTGTAGGACGTTTGTAGTTGAAGAAGATGATGAGGAAGCCTAGGTGGCCATCATGAGTCATTTCTTGTCCTTGTGAGGTACCATTTTAGTATCATGGTGGGCCTGTAGCAAAAAAGTTGATGGATCCAGGTTGCTTGTCCGCGAATTGATGCAGTACAGAGATGACCACATAATATTTGATCAGCTATAGTATTATAGAGATGTATTTATGGTCAGATTTGATGGGATTAGGGGTGAATGTTATTCTAATGTAAAATCCATGTAACCCTAATTAGGTTTTGACTCCGGCCTGCGTGCCAAGAAGGAGATGTATATAGTTAATTTTTGTAGCTTTAGAGCTCGAAGTTCATATTTTGTAAAGGGGGGAGTCCACTTTTGAAAGAAAGTCATCCTTTCTTAGAAGGCTATCCATGGTATCTTCTCTACCCTCTGGTCTTCTACTCTTTGTAATCTCGCATTGATTATTCAAACATTGCAGAGGTATTTTGTGACAATCCTTCATGTCCCTATGCTTCCTTGTTTGGATCATGTCTTAATGAATTGAAGTCTATGCATGTTTTCAATGACAACTTAGGGTTCCTGATCCCTCTTACTTTCTATAATTATGTGTGTTATTGTGTTTGATTTGATTTAGATGTTTTTGTGGGTATACTTCAACCCCCTAACAGTCTTGTCTGAATCCTACACCGAGTTGCAGAAGTGAATGTCTGCTTGCAGGTCATAGGTTGTGCCTTATGTTCAGGCCATCCTATGAAACACTTATGCAAACCTATTCATTAAGTTGTGACCTACTAGACCTAAGCCTTTCATTGATTCTATCCCTCTATGCTACAATTCATATCCTAATTTTGGTGTATCACCTAGTAGGTAGTTTGCTTTCAATCATTTCCCTTTCCAAGCATTCCTTCTATCCCTTTCCCTCAAAAGTTTTACTTTTCCTATCAAGAAGCAAATTAAGGTGATTATCCAAGAGGAACCAGCCTAGAACCTAGAGGTCTCATCTTAGTTAGCATAGGTCCCACACCTGGAGATGATTCCCATGTTATACTAGGTTATCAAGGCCAAGAGAGCTTGAAATAAGGGTGCAAACTTAGTGTATAACAATTACACTTTTTGAAAGTTCGTAACTATCCTAATAGTCACTGGATAGTAAACAGTGGATGGGAATGGGCAAGTTGTCTTGCCAAGGTTGAAAAAGAGGATCCGAAGGCAAAAATTAAAGAGTCAAATTTTATTGCATTGTCTTTAGATGAGGTTATAGCAGTAGATAACACTTCCTAGGTATGCATGCATCTTTATACTATACAAAATTTTGTTTGCCAACCTCATCTACTAATTTTTGCTAAAATGAGGGATAATGTGACAGTGGAAAATTTATTTGAACTAGTAACGAGTTCTCTAATTGAATATGGAGGTATAGATGACATGACCATTGCCAAAAAATCTAGTGTGTGTTGGATCGAATGGAGCTTCAGTAATGCAAGGTCCCAGGGGCCATCTTTGTATAAGGATACAATCATCTTGTGCACCCTATGTTACTGCCATCCACTACATGGCCAACAAAATGAATCTAGCTTTTGGAGTTGTCAGCAAGCATGCTCCAGTACAAAAAAATAAAGCTTTAATCAAAGAGCTCTACAAATACTTTTGTCGAAGTCCAAAATGATTGAGGGAATTTCAACACTTTGCTGAAGGAATAACCGATGGGAACAAGCTTCTCAAGGATAATGATACTCGATAGATCTCTTTGGATGGACTAGCACATCGAGTGTTTTCAAAATATCAATCGTTGCTTGGTCTAATGAACTCAAGTCATGATGAAGTAGGACAACTGAAATTTCCTATGCTGCTAGCAATGTTAAGTAGCGTAGAGACATTTTTAACATTAGCTGGTATTCTCCCCATGCTTGAGGAAATGAGAAATATAATGAAAAAGGCCCAGCAAAGAGATATGTATATTGCATAATATGTTGTGCTGCGTAAATTGACATGGTTGATGCTTGATAATCTCTATGAATTATGTGTCAATGATGTAAAATTTGCCAGCTAGCTGAAAATTATAGATTTGGACAATCTTGATAACTTTTTAGAAATTGGTTTAAAGGGGGAGTTATGTGCAGAAGATCACAGAGTTGAGATACCAATGCACTACTTTTCTAGGATCGAGTCTGAGGAACCAGGAAAGAACCCCAAGAGGTGAGTATCAACTATTAAAAGGGAAGACTTTATGAAGATCATTGAGTTTGTAACAACTTCTGTGAAGCACATTGCCTTTGATCTTTCTGCACAGATTAGAGCAAGATTCCCTCAAGTCAAACTACTTGAATTCATGGCTATTGTGTTTCCTCAATATTGGAATATGAACATTTTGAAAGATTTTAAACCTAAGCTACTAACTGTGATAGATCATTTCTACAAAACCAAAGATTTAAATGGAGTAACTCTAAATGGAATTTTAGATGAAAATCGTTTGAGAGAGAAATCAAGTCATTTTTCACTAACAATGAGGGAACAATAAAATATTATGCAGAACCCTTGTGAAGATGGATCAGTATCAAGGCTTTGGAAAAATCTAGCTGAGAGCGAATTGTTGATTGATTCAATATGAGAATATTTCAAGCTTTCTGATTTATGCCTGACCATGATATTGGGGTCGGTGGAGGATGAGAGAGTTTTCAGTGCTTTGGGATTCTTAAAGTTAAAGCTAAGAAACAAACTAGACAAGAATCTGGAAAATTGGTTGAGGTTCTATACATCTAGGTATGAAGTCAATACTTTTCCTTACGAAAGGGCACTAAAATTGTGGAGGAAGAAATGTCAGAGAAGAGGGATGGGAAACATTTCAAACCAAAGTGGGAATGCTAGAGATAATGATGTCATTGACTCATGTACTGGTACTAGTACTGCTAGTGGTGAACATCAGTTAAGCAGTGCTATACAGAGTGAAGAAAACATATCAAAGAACCAAGGAAGCTATGAAGTTGATGGCGTTGAATCCGAGGATCTCAATGATGATACGATGTGGTAGCTTGAATTTGAACCGTTGTAGAAGTAGCAAGTCCTAGGTATTTATTAAGCTTTTTCCTGAAGTCTACTGTCAGTTTCTATATCTCATCATCAATCATGCATAATAGCATATTCCAATGTCAAAAACATGAATGTGGTTGATAATGTCATCAAGATTCAATTCAACAATTAATAATGGTTTTCATTTGCATTATTCAGCTCATATGGTACAATTCTTATAGATTTTTCATTATTCTTTTTGACAACATAGCAATTCATATGTTACAATTCTTAGAGTTAGAAATACTAATTCTCATTAATTTAATTACAAATATGATACAATGCCTCAATACAACTCTGTGATTCTATTTACAAAAGTCAATGACTCAATACCCATTGGCAATTTGGCACATTGCCCAATTTCAATTTTATTACCCTAACTCTAAGGCAATGACCCTGAATTCCATTTTATAGAAACAAGGGAGAAACAACAGCTTTAGGTCGATTTTCCTAATGTGAAGTGAGAAGTGTCAAAATCTAAATTAGTAAGACAACTAAAATTCTACAACATCTCTACAACTTTAGTTGTACATTTCTGCATTTGATAGGCTGATTTAGTAAATTAGCATTGGCAATAGCATCTGCAACTACAAGATTGCAACATTGATCCTATTCAAAAAAAAAAGTTCAAACTTGTTACTTTAAACGCAATTCTAGACTCTAGTATTTAGGATAATATCAAAGATATATACTAAAGATATAGAGATGATTGAAACTGAAAGTACTTCCACATACTATGATTGATGAGATTAAGATGATTCTGTCAGTTTCTTTAGTATGCTCCTTTCTTCGTCGATTGGAAGGGAAATTTTTTTGATGTTATAGTAAATAACTTGCCACTTCGTCAGCCATCCATACCATGAAGAGTGAATTGAAAGCAATGTTCCTTCCATTACTACATTCAAAATTGTGAATGTTTTGATGCACTTTGCAATGCCTTCATGAGTTTTGTCCTGAGGAAGGTTTCCTAAATCAGACGTCATTGTGTCCTCCAAATTTTTTTTGTAAGCTTCTCTTCCAATGAAATTCGTTGATGAGTAATTAGGTCCAGGACTCGAAAAACTAAGAGATATCAATTTGGTTGTTTTACTATTCATCTTGGCAAGCTTTGGCCCAAATAAGGCAAGAGTTTCATTTGCTTCTGTTAGTTTCTGACATATTTGAAAGATAGATGTCACCTTTATTGTTGCACCAACATGATCCTGAATTCCCTTGCTTGCCAAATTCCTATCATTGATTCTGTTGATTTCTTGTATAATCTACTTTGCAGTTTTCTATCTCTGACAAAAACTTTTGTTCTTCACAATGTGCTCTTTCAGCTTCCCATAAACATCTGTAATAGTTTCATTCAGTTCAAACCAATCACACAACCTATCACAAGACATCTTTATTTTCCCCGAGAATAATTTTTTTATTTGTTTGACTGTATTATTTACATTGTCATTCAAGATGTTTTTATAATTTTTAATTGTATTATTTGCCTTCTTTAGGTCTTCTTTCATTTTTGAGAACTGGTGTTCACCATGTTGTCTTATTTTCTCTGCTTTCTCTTCCCAGTATTTTTTTTTTTCCCTCTAATTCTCCAATTTTTTCTTTAAGTTATTGGTTGCATGTCCCACATTCTCCAATTTTTTTAAAAAACTTAATGAAGAGGCTTTTTCATCCCCAAGTTTTTTTTTTTGCTTTGTTCCAATTTTTCCCTTAGAGTTTTCAGTTCTACATCCATATGTTCTTGTTGTTCAATTGCTTCTTTAGAGGATGAATTTTTTATCCTTCTCTCTAATTCTTTGCACCTATTTTATGTTGTTTTCTCAGTTGCCTTTACATTTGCCAGGTTTGCCTTTAACTTATCTATTGTGCCCTGAAGCTTTCCTTTCTCTCTCTCCAGCTTCATCAGTGAACTTTAGACCACTTGCTTGGTCATTTTTGACACATTTATCTTGTCCACATTTTTAATTTTGGATAAATCCATTTGGAGGGTGCTAACTTGAAATTGAGATGGATCTAACTGACTCCTTGGTGGATTTTTATCTCTAGTTGGGGGCATAACAACCATGAATTCCATCATATCTTTTTTGGGGTCATATGTGGGAAATAACCTACTGGATGCAGGTTCTACATCATGAGCTGCAGCAACTACTTCCATCTTCATTTTCTTACTATTTTCTCAATTCCTATTTTTTGATTGTTCATAGTTAGTTACAAAATCATTGTAATAAAAATTAGGGTTTTGTGACACAACTGAATGTTTGAATGGTGAAATAGTACTTGCACTGATGTACGAGCTTCCACCTATGTTGCATGTGGTTTTGCTAATTCCACCATGAGGATTAGCAACACCCTAACCCATTACAAGTGGAGTTTTTGGACTGTTTTGAGGGTTTTTTCCTAAAGTTTGGGCAATTGTTGGACTCACAGTCACCATTGGCATTGTTGTACTAATACTTGTAGTTTTCATAACCTTTTTCATATTTACCATGCCTTGATCTCTGGGAACATTTGTTTTCATGTCTATCTATAATGTCCTTTTTGGACCACTAATTGTAGTTGTACCCATGATATCCATAGCTGTGGGAGTGGTAATTGATTGAGATTGAATCTGAGTGCTTGCAATAGGTGGAACTATATTTGAAGCTGGAACTAAAGTAATTGACTGAGTTGATGAATATGATGATTAAACTCTAAGCCCAAGGCCTAGTTTCACACCATGTTTTGGTGGAGCTAGTGGGTTAGGTGCAGACCAAACTCCTTGTCCACTAGGACCCAAACCACCAATACCTTGGTAGCCCATTTTTTTATAATATCTGCCCCTTTGGTATATTTATCTTTTGTGGACTTGTCAAGTCCTCTACTAATTGTGGGATGCACACTGGATGTGGGATCCACAGATTCATGGTCATAGTCACCATCATCGGTGACATTTGCTTCAGCTAGATGCTCCTTATTCCATAAGTCATTAAACATTTTATCCTCTTCCACCTCATAAATATCTTTAGAGGTCTTTCACTCACCGAGATTCTTCCTCATTTCCCAAAAATCTTGAATTTTAGTTCGAGTCCAATTATCATCCATACATTCATCCATTAGGTCATTTGGAATAGATTTTGTAGATGGTTGAGTAGCTTTCTGGTAGAAATTGTATGATGTCATGGCCTGCACTTTTCCTTTCTATTTGTGCAATGCCATAATTTGTGATGACAATTCCTATATTGACATATTATTTTCAGTAGCATATTTCTCCATCTCTTTTTTGACCTCCTCCCAGGAATCCATGTTTTTAAATTTTTCAATCAATGGCATACTTTCATGTTGACATTTGCTTGCAGAGTTCCCATTCTCTCTAAGCTTTGTTCCAATTATGTTGAGTGGATCATACTACCAGTGACTATCAACATCAAAGCAAAAAATTGTAAAAAAAGGCTTCTGCCACTTTTAATCCTCTTCTCTCAAATGTGAACCCTCCAAATGAGAAAGGCAAGGAAGGAAATATCATTTTCTTTTGCTGACCAGTAAAGAGTACATCTGTGCTCTCCATCTACCATACATATTCCAATGCAAATACCCTCTATGTGACATGTATTGAAAGTTTGTAGGGTTCTACTAGTGAACCGTAAAACCTTAACACTGTGTACTCTTTAATGAAGTACCAGTCAGCCAATTGTATTTTACTTCCAAGTTGAATTAAATCTCTACAAGTAGTAGGTAATATAGGCATTGGAGTGCCTATAATTTTATTGTACATTGGTGCCAAAAAGAAGTCTACAAAATTGTTGTAGTTCCTTCTGTTATCAATCATCCTTATCTAAGTTGTCCACTCATATATTGGATTTTGGCCCTGACTGCAAAGATTGTTTGTCTAAAATATTGCATGATGCTTTGCTAAGAGAAGATAGCACAAGTAGGTTGTGAATCTAAATATCTTTTGTGAACTTGTTTTAATCATTAGTAATTTTTTTTGCATGCAATGAACAATGTGCTCAATAAAATAATATTTTACTGGTTCTTTTTCAAAATGAATATGAAAAAGCATTTCAAGAGTGTCGGCACCCACTTCTTTGTTACTATCCAATCCTAAACAAAATGCTCGCAAGGAAATACTGTCATGAACCCATGGCACAAAAATTTCATAATCATAAGGAAGCATATGATCTAGACTCAGGCTAGAACCGTTTGCTATTCCTCTAATATAAGAATCTCTCTATGTTCCATCTATTATTTCATAATCCTCTGCCAACTTTCTCAAGTCAATTCGCACATTTGAGTTTTTCTATTCAAACCCTAGGTTCAACAAACTAGCAAATTCACTCTCGATTATGGACAAAATTTCCTCTTGAGTATTTTTATTCACAACTGCTTTTTAATTTTCACCATAATTTTCGGCACAGACCATGACAATTTCTGGGCAAGGGAATACTTGAGGTAACACTATGCTTGCCAACCCAACATTCCGTGATGCAATTTTATTTGTCGTTGCATTTAACTTGGGGTTAAATGCAAAAAATTTTGAACCCTTATTTGGATTGTTCCACTTGTTTTCAATTAAAAATCTAATTTCCATTATTCCCTTATTTCCATGAATAACAGGATCATAAATATCATGGAATAAATCAGTGAAACCTGGTGTTTTAGGCATAATGTGGAATTCTATTATTTGACTTATCTTTTTACTCATAGTCTTATTCTTGATATTTTTTTTGCCCATAGTGGTAAGCTGGTAAGTGGTAACCTAAACCAGTATCACTATTTACTCGTAGGAAAATTCAAATATTTATACACAGCTACAAGCCTACAATTTACAGGGATGATTCAAGAATCAAAATTAAACCTTAACAAGTAATAAGATAATTTTTTTCTATAATATAAATAGTAAAGTTGTAAATCGAGAGATTTGAAAAATTTAAAATGCGGGACCTAGGTGTTCAGGATTTTAGTAGTTACTCATTACCCTTAGTTTTGATTTTTGCAGAATTTGACTAGGAATAGAGCTTCAGCTGAGAGACGTTGTTGCACTTTCTTTCCTCAACATAGAAATTTAGAATCTGTAAACCCTTTCTAAACCCTTTCTAAATCTACAGACTACTGGAAAGTGAAACTTAGAGCACCAAAATTGTACAATCTAGAGTCATCACCACTCATTTGATGGCTGACTCACCTCATGACTACGAGTTAGACATGTCATGTCATCATCAAATGGCATTGTTGGTAGGACCATGCGAGACTACGAGTGGAATGTGTTATGTGTTTAGTGACATGTGTCATGATTCTGGAACAGGTTTGAAAAGATGGGGTTGCTTTTCCCTTTCATCCTGAAATATAATTTTGGTCGTTGATCTACAAGAATCCAATGGTCATAATGGCATTGTGTGCCTGTGGTGGCTCCGACCCCCCATGGGTCCCATTAACTCACCTAGTCACCACTCATGTGATGACTGACTAACCTCATGACTATGAGTCAGATGTGTAACATCATCATCAAATGGCATTCTTGGTAGGACCATGCGAGAGTGTGAGTGGAACATGTTACATGTTTAGTGACACGTGTCATGATTCTGGAATGGGTTTGAAAAGATGGGGTTTCTTTTTCCTTTCATCCTGAAATACAACTTCGGTCATTGATCTACAATAATCTAATGGTCATAATGGCATTGTGTGCTTATGGTGGCCCTGGGCTCCCATGGGTCCCATTAACTCACCTAGTCACCACTCACCTAACGGCTAAGTCACCTCATGACTACGAGTCAGACGTGTCATGTCATCATAAAATAGAATTTTTGGTAGGACCATGTGAGACTGTGAGTGGAACGTGTTGTGTTTAGTGAGATGTGTCATGATTCTGGAACAGGTTTGAAAAGATGGGGTTTCTTTTTCCTTTCATCCCAAAATACAACTTTGATTGTTGATCTACAATAATCCAACGGTCATAATAGCGTTGTGTGCCTATGGTGACCCTAAGCCCCCATGGGTCCCATTAACTCACCTAGTCACCACTCACCTGACAGCTGACTCACCTCATGACTACAAGTTAAATGTGTCACATCATCATCAAATGGCATTGTTGGTAGGACCATGTGAGACTACGAGTGGAATGTGTTACATGTTTAGTGACACGTGTCATGATTCTGGAATGGGTTTGAAAGGATGGGGTTGCTTTTCCCTTTCATCCCAAAGTCCATCGTACATCATCGATCTGTGCTCATCCAACAGTAGTTATTTGCAACGGACATTGTTAAATGTTATAATGTTATTTTTTCCTTTATAAATATTGATTAGTAATAGATAATAAGTTAATAACATTTTAAGTTATTCAATTGAATAGCAACAATTTTAGCCAATCAAATTCAAAATGCACTATTTTTTTAATAATATTAAATTGTAATAAATTTTAGAGGCCGGAGTTAAGGTTAGTGTTTAGAGATAACAAGATTTATGTGGTCGTTGACTCGCTAGGTCTCCCAAACATGAGTTAAAGTAATATTTTTTATTGATTATATAGTATACTTAATGTTAAAATGATATTTTTTATTGATTATAACTTTAACATTGATAATTATAATCACATATAATTATCATACCTTATAATTAGAAAACAATAAATTCTTTCTCTAACCTTATTAATTCATTTGTCTGTCAAATTGATTATATAGTATTCTTAAAGTTAAAATGAATTTTTTATTGATTATAACTTTAACGTTGATAATTATAATCATAGATTCACATATAATTGTCATACATTATAATTAGAATACCATAAATTCTTTCTCTAACCTTATTAATTCATTTGTCCTTCAAAATTCTATAAATCTTTCATATTAAATGTATGAGTGTGTGAATTTTGACAGGTAACATTACCCAAACTTAATGTCAGTACTCAGTGATAACTGATAAGACATTTCTTTTATTAACTACAACTGTCTACATTGTACAACTGTGATACATCATACATGTCTAATACACAGATAAATCATAGAGCAACTAATTAAAATATTGCAATCATAGTGACAGAGAAGTCTAAGAACCATTTTTTGTACAAATTGAAATGATCTAAAGCTTGCAAAATTTTCATTGATTTCTTTTCATAAAATTATAATTACATAAACATTGTCCAATTCCACTTCCAGAACAAAGAGAAACCTACTATAAACCAAAAAATGAAGTATGTTTTTATCAAAAAAAATGACTAGTAGACTAGTAGTCCAGTGTTAACTTCCAGTACAATACTATAAAAAGAAACCTACTATAAACAAAAAAAACCCATAAACGACTACGAGGTATGTTTTTATAAAAAAAACCAGTAGTAGACTAGTAGTCCACTAGTGATTTTTCCCTTCCGCTCCATCTAAGTAGAATTCACCAGAGATGATTAACTATGAGAATTCATCGAGCCACCCGAATTGCCCCCCCTCAGCCTCCTCTTTTTTAAGCATAAACCACTTTCAGAGAAAATCCCTAGCAATCAGGGTCCATTTCCTATGTCGCTTATACTACCCAACATTTAGGCTCAAAAGAAAAGGTTGCATGGCCACATTTTGGCCTTGGAGGAGAAGCTTTGGTATTTCACTTGCCTAAGGGATCCCCACCCCTATTTTTGTGAACACGACAACATTAACATTGTCCCCTAGGTATTCTTCTTTAAAAACCCTCCTCAACAACATTAACATGTCCACCTTCTCTCCTCCACGGTCGAGAAGAGATGCCAAAAAATGGGACGTAATGTCCGTGTTGACCCGGTGCCTATCTTCATTGTTCAGAAACTCTTGACCCAGCACCATTTTCACAGCCTCTATAACGAAAGGCCTACCCTCCTTACAAATAGATTCTAAGGTTTCATTAGAAAAGGAACCCAGAAAGGCCTTCTGGGCCTCCTCAGATGTGCATATAAGCCTAATTGGAGTGTCCATCTAAAATAGTAAAACTTCAAAAAACTTTAAAAAAAATTATTTGCAGAGTGTAGACTACAGACCCTAAACAAACAAATTATCTAGAAAAGGCCAAAGATGAATTGATGAATAATGAAGCTAGATCATCTATAAATAGCCCTTGAATTCTTGATCGTTACTTAGCATTAAATTATTCTATCTTTAATGGTATTAAATCCATTGTCCTTAACATGCCTCTAAATCTTTCATGTAAATCTTTCCCCTAAATGCATGTGTGTGAGAAATTAAAATTTTGGACTTAATCTTTCATATTTGGTAGTAAATCTTTGCCATAAATGCAAAAGATGTCAGATATTGGTTATAGCATCTGTACTAATTTGGAAGTGGTGCATGTCCAGTCCGCATGACAAGTAAAAGAATGTCGCTTTTCACTGCCAAGGCATTTATTGCTTACTGAGTTAAGAGGTTACAAGTTGCACTATAGTAATAGAATAGTGAATATCGATACCAACATGTGTACACTGTAGTCTGTAGACAAGTAACCCTTATTTGATACATGTCAACATTCCAGTGACTTCCTCCACAACTCTGTTTCCCTCAAGAAATTGGGGTAGAAATTTAACTTTAGCCATTCATCTTGGATCATCGAACGGTCTCAAATAATATATTTAACATTATAAAATAATGTATGTATGTTAGGTATGTTAGTCTAAGGTATTATAAAAAAATATTTCCCATCTTTTGAAAATCGCAACAAATTTATTTTTTTTGCCATAATTAACGAACGATTAGCCAATAAAATAAATAAGTTTTTGTACGGTACATAAAATTCTCCAATACAAATATTTTTTTTACCCTTCAAAAGAAAATCATTCGCCTCATATATTATTTTTTTTACTTCAAAATAGAATCATTTGCCTCATATATTATAATTTTTCACTTGCAAAGAAAATTATTCACCAGCAATTTATGAAATTTTCAGTCACGGGGGGGAAAAATCTCCAATAAAAACTATGAAAAATCATGGATTTGAAAATAAAAATCACCTACATTAAAACAAATTCCCCCCTAAAATAATTTACGATTCACCAGGATTTTACACTTTTTCCTAAAAGGGGGTTTCTTAAAGTTATCCCTGAAGCCAAGGCCTCATTATGACACCATATTTGATCATTATTTGTTAATTGGAATGAGAAAGGCACACCTATGAATAGCAGGACATACTTTAATCCTCCCAGAACATTGATTTTAAAAAACTCTAATATCATAATGAAAACATCCTCCTCCTCTTCTCATAACTCTAGTAGTACTCCTACAAACAATGAAGCTATATTTGTATCAATCCAATATTATGGTTTAGATTGTAAAAAACCCTCTTACAAAACCCATTGAGTACTAAAATAACCATTTGAACCCTCAATTTTAGGATTTTGTTTAACCTATCTTTAATTCCTTCGGTGGGAAGGCTATTAATCTCTTTTCATTATTAGTTTGATATGCATATCCATTAATAATAGCTAAGAGAACTTAGGTTGTAATAATATCAATTTACATCATAATCAAGATTGTTATTGTCATCTCTTGCCACTTTGTAAAAATTGGTTTATTATTTTCTTGTGTTAGATAATTAGCTATCAAAAACTAAGCACTCATTTATATTGTTGCAGATTCATTTTTATAGCCATTATATTATCATTATTATATTAGAGAAAGGGATTTGTTACCCTTATGATATTATGACACTAAATAGAAAATGAACCTTACGCTACCTCACCTTACTACCGCTTTGGAGAGCTAGGGAGATAAAGTAAATAAGAAAAAATACAACTAAATAAAATAGAATAAAATAATGAAATAACTCAGTAATACGAAAGGATACAAATATTTTGATTACAATAATTAGAAGTTAACACCACATGAGTTTTATCATGAGACATATAAAGTCTCAACATCATACATTAGCACATCACGAGGATGTCTGCACTTTGTGATGCAGTTCATACAGATAGAATGTAGAAAATTATCATAATTGACTCTAGAAGGATTCTTGCACTTAATAGACCTGTTGACCTCTAGCACATAAAGAGAGACAGGGAAATATGTTGGGGGATATGAAAATGATTTCCATATTCAGAACCCAATTTTGATGTTTCCACAAAAATAAAATAAAAATGAAATTATTGTTAATAATATATATATATATATATATATATATATATATATATATACATATATATATATATATATATATATATATATATATATATATATATATATATATATATATATATATATATATATATATATATATATATATATATATATATATATAATAAGGAAGGTGAAATTAAAATGTGTTTTGAGGGTCGCTTTACTTAGTAACAAAAAATAAGATTACAATAAAAAATGAAGAAGGATATTATTATGATCATGTAGAATCTAACTATTCTTAGTAAAAGAAACAATTATTATGTTTATTAATTTTGATGAAAGCACTAATCAATCATCCTCAAGAATTATCTGAATCTATGACTCCTTTTGAAAAATTCACTATTTTTCCCACCTTTTTTCCTTCAAATTTGTAAGAATTTGTAAATAGAAAATATTGAACCAAGATCAAGAGGTTGAAGAAAAGCACAAGAGAGAGGAAATATGAATGCAAGGATGGATTGAATAGATCCAATGAATTGATGATCAAATTCTCAATCGATTGTCAAATGATTACATAATAGGCCTCCTTATATAGGAAAGGCAAAATGAGAGAATGATAAAGAGCTGATAAGCTACAACCTATGCTAGGTGTAATCACATGTCCAACAAATGTGGATCATCCTCCAATATGCAATAAAGTATGTGCATTGGATTAGAATGATAATGTGATAAGAGCATAAAAGGTGGATCTTACACACAACGAGGTATGTGATGACAACTATCACACCAAAAGTGGAATTTCTCCTACACCATGTGCTTAATAGATGTGCACACTCCTAGGTGTCTCAATCACAACTTACTATGCAATGCATTAACCTAAGTAAGATTAAGTAAAGTGTAATTAGAAATAATTAATTACACCAACACCCCCCCTTAAGTGCAACTTAGGGGAATGCACTTAAACTCACAATGCAAGATGGGTCCTGGCTACTAGGCCATGTTAGGTACCCATGTACAAGATACATGAAATGCATAACTCTCATAAAGTGGAGAAAGAGGGAAAACCTCATGGGAAAAACCCTCCCCCAAAAAGAGAGAAGAAAACAAGATGCATGAATGGATGGAGTGCTCAAGAACCCCTAAGAACTACATACATCATGTATATACAAAGAAGTATCTCCCCATAAGAAGGATAGTTGGAGACATGATATGCCCCCCATAATGTAGAAGCTCTCATGTTGATGAAGAGTACCTGCAAACAATAGTTCAACCAATGCTTACAAGAAACATGTCTCCCCTTAGGAAGAAATAGATACATCAAATGATGAAGAAGCCAATCCTTGTGCAAATGGAATGAGGAAGAAGATGTAGGTCTCCATGCATGCATCTCTGAAGACTGAGTAGGAATCTCCAAGCTCAAGGAATCTATCACTTCATGTGACAAATCAAGTGAAGAAGGAAAAGAATTAAGTAAACCAATCTCCAAAGAAGGTGAAGAAGTGTCCCCATCGATGATGAAACTGTCATCAAGGGAAAGAGAAACCCCCTCATGTATGTCTTCCAAATCTGCATCATGAGAATCAACAAATGCTGAAGATGCATCCAAGTAGTCATCACATTTTGCAAGATCTGAAACGCTGTGAACATCCTATTGAATTGTAGAGCCCATGTCTGAAGAAGAAGGAGATGGAGGAGTAGGAAGCTCAACACTTGTCTCAACAACAAAATGATTCAAGTGCCCAAAGTTCTCCTCATAATTATCCCTTGGAAAAGGGATGGGTATATCATGAATATCATCATCATTATCAACAAAAGTGGAAAAAGAATACAAGTGGGATGTATGATCAACAACTCCCATAGCTATGACATCTCTAGTCTCCATGTCCCTAATGTAGACATAATCAGGAGTGAACTCAACAATTTTACCTTGTGCCCCATGTGTGATTTGGTAAATATAAAGGAGATTACTGGTCAAGGATGGTACACAAAGAACATCATTAAATGTCCCTTCTCCCATAGGAATAGAACCTTTCCCAAAAACTCTCATGAATGTGTTGTTACCCATCAAAATATTAGGAGAATTACAAGGCTCAATAGAAGAAAACATATCCATAAAAGATGCCATATGATGTGATGCACCTGAATTAAGAAGCCATTTACCTTGCTCAGGATGTATGGAAGCCATGAGTGCTTTTCCTTTACCTTTATCTTTGGATGATGATGTAGATGTAGAAGCTGCCGATTGTGTGGAAGAAGGAGTAGACACTGATGAGGGAAACTTAATGTTGTGTTTCTGAATAATGTGAGTTAGCTCATCAATCTTCTTTTGAAAACACTTATGCTCATCATGTCGTAACTTTTGACAATATGCACATTTATCTCTCTTTCTTCTAGATGATTCCTCTCTTGAAGAGGACTTGGATTCAGTACTTTTTGGTGAAGAAGATTCATTACCTTTGTCATGAGGCTTAGGATCCTTATTGTGTTTGTTTCCTTTGCCATTAGAAGCCTTTGAAGTAGAATCACTTGCAATCAATGCTTGATGCATGGAAGGCTTCAACTGACCCATGTGTGTCAACTTTTCTTGTTCCCTTGTGAGTTGCACTACAAATTCATCAAGAGAGGGCAATTTGTATGCACTACCAAGAGCATCCATAGTAGCATAGAATGTAGAAACAAAGATAGAGTATTCAGGACCAAGCTTGGAAAGAATAGAAAAGATCAATTGTTCATCCCCTTTAACAATGCCACATAAAGAAAGCTCCAATCTAATAGTATTGAACTTAGAGAAAAAATCTTGAATATTGTCAAAATACCTAGGATTAAGACCTATGAGATCATTCCCTAATCTGAATTTTCTCATTCTATCAGGTTTACCAAAGAGTCCTTCCAATGTGATCCAAGCATCATGAGGATGTGTGCAAGATTCAATATGAAAGTGCAAGTCACGAGAGATGGATGATCTAAGAGAGCGAAGTCCTTTATCTCTTCTATCAAACCATTTTCTCCTTTCTATAGCACCTGTTTGAGGTTCTTGATCCTGCCCAAGAGTCATTCTAAGCAATCCAAGACTCAACAAATGATCACTTAAAGAATCTTTCCATTCATGGTAGTTATATGGAGTGAGGATTTTAACCTTTGAATTATCCATATTAACACCAAATAATGACTGATAACTACTGATAACTTCTTCAAATGACTGATGCAAATCAAAAAACTGAAATCCAAGGATTAACCAAGTGCAATTATAGCCCCAAAATGACCTATTACTAAAAGTGATATGTCTACCCAAAATCACTCAAATTTGATTGCAGATCTGGAAAGTAGATGAAAAATCAAGCACTTTCAAAAAAAAAATTCACCTCAAAATGTTATCGTATGTGCCCAAACGAAGCACTGGAAATTGTAGAAATTAGAAATAGAAAAGAATAGTTAAAAAGATCTGAAATTTCTAACAAATGAGGCAACCAAAATGCAAAATCAACACCACCACTGAAAAATTCAAGAAATTCTACCCAATTTCAAAAAAAATTGCACCCGATTTAGAGCCCGAATGACCAAGATATGGCCTTTGAAAGTTGGACTGCAAAATAAAAAATGCAAATGGTGAAGGCTGAGAATTTCCAAACCCTGATGATATCATAAAAACACTGCATTAAATTTGATGGTCAAATGGCCGTCAAAAAGACCTAATTCTACTATGCTGTGACGGCTAGATGGCCGTCAAATTTAACATCGCAGAATGGTGACGTAGGCAAAAAATCACCCTTGGCTTACGTGGCAGCTAACTAGATTGGTCTTATACGTCCGTACTGTATGGATGCCTACTTTTCTTGCTAATGTGGCAAGCCTACCATGTGTCCTGATCTGATTTGTCGGCTGGATGCCAATGTGGTAGTCTTCGTGGCAGGTCTGTTTGGTAGTTTGAGGGTGCATGGGCACTGAGGTGGCACGCCATGTGGTGGATTAGGCACTGTTGCATTATTGTGGGCTGCTCGGGTGGCGGGGGAGCATGGAGGGTTGAGTGCCGCTGGAGAGGAGCGGTTGGTGGTGGCAAGGCAGCCGCAGAGGCCTAGCGGGGGTAGCGTAGTGGGATTTAATCCCACATGCACTGGGTTTTAATACCAAAGCCCCTTTTTAATTCCAAACGCCTTGATAAAAATATAAAGCACGGATAGGGCTATGTTTGCTACTTGGGCTTGAGCGCTGGTTAGGTGCGTGCTATGATGACATCGCTCTGTCACTAGTACTCTCTGTGCACATAGAATATTCTCACATACCAGTACAAATGTAGGCCACATACCAAGGCCAAAACAAACAAAATATTTTTCAAAAATAATTTTTTTTTTTGAGAAAATATCAGAATTAAAATTTTTTTCTTTTTTTTGAAAAATCATACCGAAGGGCAGATCGGGCCGTACGGTCTGATTTGCAATTTTTTTTTGCCTCGGATTGGACTTTCACCGACTATGGGTGAGTTTATAGATGATTTTAACTGAAACAACCTCTCGGACGTAATGGTGAGGTCAATCTGCTCCAAGACATCTCTATCGCACGCTGGTTGCCAAATCTGAGATTTGGACCTTCAAAGTTTGCATCAAGCTCTCTTCAAATTGGTTAATCAAGAATGTTCCAATGGCCCTGATACCATGTAAGAATTTGCAAATAGCAAATATTGAACCAAGATCAAGAGGTTGAAGAAAAGCACAAGAGAGAGAAAATATGAATGCAAGGATGGATTGAATAGATCCAATGAATTGATGATCAAATGCTCAATTGATTGTCAAATGATTACATAATAGGCCTCCTTATATAGGAAATGAAAAATGAGAGAATGATAAGGAGCTGATAAGCTATCACCTATGCTAGGTGTAATCACATGTCCAGCAAATGTGGATCATCCTCCAATATGCAATAAAGTATGTGCATTGGATTAGGATGATAATGTGATAAGAGCACAAAAGGTGGATCTCATACACAATGAGGTATGTGATGACAACTATCACACCAAAAGTGGAATTTCTCTACACCATGTGCTTAATAGATGTGCACACTCCTAGGCGTCTCAATCAAAACTTACTATGCAATGCATTAACCTAAGTAAGATTAAGTAAAGTGTAATTAGGAATAATTAATTACACCAACAAAATTATCTCAAACAAAGCCTAACGATTTTGAATAAATACAAGCCAAGGCCTCATTATGATACTATCTTTGATCATTATTTGGTAATCGGCATAAGGTCACACCTAAGAATTTAGCAAGACATATTGTAAGCCTCCCAAAATGTTACTGTTATACACTAAGCTTGCACCCTTATCTCAAGCTCTCGTAGTCTTGATAACTCAGTATAACATGGGAATCATCTCTAGGTTGTGGGACCTTTGCTAACTGAGATGAGACCTCCAGGTTCTAGGCTGGTTCCTCTTGGATAGTCACCTTAATTTGATTTTAAACATGAAAGTAAAAATTTTGAGGGAAAGGGATAGAAGGAATGCTTGTAAGGGAAATGACTTGAAAGCAAACTACCTACTAGGTGATGCACTGAAATTAGGGTTTGGATCTCAATATGTAGGAATGAGACCAATGGAGAAATCAAGTCTAATAAGTCACAAATCACTAGATAGGCTTGCATAAGTGTTTCATAGGAGGGTCTGAACAAAAGACACAACTTATGACCTGCAAGCAAACATCCTTTTCTACAACTAGGTGTAGGAATGAGACAAGACTGCTAGGGGTTATAGTATACCCACAAAACATCTAGAGCAGATCAGACACAGTAACACACAAAATCACAGAAAATGAGAGGGACTAGGAATCCCAATTTCCATTAACAACATTCATAAACTTCAATCCAATAAGAGATAATCAAGACAGTGAAGATAGGGATAGAAAAAATATCACAAGTACCTCAAGAATGCCTTGATCATCAATGGGAGATTACAAAGAGTAGAAGAACTAGAGGGTAGAACAAATACCACAGATAGCTTTCTAAGAAAAGATGACTTCCTTGCAAAAGTGGGCTTCTCTCCTTTACAAAATGAACCTCTTGAGCACTTAGGCTCTACAAAAAAATATATACAACACTCACTACCCATAGGTAGGAGTCCAAAACTAACCTAACTAGGGTTACAAACTCTTACAATATACTAATAAACCCTAAAGTATAAGATAACATCAAATTCACTAAGAACACTCAGCAATCAGATCATATCTTCTTTTGCATGTATCCATCTTGTACTGAGCTCACCTGCAGACACAACAACTTTGACTTAACTACCCACCTACAACTCCACTAAGCCATGAAGGCTTCAAATATGATCTCATAGATATTTCTATCTTCAATAATAACCTTGCAAAAGGTGGCAGCAACCCATTACGAATTTAAACATGACATGGCCACTTGCAAAATCCACGGTGCTGACAATCAGATCATTCATCATTATCCTTCCAACTATCCCTATCCTAAAGAAATCAATTCCAGCTATGAAACTGTCATGCATGGCTGCCAAAATGCAAAACCCTCCTAGAAAACTAGCGTAGAAATTCAAATTTGAATGTTAATGGGTAGCGGGGCCTCAAATTAAAAGGCAACCATCAATGAAAGATCCTTCCTGGCAAATGAATTGTCATGATGCACCTTGAAATCACTTAAAATCCCCTTCTGATAGGTCAAGACCACTGTGGAAGTCAATAGCCAATGAAACATGAGCAAATCAGCATGAGGACCCACCTTGACTTTTCTCTTCTTTAAGTCATGAAGAACTCTTTTAAACCCTGGGCCCAGATCCACCACTTGGCAATCCTTTATTTACTCTGGCCACTTTGTAGGCATACACCTTGGCAATTTTTTTACGATGGACCCACAATCTCTAAGATTCCAATCTAATGGCTAGTCTCATCTCCTCATGACCTCAGAAGATTCTTTCAGTTTATACACCTACCATAGATTTCATTAAGTTAGGACCCTTCTGACACATCAGTCCACCTGGAAGTCTTCCTCAGCATACGACAACCAATTGCGTTCGAATACATAAGCACACCTGGCAATGCAATCCCACATATTTCTCTTTACTTTGACCAATAAAATGACGGCAAATCACCCTGACCTAGCACTAGACCCACTGACAAGTCTAAACACGTAGCAAAATTGACGGCTAGTGCATAATATCATGTGTTAGAAAATCCCCTCGTGAAGATATGCCAGCTGTTGATTTTCATCCTTCTGACATCCCTGCAAACATCCTGACATAGCCCCACTATAGCATCCAAGTCATCACCATGTGGACCAATCAGATTTAAGCAAGTCAGCACATAAGGACCCACCGAAGGAAGTTCTAACACCAACCAAGATTGATGATTGTCATAAGATCGTGAACCCTGACACAAGCCCTTGTGAACATATGCTAGCCCTCGATCCTCTGACAACTGTCAAGACCACTGAATGTCGAAAGAACCTAGTCCCACTGACACACTACAAAATCACTACCATGTGGACCAATAAAAATCCACTATTTGTGTACACATTGCAGTGGAGCCACCTATTTGAAGAGTTATGTCACGAAGGAGAATCAACGATTGTCTGAAGATCTCATGCTCTGACAACGGCCTATGTGAAGATGAGATGACTGTTGGATCTTCTGAATCAGGACCCCACTCTAACACAAAACCCAAATACCACATCTACGACCATTCTTAAAGCTTGATACATTTGAAGATTCCATGTGAAGAACAGACCACCGTCATATTAAAATCTTGATCTCGCCTATAGAGTTAACCGCACTTGGATTACACGAACCAACGAACAAGGAAATTCTTATTCACGAGAAGAAAGTCCTAACCATGGTCAGAACAGGTGAATATGCAGAAAAGGGGTTCACTTAATCATGAATAAACCCAGGGTTGGATCATGCGAACATGTGAATAAAGACCATTCACTAGTTCACCAAATGACTTTAGCTGAGACCGCCAAAAATTTAGAGGATTACACAAACAAGGCGTTTGCGTAATCGCCAGAACTTTAGAAACACTACCAAACAATTTTAGCAAACTGGTGAATAGAGGAAAATCAAATACACACATGCTAAAAGAAATTTCTTATGTTGTCGATAAAGTAACTACAAATTAGAACAAGGGCTTAGGGTTTTGAGGGTTAAAACACCACAACGACTACTTTTTCAAATATTGGGACCTGCAGACTAGAGAACAAAACAAATTGTAGAGGCCAGAGGAAAGATGGTAGAACCATGAAATTTTTTGGAGCCTCTTGCAGGAGAGAGGAGATGAAGATTTGACCTAGACCAGGAGCCAAATTTGAATGCAGTGAAAATTGGGGCAACATTTTGGCACTTTCTGCTAGATGTCAGCCTACTAAACATAGGAAACCAGTTACCTTGAATATCCATTGGGCATGGGGCATTGTAAACAAAACTCAAAAATTCTCACAGGGAGACTAGACTGGAAATGTGCTTAGAGAACTTCTTGGAAAACATAGAACTAAGCTAGAAAATAGGGAAAAGGAAGCCAAAACATATATACAAGAATTTACAAAACTTACAGAGAGGGACTAATCTCAAAACATGGCTTCAGATGGAAACCATTCACTGATATAGGCAAGGGAACTCCTTCAAGATCTGATAGCTGGAAAGCATTGGATCCCTTACACTCTATAATAACAAAAGGTCCACCCCAGAATGAATCAAATTTTGTGTGCCTGCCAAGTTTGGATTTGAATTCATCCCATTTAAGAATTATATGTCCAGCCTTAAAATTCCTGGCCCTGGCTCTTCTATCAAAATTCTTCTTTGTCTGAATCTGATGGAATTCCATATCTTTCATGGATTTATCTCTCAGTTCTTCTAATTCAATCAATTGAGCATATATGATCTATAAGGGATCCTCTTCATCAAATAGGGCATATTGAGTAGCTAAGTCTAGAGCTAGTAATTCTGTTAAAATGGACAATTTAGCCTCTTTTCCATACACTTACATGTAAGGAGAATTACCAATGATTTTCTTTGGGGTAATTCTATCTAACCATGAGGTAGATTTGAGCTTTGTGTGCCAATCTCTCTGATTCTCTTGAAGAGTCTTCTTGATTATCCTAATCAAGTTCTTATTGGTGGATTCTGCTAAGCCATTGCCTTGGGGGTAATAATTGGAACTGGTATTCAAATAGATGCTATTCTTGACTACCCACTCTGAGACTTTAAGACTTGTGAATGCCAAGGCATTATCTGAAATGATGGAATCAAGAGTGCCAAACCTATGAATTAAGTCATCATAAAAGCTTAGGAAAACACTCTCATTGGCTTCTTTCAATGCAATTGCCTCTATCCATCTGGTGAAATAGTCAGTTGCAGTAATTATCCATTTATGTCCTGCACTAGATGGAGGATTGATCATTCCAATGAAATCAATACCCCACTTCATGAAGGGCTGGTCTATTCTGATTGGTTGAAGGGGCAAGGCTGTAAGCCTCTCCTTTCCTACAAACATAGCACACTTGATGCATTTCCTCACATAATCATGGCTATCCTTAAAGATAGATGGCCAGTAGTACCTGACCCTCATGATTTTTAAAGTAGTAGTCCTAGGAGAAAAGTGACCTCCAGAAGGTCCATCATGAAATTCAAATAGGACATCATCTATCTTTTCTAAATCAATGCATCTCAAAAGGACACCGTTGTGATCCCTTCTAAAAAGAACATCATCAATTAGCACAAAAGGGATAGATTGTAACCTATAATACCTCCTTTTTGCTGAATCCAAACCTATAGGACATTGTCCTATCTTTAAATAATTGATCATATTAGGCAACCAACTCATTGTCTTATCTTGTTCTTCTATAGAATGTACCACTAGAGATGCATACATTTGTTCTGATTTCTTTGAACTTTCATCTTCCGCCAAATGTTCACAAAGACCTCTTCCTCTAACCAACTTGGTAATTTGAATATCAATGTCATATTCCATCACCTTGGTGATCCAACCAGCCCTTTTCTCATTTAGGTCTTTGGAAAGCAAAAACTCTTTGACACTTGGATGAGTAACTTTTAAATGTACCTTTCTGTGGGTCAATAAGTATCTGAAATTTTTGAGGCTCTTTACCATAGCAAGCACATGTTTCTCTACAAAAGAGTATCTTTGTTCATATTCTTCCAAACCTTTGCTAAAGAAAGCAATAGGCTACTCCAATCCTTCTAAATTTTCTTGAGTCAGCATTGTAGAGATGGCATCATGACCTCCATAAGCATAAAGGATGAAATCCTTATTGAAATTTGGGTTTAAGAGAGCAGGGGTCTCTATTAGGGCCTCTTTGATAGCTTGGAAATTGACTTTCCCTTCTTTGGTCCAACTGAAAGTTGAACTCTTTTTTAGCATAGCTGTTAAAGGCTTAAGTAACTCTGCAATGTTAGGCAAGAATCTCCTAACAAAGTTAATATTTCCTATGAAATATTGGAGACTTTTCTTGTGATGTGGTAGGGGTAGCTCTAACATAGCTGCAATTCTCTCAAGATCCACTATAATTCCTTCTTTGGATACTACATATCCCAATAGTTTTCCTTCATGAACTACGAACACACATTTCTTGGGATTAAGGGATATCCCAAATCCTCTACACCTTTCAAAAATCTTTTTCAAATGTTTGATATGATCTACTACATGCTTTGAATAGACAATTAATCATCCAAGTAGACTAGCACAAACTTGTACATTAGGCTCTTAAAGGCCATATCCATTTCCTTTTGAAATGTAGCGCCTGCATTTGACAAACCAAAGGGCATCTTTTGATAAGCCATGGTTCTCCACTTAGTTGTAAATGCAGTCTTGTATTGATCCTCTTCATTTACTAAGATCTGATTGTATCCTAAATAGCCATCCAATAATGAAAATCTCTCAGATCTAGAGACACATTGTAAGATTTGTTCCATAGAGGGTAGTGGATGGTGGTCCTTTAATGAGGCCCTATTAAGATCCCTGAAGTCAACACATAACCTCAGCTCCCCATTCTTCTTCCTGATAGGAACAAGGTTGGAAACCCAACTAGTATGCTTGATGGGGTAGATGATACCACTCTCTATTAATTTGAGTACTTCTTTATGCATAGGTGGCTCAAGCTTGGGATTACCAAGCCTTTGCTTTTGCCTTACTAGTTTAACATTAGGTTCCAATTCAATAGTGTGCTGGGCAAGGGCAGGATCAAAACCCTTGAGGTCCTCATATTGCCATGCAAAAACATCACTGAATTCTTTGAATAACTGAGTGTAAGTTTTCTTTTCCAATTCAGTGTTTACCTTTCCAAATTGTAAGCTCTTACCTGGTTCCAATTCTAGTTCAACACAATGTTCTTGCTAGAATACTAGGCTAGCTTTTCTTTTCTTAACTTCATCATCCTTGTTGAAGATAGTCTCTAAAGTAACAAGACCTCTAGGCATCTTATTGGACTTGAGTTGTATTACTTGATCACCATAGCTTTGTGATAGCATATCTTGATTGTGTTCTGAAAAAAAATCTTCTTCAAACAAGAACTACAAAATTTGTTCATCATTGTCAAACACTTGCCAATTGACATCATTATCTGGGATAGATGGTCTGACAATCACTTTGATATGCTATTGATCTACTTCTTTTGAAATGCTATTTGGGATATCATATTGGGATCCAACACTAGCTAACCTATTTGCATTTTGATTTAACTTTCTAGGGATAGCAACAATATTGAAAGCAAGGAAATCTTCAATTGCATCCCAAACTCTATGTTTGTATGCTTTCATGGTGTCATTTTTGGTTGCACTTATCCCTCTTACTTGGTTGACAACTAAATCACTGTCACCATAAACTTTTAAGGCCTTAAGCCCTCTTTTTCTAGCCCATTCTAGTCCATTGACTAGACTTTCATACTCTGAAGTGTTGCTAGTGTAGGAGAAACTAAATCTAAAGGTAGTATAATACCTTTCTCCTTTTGGGGACACTAGCATAGCACCACCACTAGAGCCATGTCTACTTCTAGCTCCATCAAAAAATAGTTCCCAAACCTAATTGCTCTGATCTTCTGAATCAGTATCCTCTTTGAGAAGGCTTGGCTCTATAGCATTACTTTCTTGTATTAAATAACTTCCCAAACCAAAATCCCAAACAAGACTTTCTTGGGCCTCTGAAGCTCTTTCATCTAGAAAAATATTAGGGATACTTTCTATCTTTGTGCTTGCTTCACTAATGGCTTCGAAGTCACTGCCATCAAATATAGGGTAGTTCACATTAATGGTGTTGGATACATATGGTTCTATATGGTGTCTTGCTAATGGTTTTGACTTAAAGGTGACCTTAGTCCCATACCTTGTATGAAATAACATGTGAGACCAATCAGAAGATAGGTAACCTCCTATCTTAGCTATAGACTCCCTTGAAAGACATATAGTGAATAATGCAGGGAGATCTATGATGTATGTATCAAGGAGGATGGAAAAATTAGGACTAGCATGAAGGATTAGACTGGTATCCTTGGCCATACCTATAGTATTGACTGAGGATCCATCAAGTTGGGTAACCTTCTTTTGAAAGGGTTCATATTTTAGTCCTAATTGGTCAGCTACTTTCTTGGGCATCACAGTGCTAGTAGCTCCACTATCTACCATACAATTATGTACTAAATATTTTCCAATGATTAAAGATACATAAAAGGGAGGTGGCTTTGAATTCCTACCTTGTGTGGCATTGCCTTTGAAGTTGCTACTTGGAGCCTCATTTTCTTGATCAGTGTTAACCAACACTAGCTTTGCAGCTTCTTTTGCAAGTTGAGGAGTTGCTACTTCTGTCATAGCCTTCTTCAAAATTTTAGGCTATGCTGGAAGAGCCAAAGAGTCCCACATGGACATGGTGACATTTACTTTCTTCATGTTGTCTACAATATTAAATGGTGTCATAGTGTATAATCTTTGTTGTGTCTTTGGCATGATGGGCTCCACCTCTTTGGAATGTTGGCCTTCTTTGCTTGCAATGATAGGAGTCTCCTTAGGTGTTATGGGATTAGTTTGTTGTAGTGGATCTATAGATGTAGTAGCCTTGGCATTAGAATCTTCTCTCTCCATGTCCTGAGCTCTTCTTTTTGCTCTTGTATAGGTGACAAAAGAAGCATCATCACTGACTCCATTGAAGTCTAGTTGCTCCCAATTGAAGAGAGCAGTCTCACACTCTTGTGATTCTTGTTGAGGCATTAACCCACTAGATGAAACCTTTGATTGAGCTTGTGAGGCATTTTGAACCATTAGAGCTTGGTTCATCCATCCATTTGAACATGTAGCCTAATTATGAGGCTGATTACAAGGAAAACACCATTCACTCTCCATTGCCAAATTGTTTTGGCTAGGAACCACATCCCTCACTAGATTTGCAGAATTTAGAGGTGCAGGGTTATATGGTTGGAATGGTCTCTGATTAAAACTTTATCTTTGTCCTTGATAGCCTCCTTGGTATGGTGGCCTATTTTGTTGATAAAGCTGTCCTTGATTTTGATATTGTTGACTAGGACCTTGGCCTTGTGTCTAAAATGGTGGTCTGATTCCTTGACCTTGTTTCTTCAAATTTGTGACCTCTTTAGTCAAGGTCTGCAACAAGTTAGTCATTTCTTACTGACTACTTTTTTGGCTATTCTTTATCTCTTGTAACTCTTGAGAGAAACTTGTTGTTAAATCTTGGCCACTAGTACTAGCTTGGGGTGCCAATATGGTAGGAATAGGGGTAAATGGGGGTACTTGGGCAGGTGCAATGGGTTGAAGGCTAGGAAAAATGGGCATTGGAGGCCTTCCAACAATCATGTCTGCTTGGATTAAATAGTTTTAAGCCCTGACAACTATGTCAAAAGCCTGGGGTAAAGAAGTACCACCCATAGACTAGATCATGACAAAAATTTGACCATTTAGACTTTGTAAATAGTAAAGGAAGGCATGGTCAGCTGATGGTCTTACTAATACTAGAATTCTATTCCATGTTTTAAGGAATCTACTATTGTAATCTATCATTTATTCTTGAGGGTCTCTCTTAATAGTTGTTAACTATTCAACTAGAGACAAATTATCTGATTTATCCTTAAAATGTTTACTTAATGCATCCCCTAACTCATCCCAAGAAGTAATAGAACCAATAGTTAGAGTTCTGAACCATTCTAGAGCCTTACCTTTGAGAGAGGCTGCTAATAGCTTGGTGGCCACATCTTCCTGAGTAATATTGTGTATGCTGCATATGGTGGTCACATCTCTTATGTTATCAAAGGTAGTTGTCTACCCTTCACTAGTAAAATCAGGTATACTCTTAAGTGCCACCAAAGGCACATCATGATGTTGAGAAAAATTCAATGGGCTACCCTGATTGAATGGTGCAAAAGAAAATGATCTAGTCATTGTAGGAGTTGGAATCTGAAGGTTGACAACTATGTGAGATGTATTTGCTACTTGATTGGAATCTTCTTCTAAATCACTGGTTAGAGATCTGCCTCTTCTTGTAGAATGAAAGGGAGAAGGTCTCCTTTCTGAAGTATTAGGAGGTGTAGATTAAACTCTCCTTGTAGGGGATATTCTTTGAGTTGACCTGCCTTTATGACTTCTTCTTGAGGGCAACTCTAAAAATTGGGTAGGCTTTGAGCTTCTAGTCTCAATCTTTCTCATAAAACTTTGAACAAGGTAGCCTCTGATCTTCGAAATCAGTGGAGTCACTAGATATACTTGATAGAATGACTTCTAAAAGCCTGCTTTATGCAATCTGCATATCAGAGATAGCATATCTTTGAATTTGAATAGCTTCTAGTCCCACCAGGCATGCCAAAATTGTTATACACTAATTTTTCACCCTTATCTCAAGCTCTCATAGTCTTGATAACTTAGTATAACATGGGAATCATCTCTAGGTTGTGGGACCTTTGCTAACTAAGATGAGACCTCTAGGTTCTAGGCTGGTTCCTCTTGGATAGGTCACCTTAATTTTCTTTTAAACATGAAAGTAAAACTTTTTGAGGGAAAGGGATAGAAGGAATGCTTATAAGGGAAATGAATTGAAAAGAAAACTACCTACTAGGTGATGCAATGAAATTAGGGTTTAGATCTCAGTATGTAGGAATGAGGACCAATGGAGAAATAAGGTCTAATAAGTCACAACTCACTAGATAGGCTTACATAAGTGTTTCATAGGAGGGTCTAAACAAAAGACACAACTTATGACCTACAAGAAAACATCCTTTTCTACAACTAGTGTAGGAATGAGACAAGACTACTAGGGGTTGTAATATACCCACAAAACATCTAGATCAGATTAGACATAGTAACACACAAAATCACAAAAAATGAGAGGGACTAGGAACCTCCAATTTCTATTAACAGCATTCATAAACTTCAATCCAATAAGAAATAATCAAGATAGTGAAGATAGGGATAAAATAAATATCACAAGTACCTCAAGAATGCCTTGATCATCAATGGGAGATTACAAAGAGTAGAATAAGTAGATGGTAGAACAAATACCACAGATGGCTTTCTGAGAAAAGATGACTTCCTTGCAAAAGTGGGCTTCTCTCCTTTACAAAATGAACCTCTTGAGCACTTAGGCTCTACAAAAACAATATATACAACACTCACTACCCACAGGTAGGAGTCCAAAACTGACCTAACTAGGGTTACAAACTCTTACAATATAATAATAAAACCCTAAAGTACAAGATAACATTAAATTCACTGAGAACACCCGACAATCAGATCATATCTTCTTTTGCATGTATCCATCTTGTACTGAGCTCACCTACAAACACAAAAACTTTGACTTGACTACCCACCTACAACTCCACTAAGCCATGAAGGCTTCAAATCTGATCTCATAGATATTTCTATCTTCAATAATAACCCTACAAAAGGTGGTGAAAACCCATTAAGAATTTCAACATGACATGGCCCCCTGCAAAATCCATAGTGCCAATGATCAGATCATTCATCATTATCCTTCCAACTATCCCTGTCCTAAAGAAATCAATTCTAGCTACCAAACTATCACGCATGGCTGTCAAAATGCAAAACCCTAGCAGAAAACTAGTGCAGAAATTCAAATTTGAATGTTAACGGCTAGTGGGGCCTCAAATTAAAATGCAACCATCGATGAAAGATCCTTCCCGACAAATGAACGGCCATGATGCACCTTGAAATCACTTAAAATCCTCTTCTAACAGGTCAAGACCATCGTGGAAGTCAACAACCAATGAAACATGAGCAAATCAGCATGAGGACCCACCTTGACTTTTCTCTTCTTGAAGTCACGAAGAACTCTTTTAAACCTTGGGCCCAGATCTGCCACTTGGCAATCTTTTATTCGCTCTGGCCACTTTGTAGGCATACACCTTGGAAATTTTCTGATGATGGACCCACAATGTCTAAGATTCCAATCTAACAGCTAGTCTCATCTCCTCATGACCTTAGAAGATTTTTTCAGTTTATATGCCTACCGTAGATTTCATTAAGCTGGGACCCTTCTGACACATCAGTCCACCTGGAAGTCTTCCTCAGCATATGGCAACCAATTGCATTTGAATACATAAGCACACCTGGCAATGCGGTCCCACATATTTCTCTTTACTTCGACCAATAAAATGATGGAAAATCATCCTAACCTAGCACTGGACCCACTAACAAGTTTGAACATGTAGCAAAATCAATGACTGGCACATAATCTCATGTGTCAAAAAATCCCATCGTGAAGATACACCAACCATTGATTTTCATCCTTCTAACATCCCTGTAGACATCTTGACATGGCCCCACTACAACATCCAAGTCATCGCCATGTGGACCAATCAGATTTAAGCAAGTCAGCACATAAGGACCCATCGAAGGAAGTTCTGACACCAACCAAGATCGGTGGTTCTTGTAAGATCACAAGCCTTGACACAACCCCTTGTGAACATACACTGACCCTCGATCCTCTGACAATTGTCAAGACCTCTGAACACCAAAAGAACCTAGTCCCGCTGACACGCTGCCAAATCACTACCATGTGGACCAATAAAAAGCTATTGTTTGTGTACATGTTGTAGTGGACCTGCCTGTTTAAAGAGTTATGTCACCAAGGAGAATCAATGGTTGTCTAAAGATCTTGTGCTCTGACAACGGCCTATGCGAAGATGAGATGACTGTTAGATCTTTCAAATCGGGACCCCACTCTAACACAAAACCTAGATACCACATCTACGGCCATTATTAAAGCTTGATACATTTGAAGATTCCATGTGAAGAACAGACCACCGTCAGATTAAAATCCTGATCCTGCCTGTAGAGTTAACCACACTTGGATTACGCAAACCAACGAACAAGGAAATTCTTATTCATGAGAAGAAAGTCCTAACTATGGTTAGAACAAGCAAATACATGGACAAGGGGTTCACTGAATCATGAATGAACCTAGGGTTGGATCACGCGAACATGTGAATAAAGACCATTCACTTATTCACCAAATGACTTTAGCTGAGACCGCCAAAAATTTAGAGGATTACGTGAACAAGGTGTTCACATAATCGCCAGAAGTTTAGAAACACCACCAAACAATTTTAGCAAACTGGTGAATAGAGGAAAATCAAATATGCATACGCTAAAAGAAATCACTTAAGCCATTGATAAAGTAACTACAAATTAGAACAAGGGCTTAGGGTTTTGAGGGTTAAAACACCACAATGGCTACTTTTCAAATATTGGGACCTACAGACTAGAGAACAAAACAAATTGGAGAGGCTAGAGGAAAGATGGTAGAACCATGAAATTTTTTGGAGCCTCTTGCAAGAGAGAGGAGATGAAGATTTGACTTGAACCAAGAGCCAAATTTGAATGGAGTGAAAATTGGGGCAATAGTTACTTTTAAAAAACTCTCATATCACAATGTAAACCACCACCTCCTCTTCTCATAACTATAGTATTTCTCCAAAAAATGAAACTATATTTGTACCAAGCAAATATTATGGTCTAGATTGTAAAAATATCCTCTTACAAAACCTATTGAGTACTAAAAATAACCATCTAAACCTTCAATTTTAGGATTTTGTTTAACCTATCTACTATTCCTTCCCTGGGAAGGCTATTAATCTCTTTTCATTATTAGTTTGATATACAGATCCATTGTTAATAGCTCAAAGAGCTTGGGTTTCAATAATATTAATTTACAACATAATCAAGATTGTTATTCTCATCTCTTGGCCCTTTATAAAAATAGGTTTATTATTTGCTTATGTTAGATAATTAGCTATCAAAAAAATAAGAACTCATTTATATTGTTGTAGATTCATTTTTGTAGCCATTATATAGTCATTATTATTTTAGAGAAGGGGATTTATTACCCTTAAATGATATCAAGATACTTAAGAGAAAATGAACCTTATGCTAGGTCACCTTACAAGTGCTTTTGAGAGCTTGGGAGATAAAGTAAATTACAAAACTTATAACTAAATAAAAAGAGTAAAATAATGAAATAAATGAGTAAAACAAAAGGATAAAAATATTTTGACTATAGCAATCAGAATTTAACACCACATGAGTTTTATAATGAGACATATAAATTCTCAACCTAAGACATTAGCACATCACAAGGATATATGCACTTTGTGATGTAGTTCATACAGATAGAATGTAGAAATTTATCATAATTGACTCCAGAAGGATTCTTGCACTTAATAGACAAGTTGACCACTTACACATAGAGAGAGATAGGGAAAAATATTGGGGGCTATAAAAGGATTGACATTGTCAAAGCCCAATTTTGACATTTCCACCAAAAAATAGCAACGAGATGGATAGATTTGGAATTCAACTAATAAATTATAGAAAAATAGAAGAAAAACTTTCTTAATAGAGAAAAATTGTATTACATGAGATTAAATGAAAATAGATAATAAATATCCTTAGAGATGAATAAATCAAATAATCTTGCAAAGTAATAGATCCAAGTGATAAGAGATAAAAGAGGAAAAGATAGCTTTACAAAGTAAACACTGAGTTGTGATTCCACAACTCACACCCAAATTTAGCTACATGGCCTAATGGGACCCTATTTTTCTTTTTCTTTCTACATTTTTTTGTTGTTTCCATTGGTTCAGGTTGGTCAGGTCTCCATTGAGTTAGATTGCGAGATTCAAGCTCCTGATAGCTAGGTGCTTGTCTTAGTGTGAAATTAGGCCTTGTTTTCTTCTATCTTCTTTTTATTTTTATTTGTGCCTTATTTTTTTTGAGAACCCTCCCCTTAGATATTTTTAGGAATCCTTTTTGGATTTAGGGGATTGGGGGTGTACAAACACCCTTGGTCCCCAAATCCCTAAAACCTCACTTCCTTGCACAAAATACCACAAGTCCAAAGCCCTTTCAGGTTGGAAAGGATCAGGATTACACAAAAGTCTCACAATCCCCGAACCCCTAAGACCCCAATCCTTGATCCTTGATTGGGGATTGGGGTGATGTCACCCCAAGGCCAACAAGAATCTCTATAAAAGAGCAACACACTGTTCAATTTGCGCACATCACACCTTCAAAATACTTGAATATTCTAAGAATTTTTTTTGTATATATGCTATCATTGATGTCCTCACATTTCTCATACCTCCATTTTACTTGATTAGTGAGCTCCTCGAAGACTTTTGTCTGTGATTTAGTAGATATTCTAATTTTCTCAAGTTGGATCTTGCATGCCCTAGTTTTTGTGGGCTTGTATTGTTTTTATCCTCTGTCTTTTCTTTTTTGATTGGCTAGTGTGAGTTTGGTTTCCTTTTAAGTGTTTGTTAAAGTTAAGATCTAGATAGTCAAAATTTTGGGTATTTAGCTATTAGGGTTTTTTGAGAGTTCAAGTTGGGCTTGAACCCTATCCCTTTCAAGATTTTATGGATTTGAAAATCCCAAAGCCCTGATCTTTCATGATTATCCACAAATGCTTCAACCATTTAACAAAATATGCAATCTAGATCCTCTTGTGTCATCAGGGTTTCAAACCCTGAAAGGGGAGTTGGGGTTTGAAGCCTTGATACCCTTACACACATTGTCTTCATCATTTTAAAATATTCTACATCATTTTAGGCTTTCAAGGGTGTGACCCCCGTAAACCCCAAATGGGTTTTGGAGGTCCGGACTCCTGAAGCCCCTCCTTCCTGCAAACAAACCCAAAACTCACTCAATAAGAGCTCTTGCTTTCAGGGTTTTAGATCTTCAAAACCCTAAAAGGTTCATCAGTGCCCAAAACCGTAAGACACCAAAAGACTCTCTCAAACACCTAATTTAACTAAATTTGTTGATTTTTGGCTTAGTATTTTGGTTTGTTTCTTGGTTTTTGTATTTTTCTGTTATTTTGTTATATTAAATTAGTTTCTTTCTACAATTAGATTTATTTTTCTTTTGTAGATTAGATTTTCCTGTTTTCAATAAAATATGCTAACAAATGTCTTTTGAGTGTGGGAGTAACAAGAATGACTTCTCTATTACCAATAAAGCACAAGTTCAATGAATATGGCCCGACTTCCATACTGAGTAATCTCCACAACAAGATTATCGATACCACCACTAGCCCCATGGACTTTAATGAGATCTTATAGTGCCTATAAAATCCTAATGGTGGAATACCTAATGCAACTTACATGGTGTTCATAGGCCTCGTCAATTTTGTAGGACACCTAGTGTCCATCTTATCTCCAGATATTATAATGACCATTGCAGAACATTATGTCTCTTGAATGGGAGGAGATCAAGAACAAGGCATGGGATGTTGTGTTGTAAATGAGTCTAGATATCATAGAAGATGTGTTTCAAATCCCAAAGGGCATACTTGTACCTAAATTTTTCAAAGGAGAGGGCAGAGCACTACTTTACAAACACTCTTGACATGCTATACAATCTCAGTGACACCTACCTTGCAATGAAAAATAAAGAGGATAAATTGGATGAGATAGACCTTCACATAGCTTATCTAATGGAGGATATAAAAGATTGTGTTACATTGCAGAGAAGTTTATGGTTTACCTCAGGCTAGACATCTCGAGACATGGATGGTGCTACACATAAACACTATAAGGAAAAGGAAGAATAAGATAGATTGGGGTCGTATCGTCATTGATAATATGAATAAATAGTTGTAAATAGTTAAGAGAGACCCTAGATTATACATGAAAAATTATGTGGTGTACCTCCTAGAAACCCATGAAAAATACTCAAGCCTATACAAGAGGGAATCTCTCTAGGTTCCAAATGCCTATCCCTATAATGTGTACCCTCAGTTGGTCAGGAAGGACCAGCTAAATATAGGCAGTCAAAAGTACAAAATCATCAATGATGCCTTCACCTTTATGATTATCCACTCGATTAAGGGAGATTATGCAAAGAGAATGTCAAAGAAGCCCACTTCCCAGATCAAGAATGAGGAGAGTAGATTGGGGGTGGAGGGAGAGAAGAGAGGGAAGTGTGGGAGATATATATATATAAGAGGATAGTATAGAAGTAGGAGGGAGATAAATCAATAAATAGAGAGGCAGAGATATAGATATAAAGTGATATAGAGGACCATCATTATATTAATTCCATTGAAATAACAAGAGATGTGGTGTGGTAAGTTTTTTCTAATAGAAAAAAGAGAGATAAGTAGTAGAGAGGGAAACAAAGAGGGAGGAGTAAAGATGTAGAGTTATTTATAGGGAAAAATAAACATTAAGTGTGTATGTCTATGTGTATGAGTGATAGATAGAGAGGGAGGGGAATATGTAGAGAGAGGAGAAAAAAGAAGTGGAGAGATAGAGAAAGAGAGAATGAGAGTGAAAGATGGTGATAAAATAATAAGTATATATAAAGAGATGTAAATAGTGAGAAGGATGATAGATGTATGGAGAGAGAGAGAGAGAGAGAGAGAGAGAGAGAGAGAGAGAGAGATGACTAGATACATGTAGGAAGAGAAAAAATAGAATATGTCTCGATGTGTATTAGAGAGATAAAAAAGATAGAGAAGAGACAAGCAGAGAGAGTCATGTATATATCTAGGTACAAAGGAGACATAGTGGGGAGAGACAGGGAGATCTATAGATTTACTAAGATTAAGTGATAGAGTGATATAATTATAAGGAGGTAGATAGGTAAAGGGAGGAGGGTGAGAAGGGGGGTGAACCCATAATAGTGCGTTACACTTTTTTGCCTGATCGGACACTAAACTCTACATTTTGAAAAACCTTTCAAATTTGGATGCATATTTTCGTTCAGCCCGTTTGAAATATATATACACACACACACACACATATATGTATATACATATATATATATATATATAAATATATGTATATACATATATGTATATATATATATGTATGTATATACATATATGTATATATGTATATACATATATACATATATGTATGTATATATATACATATATATATATATATATATATATATATATATATATATATATATATTATATATATATATAAATATATATGTATATATTTATATATATATATATATACACATATGTGTATATACACATATATATGTATATATACATATATGTATATATACATATATATGTATATATACATACATACATACATACATATATATATATATATATATATATATATATAGACACACACACACACATATCTATACACACACACACACACACAAACATAAATATATATATGTATGTATGTATGTGTATATATATATATATATATATATATATATATAGTATGTATGTATGTATGTATGTATGTATGTATATATATATATATGTATGTATATATACATACATACATATAGATGTATGTATATATACATACATATATATATATGTATGTATATATGCATACATATATATATGTGTATATATATACATACATACATATATATATATATGTATGTATATATACATACATATATGTATGTATGTATATATACATACATATATGTATGTATGTATATATACATATATATATATATGTATGTATATATATATATGTACATATACATATACATATATATGTATGTATATATACATATACATATTATGTATGTATATATACATATATAGATATACATACATATATATGTATGTATATATACATATATAGATATACATACATACATATACATATACATATACATATATATATATATAAATATATATATATACATATATATATATATATATATATATATATATATATATATATATATATATATATATATGTATGTATGTATGTATACATACATACATACATATATATATATGTGTGTGTGTGTGTGTGTATATGTATACATATATATATACATATATATGTGTATATGTACATATATATGTGTGTGTGTGTGTGTGTGTAGGATCATGGTATGCTAAAAAGTGGCGATGTGAAAAAGAAGTCTTGATTGATAGACTCTTTGAAAAATAATTATAACTTTCAAATAATATAACATTTTTGAAATTTGAAATATAAATCACATTCTATGCTTCACCTAATATAATAATAATAAATAATTATTTCAATTTGATGAAGTTTAGACTAATTTAAGGTGGTCAGACATGAGAGTTTTAATATTCAAAAGAATTTGTAGCAGAAAAATCATAATTAATTATTTACTTGGAAAAAAATATTAAAAATATACATCACATCCAGACATGAGTCTACTACTTTTATCTAGAATCTTATAGAAAAATATTATCATTTGATTTTGTTTAAAATGGTCAGACATACACCTACTTGTTATCTTTCTAGTCTCATTTGATAGACTTATTGAAAAATATTTATAAGATTCAAACTGTATAACATTTTTAAAATCCAAAATATGTGTTACATTATATGATTTTCATAGTACAATAAAAATAAAAATAAAAATCAATTTGATAAAGTTTAGACTAAGTTAACGTGGTCACACATGAGAGTTTTTGTATTCTAAAAAAGTTGTAGAAGAAAAATTATAATTAATTTTTTACTTAGAAAAAAATTACAGGAAAATATGTGTCACATCCGGACATGAGTCTACTACTTATATCTAGAATCTTGTAAAAAAAAATTATCATTTGATTGTGTTTACGGTCGTCAGACATACAACTACTTCTTATTTTTTTCCTGAAATTTTGGTACTACTAAATTGAAATTTGAAATTTTCAACATATAGAAAAATTATTTTTCAAAAAGACCTAGTATTTTAGAAACTAAATTCAATTTTCTACAGATTCTCTTCTTACATATTTTTGATATAATATTTATAACTTGTTCAAATTTTTATGTCAATTTGCCTAAACCTGATTTTCTAAATTTTTATTGCCACTTAAGAACCTATTTTGGCATACCATGATCCTGCACATACCCGTACACACACACACACACACACACACACACACACACACACACACACACACAGACACATATATAGATATATATACTTATATATACATATACATACATACACATATATATTTATATATGTGTACATATATATGTGTGTGTGTGTACACACACACACACACACACATATATATATATGTATGTATATATGTATGTACATATACATACATTTATATGTATAGGTATATATATATATGTGTGTGTGTGTATAGGGAGATATAAAAGAGTGATAGTGAATGGGGGTGAGATAAAGATATGATGGAAGAGAAAGAGAGAGATAACTATATGGGATGAGAGTTTGAAAAAGAGGTAAATGTAGAGAGATAGGGAGGCAAATAGGGAGGAAGTACATAAGAGAGAGATTAAGAGAATGGAGAAGAAGAGGGAGAGGAAGGAATAGAAAGGGAGAAAGATAGGTAGAGGGGAAGAGGAGAGTAGATGGTGAGTGTGGAGGGATTGAAGAGAGGGGATGAGAGAAGATCTTGAAGAGTCAAATAGATATAGGTAGGAATGATACAGTAGAATAATCAGTGTGATAACTCAATATATAGAGAGTTAGAGGTGTAGATATAGAGTGGTATAGAGGACATCATCATATTATTTCCATTGAAATAAAAAAAGAGATGCGATGTGCCAAGTTCTTTTCAATAGAAAAAGATGGAGAGATATAAGTATTGGAGAGGTAAATAGAGATGTATATATTGTTATACTACAATTGATTGAATATTTCAAAGAGAGATACTAATGATCAATGAGATACACAAGTATATGTGAGACATTAAATCAGTTATTATATTTTTATTGATGTCAACTAGTTTTGATTGTACTTATCATGATAGTTAAAAACATCCGAAGAAGGTAATACTGGTGAAGGAATGAGATATTAATATGAAGATGAGATGTATGAGTTAGATATGGACATGGTATTCATTTAGTAACTCATTGATGAGTCTATGACATTATGTTAGTGATTTGATTGTATTACATGATTTTTTTAAAGATTGAAGATCAAGAATAAACAAGTTTATGTGATCGGTAAATGAAGAAATCAATATACACCAATTTGAAATAGTGTACACTGAGCAAGTGTAGTGTATATTGAGTACAATATAAATTGATTTAGAAGTGACCAACACATCATGGTATTGATCAACTGAAAATAAATAAATTGAACATGTGATTGCTGACTAAAGATGATGAGCTGGAAAGATATGGATGATTCTGAGGTTAAATATAAATTATTTTATGAAGATCAAATGGCTGACAATATTCAAGGAAGATTGGATGATGGAGAATGTACCATGTTTTAGAAAGAAGTTCTGAGGAAGGTTGAAGCGAAAAAATCAACGGTGAAGATTAAGAGGAAAAATATATGGATGAGAAGAAAATGGTTTATCATGTCTAAAAAAGGAGACAAGAGATTCATAATGATAAGGATTCATGTGAGAAGATTGTATTCATGTGAAGCTGGTCAGACAGGTTAAAGTCAAAACTAAGCAATTTTGCAGATAATACCGAGCGTCAAAGACATGAATTAACTGAGTAGAACAGAGTTGAAGGATATAAGAAATTGAAGTAATTATGATGGCAAGAGGTATTTTGAGCTTAGCATAGATCTGAAAATCTACAAAGGAAGTTGTATTTGAATCAAATCATTTACTTTTGCATTCTAACCATTGCTACAAATAAATCTCTTAACCGAATGGGACTTAATAGTCCTTATTATTTTATTATGTCATTCAATGAATGTTGATTACTTTCATGTTGACCCCATAGTGAATGTTTAGTCACAGAGAACTGTTATTTATAAATCCTCCAACAAGGTAACATGTTACAGTGTGTTTTATAACCTTTAAGAGGGTTGGCTCTTAATCGAGCTCACTTCACAAGAGTGAAATTATTTAAGGTACCATTCCCAAGTAACAAGGTTTCCATGTTAAAAACCAAGTTTTATATGTCTATAGATGTGATGATTTTTTATTTTACTTTACACATTACAATTAGTGGTTTGATCGATATATACACTAGTTAATTACTCACTTTCATTTAATGAACAGGAAGGCACACACAAAGTTTTACCAAGTTGTTTAAATTCATTGAATGATTTTCTTTATATATCAGGGAGTATTTGGTACTATAGAATAACTAGACTTAACTGATTCAACCCCCTCTTAGTTATCTAACAATTGGTATCAGAGATAGAGTACTTGAAGGAAGAAGTTTGAAGCACTTATGTAAAAGGTCACAAGATGTATAAGAGAGAGGTGTTGAAGCTAAAAAAAGATGACTTCTCAACATGGAAAAGAAGGATGAAGTTATATCTATCAGAGATTGGTGATTCTATAATTCACGACTTGGAAAATGATTTTATCACTCCCATTGATCCTTTGACTATCACATAGATGAAAGAAAGACAAGAACATAATTCTATGATGTAGCCCAAACCCTTCAAAACAATAACTCAGAAAAAATACACAACATAGAAGTTTCAAAATTCTAGATTCTTCATTAAACTAATCCAACTCTAGTCTGCCTCTACAATTGAAAGAAAACAACTCCTTATTACAATTTCAAAAATTACCATTTTTGTCAAATTTTTGGGAAAACTAGATTTTTTCATTTTTGGTAATTTTTGAAACCCATTCTGTGAATCCTAATTTTTCCCTAGAAAAATCCCTCAAATAAGGCAAGATGAATTGCCAACTAACCTATGAAATTAGAAACATGATTTTTGATTTATTACAAAAGCAAACTTTCTAAAAACTAGAAAAAAACATGAAAAGCCAATTTCAGAGGCCAAGATGATATTTCTGGCCCCCCAAAAAAGGTCAAAATGGCCACCAAAAGAGCTAAGCTCATTAGCAATCCAAATAGTTCCTCCTCATGCAACTGCCTATAAAATTTTAGCCAAAACCCACATCTGAGTCAAAAGTTATGATCCCCGGAAGTAAAGTTTGACCAAAACCCACATCTGAGTCAACTGGGTTGATCCTCAGATGCTCCTACATCATTCTCCCTTACCTGAAAAGAACATAGCTCCTGCAAGTTCTGGTTCTCAAACTCCTTCCATTTAGGCTCATCTAGCTTCTTCAAATCCCATTTTGTGATCCAAGTACTTTTAGTCGGTGCCAACCCTTCCCACCACACAAGATATTTGTTGTACTCACCCTGATGAGTTTGAACAATTTTCTTGTCTAGAATCTATGTGACTTTTCCATTCTTCTTGATGGGAATAGTGTGTGTGTAGTCCACCTCATCATCATTTTCAACAGAGACATCATCACCATGGAAAGTATATAAGTTAGAGATACTAGACACAGGATAAATATCAAGACCACTAGGGAGCTCTACCTCATAAGAATTATCATTAATCTTCTTTAGAATCTTGCAAGGAACAATTTTATTATACTTTAATTTGTGATAAGTCCCAATAGGAAACCTCTCCTTTCATAAATAAACCATCACTTGATCACCTGCATTAAAACCCTGATACCTTCTAGTAGCATCTATGGAAGCTTTGTATCACTCGTTGTTGTCCTGTAACTTATGCCTTACATCTTCCTGCAACTGGTAGAGTTGTTCGGCAAAGGGTTCTCCATCATCACTGACTCTGTCACCCACTGAAAGCTGCACCAGATTGAGAACACCCTGAGGATTTTGACCATACACAACTTGAAAAGGTGATTTACCACTTGACATGTTAACTAAGCTATTATAAGAAAATTCAGCCTGGGGCAATGCCAAATCCCATTGTTTGGGCTTCTCTTCGACAATGCATCGCAATAAATTACCCAAACTTTGCTTGACCACTTATATTTTCCCATCAATTTGTGGATGATAAGCACTGCTAAACTGTAACTTAGTCCCCATATTCTTCCATAAGGTCCTCCAAAAATGACTCAAGAACTTAGTATCCCAATTAGAGGTCATCATTTTTGGTATCCCATGCAATCTAACTATTTCAAAAAAGAATAACTCGGCCACCCTAGTGGCATCGCTAGTCTTCTTACAAGCAATCAAATGAGACATTTTTTAGAATCTATCCACCACTACAAAGATAGAGTCATTACCTTGTTGTGTATGTGGCAGTCCCAATACAAAATCCATACTCAAGTCTATCCAAGGTCCTACTGGTATTGGTAATGGCATGTACAATCTAGTATTATGGGAGTGCCCTTTGGCTACTTGACAAATTTGACACCTTTCCAAAAACCTGGTGATCTCTCGCTTCATCTTTGGCCAGTAGTACTTATCTACTACCAAATCTATTGTTTTATCCTTCCCAAAATGCCCATCCATACCACTGCTATGAAATTCTCTAATAATATTTTCTTGCATTGAGCCTACATGAACACACAACTACTTCCTCCTGAATAAATAACCATCTCTCATAAGATACTCACCTTGAATACTATTTGTGTGCCTAGGTACTAGATTCTTCAATTGATCAACAACTTCCCAAAAGTCACTATCAGATAAATGGGTAAACCACAATAGTGTGTCACCCTTTTAGCTAACTCAGCCAACTCGTCTGAGAACCTCTTGCCTGAGTCCTCTTTGGCCAAAGAAAGGGAAGCGCCACACGATGCCAAATGGGACCTCTTGTCAGGATGGACTCGGCCAAGTAGGAATCGGCCAAGTCTACCCCACCCTATAAGTAGCCCCGTGAATGCCCAAATCCCCTCATTTGAACATTAAGGGGCTAAGGATAGGTGACCTAGAGGGAGCAATAGTGCAACTCGGCCGAGTTAGAGGTAGGTTTTTTTGGTTTTTTTTAATTTTTTAGTTTGTGTTTTTTTTGTTTTTTTTTTTGCATATATTATTTAAATGTTTTTTAATTGTTTTTTTAATATTTATATGCAAAAAAAATGTCAATTTTTTTAATAAGCAATGTATTTACCTTTAAAAATGTACAAAATCAACACATAAAACTTAAACGTACAAACCTAAATCCTAAGAAAACATATATATAATTTAAGTAAAACGTAAACTGAAACTTTTAAAAACATGTAATAGGACCTACCCATAAGACATTTAATAAGACCATTAAAGCCCAATAGGATGGACCCAATTATAAGACCCAATACTTGACTTAATAGTATCGATTAAAACATAATGGACTATCTACTCTTATTGACCTAATAGGACCACTTAAGACTTAATTGTACCACTTAAGACTTAACTTCCACTGAATATGATGTATTAGGACCCTTAAGACCTAATAGGACCACTTAATACATAATTGAACTTAATAGTGTTGGCATTAAGCAGAATTGCCACTAGTGACAACACTTATTTGCATTCTGGATATAAACCGAGCAGACAGTGCAAACTGAGCAGACAGTGCAAACCGAGCAGACAGTGCAAACCGAGCAGATAGTGCAAACCGAGCAGACAGTGCAAACCGAGCGACAGTGCAAACCGAGCAGACAGTGCAAACCGAGCAGACAGTGCAAACCGAGCAGACAGTGCAAACCGAGCAAGTTAGTACAAACCGATCAGGACAATGTAAACCGAGTAACATCTTGTCTACCGAGTCACCAGTACTTACCGAGTTCAATACCTACCGAGTGATCAGTATGAACCGTGCCTTCACTTCTACAGAGTGCATGACGATGCCGAGTAATGCAGTGGACGCCGAGTATCAGAAAGTCACCGAGTCAGTTTGAAGGAACCGAGTAACCATATTTGGGCCGACTTAGTAGCACTTATGTTTATTTGTCAAGCCGACTGTGTAATTGTAATTGTAATTAATTGTTTGAGACTTGTATATAAACAATGTTGTAAAAAGATGAAATGTATCAAGGAGAATATATGTGAAAGAAAAAGAAAGGTAGAGATAAGCGAATTGTAGAAGGCTTCAGAAGTATAAGTACAGCAAAAGACAAATTCATCACAGAAGGTGATCAGTACATCAGAGAATCTCAATCAGCAATCCAGTTGCAAAATAGAGATCTACTATTTCATTCTAACAGGTGAATCAGTACTAAATCCTTTAACCGGGTAGACTTAACAGTCTTTGTAAAAATCTCTTTACCGAGTGCGTACTTCACTGTATGTTTGTAAATCCTTTAACAGGGTGGATTTAGCAATCCTTATTGCTCCTAACAGGGCAGATCATCAGAAGTGATCAAATTGTAAGCCTTAACCGGCCAACTTTATTCTGCAGTACTAAAGCTTTGTGGGCTTCATCCCCACCCCAGTTTTACTTTCTTTTGGAAGGTTTCTGGGTAACCAAATCTATGTGTCATTATTGTGAATGCTTTCAAGTTTCATGCTTTCTGTATGCAAAGATTAAAAAGTAAAATACATGTTAAAATTAGAAGAAAATTTGGAGTTACTGATTCACCCCTCCCCTCTCAGTAACTTGGTTAATTCCTGAATATTTCCAACAATTGGTATCAGAGCTGCATTGATTCTCAAGACAAAGCTTAACTAGCTTGAGCAAAGATCCAGGACAATGGAGGTATTCAAACTGAACAAGGTGATTGAAAATGAAAAGCTAGATCTGGAAATGGCCATAGCTAAACTCAAAGAAGCAAAAGAACATCTTTCCCAATCCCTAAGGAGAAGGAAGGAACTTGCAAATCAGATGAATGATCAGAATTACATTGAAGAAAAGATTGAAGATCTTCTTCCCTCAAATAACTCAGATGAAGCAAACAATGCTATCAAAGAACTCCTAGAAAAGAATGGGTCTCTGCAGGAAGAAGTGAGAAAATTGAAAAGAGAACAAGAACTACACTCTACAAGATTCTGTGAGATCTTGGAACAAAGAAACAAGTTGAAAGATGAATTAGATGGAAGAAACATTGAAGTCCAAAACAAAACCCTTCAGCTAGAAAATCTAATTGATCAGATCTCTCATACAAATGAAGAAATTCTAAATCTAAGTTCAGAAATAGAAAACACAAGAGAAGAACTAAGATCTGAAAAGGAAACCAATCTAAAATTGATGGATGACCTAAACGCTGAAAAACAAATCAATGAAGGAATGCTGAAAAGTCAAGAAGACTTGAATCAGCTGTATGAACGAAATCTTCATAGGCAAAAAGGAAAAGCAGGACTTGGATACAAAGAAGAAGGCGAATCCTCTAAACAAGGTACTCAAAGAAATCAAAAACCTACTTGTAATCATTGTGGTAAAATAGGACATACTTCAAATAAATGTTGGAACAATGAAAAAGCAGAATTCAATGGAAAATGTTATAGCTGCAATCAACCCGGTCACAAAGCAAATGAATGCAGGAAAAAACCTAGATTCAGAGGTAATTGTCACAAGTGCAACAAACAAGGTCACAAGGCATCCGAGTGTAGATCCAAGACATTTAATCCAGCAGAACAAATTGTGAGAGCAATGTTTGGATGGGACTACAACACCTGGTGTAGATGTCATTACTGTGGAGAATATGGACACATTGGCATGAATTGCATAAAACATCATCTAAGGAAAAGAGATACTACCATAAGATGTTTCAAATGTACTAAACTCGGTCACATAGCTAGAAACTGCATGAATGCTAGTGAAATTGAAGAAGGAAAGAAGAATGAAGCAACTAAGGTCAGGAAACAGGTGAGACAAAAATGGATTCCTAAAGCTACCGAGCAATCCAGTCCAAGTAATGGAATGGATGGCTCTACCGACTCAAACTAAATTTCCAAGGAAGCACTGGAACTGTACTCTCATAGATCAATCTCAAGCAGTTCCAGAACCGAAATTAAAAGAATAGTCTAAATCAGCATGCAAGATGCAGTGAGATCACAGGGAAGTCGGTATAGTCTTCACCGAGCAAAGTCGGTATAGTCTTCACCGAGCAAGGTCGGTATAGTCTTCACCGAGCAAGGTCGGTACCTGTCTTTACCGAGCGAGGTCAGAGCATTATGAATTCTCGAGTTCACCGAGCTGCGAAGTCTTTTCTGAGCAATTAATTCTTGGTGGGTGACAGTCTGTCAGAATTCCAACCCTAATTTGAAATGAGCATTAATGACAGTATTGTAAACAAAAAGCAAGTAATCGAACTCATTCTTCACCGCGAATCTTTAGCACTTTGAGAGCAGAAAACTTCAAGGGCAACCCGACGATTTAATACTTTTGCAAAATAATTTTCTGTGAGCTACCATGGCATCATCCAGCACTTCAGCGAAGAAAGGATCTGATATGTTAGTCCAAGGGGAGTGGAAAGCACCAGATTTTAAGATCGTGCCCGCTATTGCAGCAGCCCTAGATCCGAACGGAGCTCAATCTCAGATTCCTCCTAAGGTACTGCTTATCAACGATATCCGTAATCATTTTAACTGTTCAATTCAAGAAATGGGAAATCTAGAACTAGACATTGTGCGTGAGGAACTATGTGTGGATGGTATTTTGAAGCCCGAGCACAAACATCTGGAAGATAAGGGTTTAGTTCACATTGCACATCTTCCTCGAAACTTTCGAGATAAATGGGTTAGGTACATTCTCAGCCGAGTACACGATGGCAAGATTTGGCTTGAGCAACCTATTGAGATCACAAAGAAAATGATTCAACAAATCACCGGTCTTCCCATGTTGAACAAAGCTAAAACTACCAAAACCCTAGGTCGGACAGAACTAGAGAAGAAAACCCTAGCCGAGTGGGATGGTAGAGGCATGAAGGTTAGCAGCATTACCGACGCCGAACTGAAGTTTGGTACACATATCATTGCCCACAAGATTTACAGTTCTAGTCGACAGAACAGTGTCTCCTGTGAAGCTGTTGACCTAGAATACAAAGTGGTCAAAAACAACTTGACATTTGACCTAGCAGACTTATTGTTGAAACAGTTCAACAAGAACATGGAAAGCATCAAAACTTCCAAAAACAATCCATGTAAGTTTGGATCCTTGCTAGTCTGTTTATTCTTCTATGTTCAGAAATTCTTCCCTTCTAAAGGAAAAGTTGTATGGAGAAAAGATGTGCCAGTACTCTATGAAATAAATGAATACATTGCAGAAATGGGTGAAAACTTTGAAAGCATCATGGATAACTATTTTGAGTCTTTCAAAGAGAAAATGAATGACAGATTCCGGATTCCACAGAAGTTGGTGGAAGACTACAAAGATGACATCTGTTTTATGGTAGATTGTGATAATGTGTATATTCAAGCAGTTAAACCAAGAACTGTATATGTAAAACCTCTTCCTTATGAGGTAAATATTGATGAAACCAAGAATATCATTGAAGCTCTTCTAAATCAGCCTGTCAATCCCAAAGCTCCATATTTTGGAACATATGATGAAGCTAAGGTGAGAATTGAACTAAGCATAAAGCTTCCACAGGCGGTAAACAAAGGAAAGAAGAGGATAGCCAAAATGCAAATGATAACCGAGGACAAAGAAGAAATAGATGAAAAAGAAGGAGAAAAGGATGAGAAAACAGAGGAACCAGAACCTGCAAAGAAGAAAGGAAAAGTTTTCATCACTAAGGCATCTGTGCCTCCCACTGCTGTGTTTACAAGGAGAAATACAAAAGGCAAGGTAGACAAGGCAGAAAAGGCAGATAAAGACATAGTATTCAAAAGGCCTCCTCTAACCCTTCAAGAAAAGCTCAAACTCTTTAGAGATGGATCAGGATCTGGAGTAAGTAACATAAAATCCTTGAAATATGAAACCAGATCGGAAGCAGAACAGAAGGAAATAGAAGATGCTGTTGTTGAGAAGATGGGACAGTGGAAATACTCTCCTGAAGAAATTACCCCACAGATTCCAGCAGTTCTATTGAATCCAATAAGAATGAGATGGAGCAATGCAAGGCAAACTGTGATAGACATATTTGATCAAAACTTGAGACAGTTGATGCCGAGCTTGAATAATGATGAAGTAAAGAAGGCACTAAAAGAAAATGAAAATAAGATGACATTGAAGTTCAATACTTGTTTGATTTTGATCAACAATATTGAATCGGTTGTGAAGGCTGCAAAAGCCACATGGAAGAACATATACCACCTTCACCAACCGAGCATTGAAACTGTAATAATAAAGGATATTGAAGATGACAGCGATGAACAAGAAGAAGACACCGAGGTAGATGATACTGTAAGGATAGCAGTAGAAGTCATTGCATCCCTTCCTACATCTCCAGTGAAAATCTCTACATCCAGCCCTGAGACACCTTCAAGCATGGTTGTGACAACTTCCACATTTGTCCAATCATCCCTAGCAACATCAGAGGCAGCTACCATTTCTTCTACCGAGCTGCAGTCTCCTGTACCAGTAAGTTTTCCAGCTTTTGAATCTTCAAGTGTAAATATTTTAAATTCTCCAGTAGAAAGTATACCAGTATCAATAGCCAGCCCTACTTTATCTACTGTCACTACTACAAGAGCATTAAGTACAGATAAGCCTAAGGCTCTACCGAGTATAAAATTTTTGGGTAAAAATATAGTTGAGGATATAGACCTAGACGAAGAGATAGAGATTCCTACATTAGATTTTGCAAATTTCTCAGCAGACCAGATGCAGAATATAGGTGAGATCCTCCAAAGGAAAGCAAAACAAAAGAAGCTAAAAGAGGAGAGAGACAAGGAGTATCAAATCATCAAGGATGCTAAGGACATTTTGTCTGATGCATTAGGCATTAAAGTAGACTCCTCCCAGCATATTTTGTTACAATTAGCAGAGGCAGTTGAGAAATACAATGAGGACTCATCCGGGATAGAAAAGTTAGTTGAAAGAGCCGAGAAGAGATTCAACAATAAAGTGCTTGAGCACATTGCTTAGCACATAGCTATTAACCAAGTGGAATTGTCTTCAATTTTGTCTAACATAGAGTCTATTTATTCAAATGCTACCTCTCTTTTGGCCAGACTATGCAATTTTTCCGAGTTCACAAAGGATGTTAAAGATAAAATGAATAAAATGGATGAGGATATGAAGATTAGCATACAGAAGCTGCAACTTGAACCAAGTTCAAGCTCTGCTCATCACATGAAAATTTCACACCTATCTAATATGCAGTCTGATCTACTGAAAGAAGACTCAAGGATCCGGTCCACACTGTTAGACATCCAACACATGATCCTTCCCATCATGAATACAATGTATAAGCACATTGAACATTCCAGAACATTGATTCATGACAATCAGTTCTCTATAGCAGATCACATGATTGAACTCTCTGCAGAAGTCCAAATTGCTATACAAACATGTAAAATCCTGCAAGAAAGTTGGGACAGAACCCTGGCACTAATAATGAAGGTACATTCTGATTTCTTATCAAATTTTGGATTCTCTCTGTAAATAACTTGTATATGCACCTTTGGCATTATCGTCAAAAAGGGGGAGATATGTATAGAAGGAGAGATATGTATACTGTATAGATTTGTATAAGGAACAGTTAGCACATTGAAAGGGGGAGACAATGTATAAAGCCCTATATAAAAGACAATTTTGAAAAATCAAAATAAAACTCAGCATGATTCGGTGTATATAAATTTTGGCCAATAAGTGTTTTTGTCACTAATGCCAAAGGGGGAGATTGTTGGCATTAAGCAGAATTGCCACTAGTGACAACACTTATTTGCATTCTGGATATAAACTGAGCAGACAGTGCAAACCGAGCAGACAGTGCAAACCGAGCAGACAGTGCAAACCGAGCAGACAGTGCAAACCGAGCAGACAGTACAAACCGAGCAGACAGTGCAAACTGAGCAGACAGTGCAAACCGAGCAGACAGTGCAAACCGAGCAGACAGTGCAAACCGAGCAGACGGTGCAAACCGAGCAGACAGTGCAAACCGAGCAGACAGTGCAAACTGAGCAGACAGTGGAAACCGAGCAAGTTAGTACAAACCGATCAGGACAATGTAAACCGAGTAACATCTTGTCTACCGAGTCACCAGTACTTATCGAGTTCAATACCTACCGAGTGATCAGTATGAACCGTGCCTTCACTTCTACCGAGTGCATGACGATGCCAAGTAATGCAGTGGACGCCGAGTATCAGAAAGTCACCAAGTCAGTTTGAAGGAACCGAGTAACCATATTTGGGCCGACTTAGTAGCACTTATGTTTATTTGTCAAGCCGACTGTGTAATTGTAATTGTAATTAATTGTTTGAGACTTGTATATAAACAATGTTGTAAAAAGATGAAATGTATCAAGGAGAATATATGTAAAAGAAAAAGAAAGGCAGAGATAAGCGAATTGCAGAAGGCTTCAGAAGTATAAGGTACAGCAAAAGACAAATTCATCACAGAAGGTGATCAGTACATCAGAGAATCTCAATCAGCAATCCAGTTGCAAAATAGAGATCTACTGTTTCATTCTAACAGGTGAATCAGTACTAAATCCTTTAACCGGGTATACTTAACAGTCTTTGTAAAAATCTCTTTACCGAGTGCATACTTCACTGTATGTTTGTAAATCCTTTAACAGGGTGGATTTAGCAATCCTTATTGCTCCTAACAGGGCAGATCATCAGAAGTGATCAAATTGTAAGCCTTAACCGGCCAACTTTATTCTGCAGTACTAAAGCTTTGTGGGCTTCATCCCCACCCCAGTTTTACTTTCTTTTGGAAGGTTTCTGGGTAACCAAATCTATGTGTGATTATTGTGAATGCTTTCAAGTTTCATGCTTTCTGTATGCAAAGGTTAAAAAGTAAAATACATGTTAAAATTAGAAGAAAATTTGGAGTTACTGATTCACCCCTCCCCTCTCAGTAACTTGGTTAATTCCTGAATATTTCCAACAAATAGGTCAAAATAGTTCACCCTTAAGAACCAATAAGACCTAATTAAGACCCTTAAGACCCAATGTGACCCTTAAGACCCAATAGGAGCCAATAAGACCTTTAAGACCTAATAGGACCCTTAATACCCAATAGGACCTAATTAAAAACCTTAAGATGAGCTCATAAGACCCTTAAGACCCATAAGACTAGGTTACTTGACCTAATTAAGACTCTTAAGACCCATGAACCCCTTTCTAGATTATTATATATTTTCACCATTTCATTTAGTATTTAATTTAAATATGATGTTTTTCCCTCCCTAGTTATGGAAATTTGTACAAATTATTTTTTCTCATGTGTGTAAAGTAAATATGTACATAAATATGGATTCAAATTAGTAAATATGCATGCATGAATTTATTGTAGTACATGTCATACACTAAGTTTGCACCCTTGTTTCAAGCTCTCATAGTCTTGATAACCTAGTATAACATGGGAATCATCTCCAAGTGTGGGACCTATGCTAACTGAGATAAGACCTCTAGAGTCTAGGCTGGTTCCTCTTGGATAATCACCTTAATTTGCTTCTTGACATGAAAAGTAAATCTTTGGGGGAAAGGGATAGAAGGAATGCTGCAAGGGAAATGACCTTAAAAGCAAACTACCTACTAGGTGATACACCAAAATGATGGTTTGAATCACAGTATAGAGGATGAAATCAATGCATGAACTTAGGTCTAGGAAATCACAACTCTCTGACTAGGCTTGCATCGATATTTCATAGAAGGGTCCACAATAGAAAGAGGCTATTCAGGGAAAGAGAAAATTTCACAAACAATAGCATTCCTAAGAATTTAGACACAATCTACAACCTGCAAACAAACATTCACCTCTCCAATTGGGTATAGGAATGAGACAGACTATCAGGGGGTTGAAGTATACCCACAAGAGCATTCAAATTAGATAATCCAAGGGAATACACATGAATTGCAAAAAGAAAGAGGGATTAGGAACCCTAAGATATCACTGAAAACATACATATACTTCAATTCAATAAGAGAGAATTTAGACAAGGAAGCATAGGGAAAGAAAGGATGTCACAAAATACCTCTACAATATCTAAATTATCAATGGGAGATTACAAAATGTAGAAAACCAAAGGGCAGAGAAAATGTCATAGATAGCTCTCTAAGAAAGAAGAACTCTCTCTTTGCAATTGTCAACTCCAAGCTTCAAAAAGATCCAAAAATTAATATATACATCTCCTCGCATGCAGGCAGGAGTCAAAACCTAACTAGGGTTACATAGATTTGCATAAAATAATATCAAACCCTACTTTTGTCAAGTCTGAACATAAATGCATCATTATCTCTCTGAGAATATCTGGCCGATTAGATCAAAACTCTCTTTGCGTGCCCATGCCTGTATTGCATCTGCCTGTGGACAAGCCACCTTGATCCATCAACCTCTGGCACAAACTTGATGTCATGATACCCCAGGAAGCAAGAAATGACCCACAATGGTTGCTCAGACTTTCTTTGTCATCTTCCCAACTATAATCATCCTGAGACATTAATTTTTTTAGCTACCCCACCGCTCGCAGCTTGCTGAATCAAATGCTGGCAAAAACCTTTTTAGAAATATTTAAATTTGAATAACAATGGCTAATAGGTTTGTGTTGAAAACATAGCTGTCGATATCACCCTTTCCTGGTAGATCAAGTGGTCTTCAATGATCTTTATAACAGTCAGCAAACTCTTGAAAATTCAAAGTCCACATCGGCATATCACAACCAATGGGAAATGAACATGTCAGAATATTTGTCAGTTTGGACCCACCTTGACCTTCACTTCCTTTAGTCACTCGATGAATGCACGACTGAAAGCACTTTTCTAAGTCACAAAATACTTCTCCCAACCCTGGTCCGGTCAAGCGACTATGCAAACACTACAATCACTAAATATTTGAGTCTTTTAGCCAACCTCGGTTACATCTTGTGAATAAGAGAAAAGCCTTTAGTCACCAATTCACCGAATCATTTAGAGCATTGCTATCTTATTACATGAATAAGCAACCAAAGGGAACTTATCAAAGCCACCAAATACTTTGTTAACCCTAGGTCCATTGCCGCATGTCATTCTTTCATTCACTCCGTTCACTTCATTAGCAGACACCTCAACAATCAATGACATTGGACCCACTCAGAACTTGATTCACATCAGACAGCGGGCACATGATCTCATAGCCCCCAAAGATTCTTTCATATCATGCGCTAGCCATAGATCTTTTATTACTGCCACCTCAGTTAAAATACTCAGACCCACTAAAGATCCCGTCATCACTCAGCAGCCAATCACAAGCAAGCACATCAACAATACGTGGCACTGGACCCACTGACAAGTCTTTATATGTCGGCCAATCACAAACCGGCATGTCACCCTGACCTGGCATTAGACCCACCTAGCAATTGAAGTGTTGCATGAAATGAAGATCAACGGTCGGTGTAAGATCTCATGTGTCAAAAGAAATCCATGAGAAGATACGCTAGCCATCCAATCTTATGAACTGGGACCCTATATAGTCGAGACCACCAAAACATCTGGTGATTACATGACTGAAGAGAACAAACCACCCACTAGGTTGCTGGATGTTAGGGACTAAACCGCTAGGAATAAGAGATCTTGTGAACAATGCAGTCACATAGTTGTTGAAAGAAAGGATAACTGCAGGTGACATTAAGTGACCACCCAACTAAAGAGACTTTTTCCAAGTCGTGGAATAAAAATAAATATGCCTTCCAACTGGGAGATCTTCCGAACAAAGGTTTTTCACATAGTCGGGAATAAATAGAATATTCCACTGAGGAATTAGAGACTTGGTGACTGTAGGAAGAGATAAAGATGCACATGCTTTTAAAGATCACTTAAGTCACCCGAAAAGTAACAATGAAATAGAACAAGGCCAGGGCTATTAGGGTTTTTTGTCTCTAACGGCTAGAAATATGAATAAAACTTAGGTTTTCTTATGAAGCTAGAGACACAAAAATATTGCAGAGGCCAAAGGAAAGGACACAGAGCCATAAAAATTTCTCAGGTGTTCGGTAGGGTAAAAATGTGCAGACCAGGGAAAGAATTCAGCCTAGCCAAATTTGTATGGGGCAGGAAAATTTGGGTAACATTTTGGCAATTTTTGCTGGATGTCAGCCTACTAGACATGAAAAATAGTGACCTTGACATAATTCATTGGGCATAGGGTCTATTCTTGAGCACAAAACTTTCTGACAGAGGTAAAGCAGGAATTGAGGAATGAAAAATTGTGCGCGAGCACTTTTTGAAAAGCAAGAAAGTAACATAGGAAAACTAGAAGAAAGTAGGGGAAAAATAATTACAAATATTTACAGAGATGGATTAACCTCAAAATAGGGCTTCAAGTGGAAACCATTTATTGATATAGGCAAGGCATCTCCTTCAAGATTTGATAGCTGAAAAGTATTAGATCCCTTGCATTCTGTTATAACAAATGGCCCACCCTAGAGTGATTCAAATTTTGTATGTCTACCAAGTCTGGATCTAAATTCATCCCATTTGAGAACTACATCTCTGACTTTGAAGTTTCTAGCCTTGGCTCTTTTATCAAAACTTCTCTTTGTTTGTATCTGGTGAAATTCCATGTTTTTCATGGATTTATCTTTGAATTCTTCTAACTCTATGAGCTGAGCATACCTGATCTATAAGGGATCTCCTTCTTCAAATAGGGCATACTGAGTAGCCAAGTCCAAAGCTAGTAATTCAGTTGAAATGGACAACTTAGCTTCTCTGCCATACACTAATACATAAGGAGAGTTCCCAATGATCTTCTTTGGGGTAATTCTGTCTAACCACAAGGTAGACTTCAATTTAGTATGCCAATCTCTCTGGTTATCTTGCAGGGTTTTCTTGATTATCCTAATCAAGTTCTTATTTGTTGATTATACTAAGCCATTGTGCTGAGGGTAATAATTTGAGCTTGTATTCAGATAGATGCCATTTTTGATTGCCCATTTTGTGACCTTAAGGCTTGTGAATGCTAATGCATTATCTGATATTATGGAATTTGGAGTGCCAAATCTGTGAATTATATCATCATAAAAGCTTAAGACAACACTCTCATTTGATTCTCTCAATGAAATTACCTCTGTCCATCTAGTGAAATAGTCTATTGCAGTGATTATCCACCCGTGTCCCAAACTAGATGGATGATTAATCATACCAATAAAGTCTATGCCCCATCTCATGAATGGTTGCTCTATTCTAATTGGCCGAAGGGGCATAGCTACAAGTTTTTCCTTCCCTACAAACATAGCACATTTGATGTGTTTTATCACATAATCATGACTATCCTTAAAGATAGATGGCCAATAGTATCCAGCCCTCATGATTTGAAAAGCAGTAGTCCTAGGAGAAAAGTGACCTCCAGAAGGTCCATCATGAAATTCAAATAGGACATCAGCTATCTTTTCTAAATCAATACATCCTAAAAGGACACCATTGTGATCCTTTCTAAAAAGAACTTCATCTATCAGCACAAAAGGAATAGATCGTAATCTATAGTATCTTCTTTTTGCTAAATCCAGGCCTTTAGGACATTGTCCTAGATTTTTAAATAATGAATCATGTTAGGCAACCAACCTATTGCCTTGGCATGTTCTTCTATAGAATGCTCTACTAAAGATGCTTCCATTCTCTTTGATTTCTTTGAACTTTCATCCTCTACCAAATGCTCACAAAGACCGCTTCCTCTAACCAGCTTGGTGGTTTGGATATCAATGTCATATTCCATCACCTTGGTAATCCAACCAGCTCTTTTCTCATTTAGGTCCTTGGAAAGCAAAAATTATTTGACACTTGGATGAGTAACCTTCAAGTGTACCCTACTATGGGTCAATAGGTGTTTGAAATTTTTAAGGCTCTTCACCATAACAAGTACATGTTTCTCTACAAAAGAGTACCTTTGTTCATACTCTTTGAAACCTTTGCTAAAGAAAGCAATAGGCTGCTCCAACCCTTCTAAATTCTCTTGAGTCAACATTGCAGATATAGCATCATGACCTCCATAGGCATAAAGGATAAAATCCTTACTAAAATTTGGGTTAACAGAGTAGAGCTTCTGTCAAGGCTTCTTTGATAGCTTGGAAATTAGCTTTTCCTTCTTTAGTCCAGCTGAAAACTAAACTCTTCTTTAACATGGTTGTCAAAGGCTTCAATAAATCTGTAATATTAGGTAGGAACCGCCTAATGAAATTAATCTTTCCTATGAAAGATTGGAGAATTTTCTTATGATGTGGCAATGGTAGCTCTAAGATACCTGCAATTCTCTCAGGGTCTACTGTAATTCCCTCTTTGGAAACTACATATCCCAATAATTTTCCTTCATGAACTGCAAACACACATTTCTTGGGATTAAGAGATATCCCAAATTCTTTACATCTTTCAAATATTTTTTTCAAATGTTTGATATGGTCTATTGCATGTTTAGAATAGACAGTTATGTCATCTAAGTAGATCAATACAAACTTGTACATGAGGCTTTTAAAGGCCATATCCATTGCCTTTTGAAATGTAGCACCTACATTTGACAAACCAAAGGGCATCCTTTGATAAGCCATGGTTCCCCACTTGGTTGTAAATGCAATCTTATATTGATCCTCTTCATTGACTAGGATCTAATTATATCCTAAATAGCCATCCAATAATGAAAATCTCTCAGATCCAGAGACACATTGTAAAATTTGTTCCATAGAGGGTAAGGGATGGCGGTCTTTTAAAGAAGCCCTGTTGAGATCCCTAAAGTCAACACATAAGCTCAACTCCCCATTTTTCTTCTTGACAGGAATAAGGTTGGAAACCCAACTAGTATGCTTGATGGGGTAGATGATACCACTTTCTATCAATTTGAGCACTTCTTTATGCATAAGTGGCTCAAGCTTGGGATTAACAGGCCTTTTCTTTTTCCTTACTAGTTTGGCATTAGGCTGTAATTCAATAGTGTGTTGGGAAAGGGCTGGATCAAAACCTTTGAGGTCTTCATATTGCCATTCAAAAACATCGCCGAATTCTCTGAATAATTAGGTATAAGCCTACTTTTCCAAATCAGTGTTTACTTTTCCAAATTGTAAATTTTTACTTGGTCCCAACTCTAATTCAACAGAATGTTCTTGTTGAACTACCAGGCCAGCTTTGTTTTTCTTAACTTGGTCATCCTTATTAAAGATAGTCTCTAAGGTGACAAGACCTCTAGGCATCTTATTAGACTTAAGTTGTATCACTTGCTCACCATAGTTTTGTGATAGCCTATCTTGGTTATGTTTTGAGAAGATATCTTCTTCAAACAAGAACTATAGAGTTTTCTCATCATTGTCAAACACTTGCCAATTAACATCATTATTAGGAATAGAGGGTTTGACAATCACTTTGATATGCTGTTGGGTCTCTTCCTTTGAAATACTATTTGGAATATCATACTAAGATCCAACAATTGCTAATCTGTCTGCATTTTGATTTAGTTTTCTAGGGATAGCAACAATATTGAAAGCATAAAAGTCTTCAATCACATCCCAAACTCTATGTTTGTATGCTCTCAAAGTATCATTTTTGGTTGCACTTATCCCTCTCACTTGGCTGACTACCAATTCACTGTCACCATAAAATTTCAAGGCCTTAAGCCCTCTTTCCCTAGCCCACTCCAAGCCATTCACAAGGCTTTCATATTCTATAGTGTTGCTAGTGCAAGAAAAATTGAATTTGAAGGCTGTATAGTACTTTTCTCCCTTTGGAGACACTAGCATAGCACCACCACCAGAACCATGTCTACTTCTAGCTCCATCAAAAAACAATTCCCAAACTAGATTGCTCTGATTCTTTGAATCAGTGTCTTCTTTGAGAAGGCTTGGCTCTAGGATCCACTTTCTTGTATCAAATAACTTCCCAAACCAGCATCCCAAATAACATTCTCTTGGGCTTCAAAAACCTTTTCTGATTCTAGTTCATCTAAGAAAATATCAGGGATACTTTCTATCTTAGTGTTTGCTTCTCTGATAGCTGGGAAATCACTGTCATCAAATATAGGGCAGCTTGCATTGATGGTATTGGACACATATGATTCTATATGGTGTTCTTCTAATGATTCCATTGAATGGTAACCTTGGTACCATATCTTGTGTGAAAAAGCATGTGGGACCAATCAGAAGATAGGTAACCTCCTATCTTAGCTGTAAACTCCCTTGATAGACATATGGAAAATAAAGCAGGGAGATCTATGATATTATATCAAGGAGGATGGAGAAATTAGGACTAGCATGAAGGATTAGACTAGTATCCTTGGCTACACCTATAGTGTTAACTGAGGATCCATCAAGTTGTGTAACCTTCTTTTGGAGGGGTTCATATTTAAGTCCTAATTGGTCAGCCCACTTTTTTGGGCATTACAGTACTAGTAGCTCCACTATCTACCATACAATTATGTACCTAAAGATTTTCCAATAATTAAAGATACATAAAATGGAGGTGGCTTTGAGTTCCTACCTTGCATGGTATTTTCTTTGGAGTTTCTACTTGGAGCCTCCTTTTTCTGGTCAGTGTTGACTAACAATGGCTTTGTAGCTTCTTTTGTAGGCTGAGGAGTTGTCATTTCAGTCATAGCTTTCTTCAAAATCTCAGGTTGCCTTGGAAGAGCCAAAGAGTCCCACATAGACACAGTAATGTTCACCTTCTTCATGTTGTCTACAATTTTGAAAGGTGTCATAGTGTGTACCCTTCATTGAGCTTTTACTATGATGGGCTCTCCCTCTTTGAGAGTCTGGCCCTCTTTGCTTGTAATGGCAGAAGCCTTCTTGAATATGATAGGAGTAGCTTGCTACATTGGCTTTGCGGATGTAGTAGCTTTAGTACTAGAGTTTTCTCACTCCATGTCTTGAGCCCTTCTCTTTGACCTTGTGTTGGCAGCAATGGAAGGTTCACCAATAACTCCATTGAAATCTTGTCGCTCCCAATTGAAAAGAGCAGTCTTGTTATCTTGTGGCTCTTGTTGAGGAACTGATCCACTAGAAGAAGCCTCTGATTGAGCTTGTGAGGCATTTTGAACCATTAGTGCCTAGTTCATCCATCCATTTGAACATGTAGCCTGATTGTGAGGCTGATTACAAGGGAAACACCATTCATTATCCATAGCTATATTATTCTCAATAGGAACCATGTCCCTAATTGGATTCACAAATTGAGAGGTGCAGGGTTATATGGTTGGAATGGTCTTTGATTAAAATTTTTCCTTTGTCCTTGATAATCTCCTTGGTATGGTGGCCTACTTTGTTGATAAGGCTATCCCTAATTTTGATATTATTGATTAGGACTTTGGACTTGTGGCTAAAAAGGTGGTTTGATTCCTTGCCCTTGTCTCTTTAGGTTTGTAACTTTTTTAGTCAAAGTCTGCAGCAAGTTTTCTATTTCTTGCTGACTAGTTTGTTGACTATTCTTGATCTCTTGTAGCTCTTGAGAGAAACTTGTTTTTAGTTGCTGACCGCCAGTACTGGCTTGAAGTGCTAATGTGGTGGGAATATGAGTAAATGGGGGTACTTGTGTAGGTGCAATAGGCTAAAGGCTAGGAAAGATGGGCATGGGTGGCCTTCTAGCTATCATGCCTACCTGAATTAAACAATTTTCAGCCTTGAGAGCTATGTCAAAAGCTTGGGGTAAAGAGATACCACCCATAGATTGGGTCATGATAGAGATTTGGCTATTCAAGCTTGTAAGAAATATAGGAAAGGATGGTCAACTGATGGCCTCACTGAGACTAGAATTCTATTCCATGTCTTGAGAAATCTATTGTTGTAATCTATCATTTGTTCTTGAGGGTCTCTTTTAATGGTTGTCAACTGCTCAACCAAAGACAAGTTGTCTAATTTATCCTCAAAATTCTTACTCAATGCATCCCCTAATTCATCCCATGAAGTAATGGAACCAACAGTTAAAGTCCTAAACCATTCAAGAGCCTTACCTTTGAGAGAGGCTACCAAATAATTTGGTGGCCACATCTTCTTGAGTTATATTGTGTATGCTACAGATAGTGGTCACATCTCTAATGTGCTCAAAGGTAGTAGTTTGTCCTTCACCTGTGAAATTAGGTATACTCTTTAGTGCCACCAAGGGCACATCATGATTTTGAGCAAAGGCTAATGGACTCCCTTGGTTGAAAGGTGCAAATGAAAACTATCTAGCCATTGTAGAGCTACGATTTGAAGACTAACAACTATGTGGGTTGTATTTGATGTTGGATTGGAATCTTCCTCTTCTAGATCTCTAGTTAGCAGATCTTCCTCTTCTTCTGAGATGAAAGGGCAAAGGTCTCCTTTCTGAAGTATCAGGTGGTGTAGACTGTACTCTCCTTATAGGAGATGCTCTCTGAGTTGATCTACCTTTGTAGCCTCTTTTCAAGGGAAACTCTAAAAATCCAGTAGGCTTTGAGCTTCTAGTCTCAATATTTCTCTTAAACTTTGAACAAATTTAGCTTGGATCTATGAAATTAGTGGAGTCACTAGATATACTTGATAGAAAACTTCTAAAAGTCTGTATTATGCAGTCAGTATATCAGAGATAGCATAACTTGAACATAAATCTGAACTAGTCCCATTGGGCAGGTCAGAACTATCATACACTAAGTTTGCACCCTTGTTTCAAGCTCTCATAGTCTTGATAACCTAGTATAACATGGGAATCATCTCCGGGTGTGGGACCTATGCTAATTGAGATGAGACCTTGAGATTCTAGGCTAGTTCCTCTTGGATAATCACCTTAATTTGCTTCTTGACATGAAAAGTAAATCTTTGGGGAAAAGGGATAGAAGGAATGCTGGCAAGGGAAATGACTTGAAAATAAAACTACCTACTAGGTGATACACCGAAATGATGGTTTGAATCACAGTATAGAGGATGAAATCAATGCATGAACTTAGGTCTAGGAAATCACAACTCTCTGAATAGGCTTGCATTGATATTTCATAGAAGGGTCCACAATAGAAAGAGGCTATTCAGGGAAAGAGAAAATTTCACAAACAATAGCATTGCTAAGAATTTAGACACAATCTACAACCTGCAAAACAAACATTCACCTTTGCAATTGGGTATAGGAATGAGATAGATCATCAGGGGGGTTGAAGTATACCCACAAGAGCATTCAAATCAGATCATCCATAGGAATACACATGAATTACAGAAAGAAGAGGGATCAAGAACCTTAAGATATCACTGAAAACATACATATACTTCAATTCAATAAGAGAGAGTTTAGATAAGGAAGCATAGGGATAGAAAGGATGTCACAAAATACCTCTACAATATCTAAATTATCAATGCGAGATTATAGAATGTAGAAAACCAGAGGGTAGATAAAATGCCATAGATAGCTCTCTAAGAAAGAAGAACTCTCTCTTTGCAATTGTCAACTTCAAGCTTCAAAAAGCTCCAAAAATTAATATATACATCTCCTCGTACGCAGGTAGGATTCAAAACCTAACTAGGGTTACATAGATTTGCATAAAATAATATCAAACCCTACTTCTATCAAGTCTGAATGTAAATGCATCATTATCTCTCT
>BSBK01010345.1:0-113786 GCA_027943335.1 Chamaecyparis obtusa | reverse complement strand
TACAGTTTAACACTCCCTCTTAGCAAGAGAGGATTGATCAAAATCATGATCTCATGATGTGAGTGTTATTGAAATCCTTGACTCAATTCGGAATTGGATTTTTTTTGTAATAACACTTAATCAATTTATATCAGGGTAACTAACATTATCTGGAACACAAGGTTAATGTACTCAAAGCTGATAGAAGAATTTATCACAATCCCTGACTCAATTCAAAACTGTATTTAGTGATCAGTATAGGTGTCAAGATTTTCGACACATTCCAAATCAAAAGAACTTGAGGCACATATTATCTTAATCATTGACTTAATTCAAAACTGGATTAAATGATAACCTAATTGAGTCAAACTATTGTAGGTCGTCACCTCACAATAGTGACCTCACACACATGGAAGATCGTCACCTTTCAAAACATACAATATTTCAATATTTTATTTATTTTATTCATGAATACATCTATTTACATAATAGTGAGATTTAATCTCATAAATTTAATCACAACTTAATTATACCAAATTTCTTTTTCAAGTACTCAATTTCAACTTTGCAAGAGGCTTGGTAAAGATGTCATCATTTTGTTCTTTAGTACTAATGTAGACCAATTTGATAATATCTCTATCTACCATGTCTCTTATGTAGTGGTAAGGAATTTCTATGTGCTTGGAGCATTTGTGAAAAATTGGATTTATTGAAAGTTTAATACAACTTTGATTGTCACAATGAATTACTGTAAGCTTTAGGTGCTTTCCAAACAATCCAAATTTTATGTCTTTTCTAACAATTGTTGTGTACACCTTATCACGTGTCTAGTACAATACTTGATATCTTTTTAATCTTTCTCCAACACATCAAAATTAAAAATAGATGTTTTATAGACCTTGTCCTCATTATAAAAGGGTAGTAACCTTTCTTTTGAATCCATTACACTGTTGGTATCTGAAATGTACATTCCCTCAACATCCCTTTCTAGGTCAAGATATATTATGTAATACTCCCTCACTTGGACCTCATAGTCATTTGCACAATTTTTCCAATAATCTTCAATGTGGGGTTCATGTCTAAAGTGAAACCCTATTACATAAATTAAAATGCATATTGGTTTGAATTACCTCTTACAATAAAGATATCACGCTATGGACAATCAACCAACTAAGGTTCCTCAACCTTAGCTACTTTCATATCTTGGGAAAAGTGTGCCCCTATCTTGATGGTAAACTATAAAAAAGGTTTATGTTTTCTTAGAATAAACCTATGAGCATTTGAGATTTTTCTACACAATTCCATGAGCACCAACTTGTCAAATGGATACCTAGGAAGATTTGTGGGTTACAATGTACAACTTGCCACATAGATATATGAGAAAGTGCATAATTGGATGTAGTAGTTCCCAACCTTCTTAACTTGCAAAGATGCCTCCAATGACAACCTCTCGGCATAATCCTCTTCAATGGCCTTTATGACTACAAAGATAAATATGTAATTAACAATCCTATAATTTTCCTTCTCTATCTCTTGTCTTTGAAACAACTATGGGTAATAAGATTGGATTTGAGTCCTTTCTTCAATGAAGACTCACCCATCATGGAAAGTACCTTGTGCTACTAGAAAGTAGACCATGTATAAATTCATGTTTAAACATGGGTCAATATTAACTTTCTACAATTACTCATCCAAATTATCACTGATGATCCTACCCTAGTCAATCTTTGCATTTCTCTTCTAGATGGTCTTGATGTACAAAATCATCCAAGGATCTAATTGTCTAGCTTGTAGAAGGCAAAATACCCTACTTACAAGTGTGACATAGTTCTTGATGTCCTCTCATATGAATGCTCTGTGAGATCCATCTTTTCTAGTTTATGTTCTCTCCTTTCTCTCTTTGAGTAATGGTCATTGATATAAACCTTGATCTCAGGTTCATCATCATATAAATTTTGTGCATTCACCCTGGAAACCTGGTAATACTCATCATAATGAAGGATTTTGAAGACCTTTTTTCTATTATCTACCCTAATATCTAGTATAGTCTCTCCAACTTTCCCAAAGACTATCCTCTCCTCATGATTTTAGTTGTCAACACCTTCCATTATCAAATTTGGTGACTAAATAGAAATATGATGTAACGTTGCATGTACTAGTCCAGACTAGATTGAAGAAGTGACATTTAATGTCCTTCTGTTTGGATTATTTACTCTCCTAATGAATCCCCTCAATTCCATGTGACCTATGTTGGTATTCATGTTCTCTAAGTGGTTGTTCCCCTACCTTGAGGGTGAGTTGTATATAAGGAATTTGTACTTCATTCTAGCGGGACGAGAGTCATATCTTTTCTTGCACATAAAAAGACACTTATGAAAATATTATTGGTTTTATTGAAAATGAATTACATATAATGATTCAAAGAACAATAAGTAAAGGAAAATAAAACTACATCCCCATAGATTAAACCATTTAAAAACTTGACAAAACCCGCATTTATTACATCAAAACCCCCCTTTGTTACTTTGTTAAAGAAAACATCATAAAAATTGGGGTTTTGGGGGTCATGGATCCTCAAATACTTTTTGGGTACTTTGATGACCCCCAAAACCTCAAAACAACCCCTTAATTGAACTTTCATTTTTACAAATGTCAGCATTAGGGGTTAGGAGCAGGGTGATCCCCAATTTGATTTTGGGGTTGGGGATCACTAAAACCCTAATGCTTGCTACTATGTACATATTGTGGGGGTCGAGGGTTTTGACAACCCCAACACCTGAGTGTTGACATGGTAATGTTGTGGGGGGTCATTCCACAATAGTGGGTTACACTTTTTTGCCAAATTTGACATTGAAATGAACATTCTGAAAAAAAAACATTGCATTCAGACACCTATTGGACCGCTAGATCATTATGAGTTTAAAGATGACATAAAGTAATGATTTTTAGAATTTTGTGTATAGATTCTAAATATGTATTTTTAATTTTTTTTTGGAATTGATGTATCTATATTTTCCCATCTCATTTAAAAACTATTTTTTAATAGAATACAACATTTTTAAAGAGTGAAATTTACTTACTACTACATAAATTTTTTAATAAAAGGAATAAAAAGGTTATTCTTTCAAATTTAGGTTTGTAACGCCGATATCTAGTGATTGCAACTCATTTCATTTGATTATGTTGAATATTTTGTATTTTATTAAATTTTGAGGTGATGTTAACTATAATTTAGACATTGCTTAACTTACAGATCCATAACATGTTTTGTATGTATCAAATTTTATTTTTTTAGAAAGAGGACATCGATGCCTAATGTCTAGATATTTTTCAAAGTTTTTTACTTAGTTTACTATTTTTCCATAAGCATTGAACATAAAATTTGATACATGGTACACAACTTATGTTTAGCAAAATTAAAAATACAAAGTCATAATAAACTCAATATATATTAAAATCATAATTGTTTGAAATCTTTCTTTGAGTAGTACCATTTTGCATCTGAGTTTCTCAAATAAGTTCAATTGTTCCCCCAAAAAATAATGTCAAAGTGATCTTTTGTCAGCATTTTGATAGGTGCAAAGGAGACTCCATTATAGGCATGATGACACATAGAGAGGTGATATCAAAAATATTTTCAAAGAATTTTTAATTAATTCCTTCAAATGAGACCTCTTAAGAATTAAATCAACATATTTTCATAAAAATGTGTGATTTCAACAAAAATAAGGATGTTAAAAAAAGTGTAATCCAATATTGTGGGGTCACCCATGGGTGGGGGTATGGGATCCGCAACACCCCAACCCTTAAATGTTATTTTTCTTCATTGCATAAGTTAATGGGGGGGAAGGGCATCTTGATCCCCGATTCCCTTTCAAGGGTCTAAGATCGTCATACTACTCAAAAGAATCATTCATAATAGTAGTTTTAAACAAGGGTTTTGCTGAGATGGAAAGGTTTTGATCCTTTTCATTATAGAGGATTATCAATCCATGGATCATAAAGTTTATTCACAAAAAACAAGGCTAAGATTAAAATAAATTAAAAAAGAAAAGACCCAACAAAAATCTGCCAAAAAAGTCTAGAACCAAAACAGATAACTAGGGCACAACAAAAGAAACCATGGGGGAACAAACGTACTTAAATAATCAAGATAAAGAAATTTGATGATTAAGTCCCAAATCGGACCAAGAGGATGAGAGCTATCATACAAAAATACTGACAAACTTTACTTTACTAGGCATTCACTGAATACATATAAGAAGGAGCATTAAAAGAGTAAGGGGTGACATTTTATAGTCTACTAGAACACTTTTCAAAGTTCAGAAGTCATGGGTACCAAAGTTCTAGATCCATTTCAGGGTTCGAGGATCTTGGAACCCCCAAAACCCTAAATTGACTTCTAGCCACTTCTTCAAAATTCTTCAAAGTTTTCACTTGTGCTCCAATGCTTTTACCTTGCATCTCATTGGACAACATATTAGAATTATTTTCATATGGATTTCAACAATATTCAATGCAACTACAAATTCAGACCTCTCAACAATGCTCAATATAGAGGAAGCATCAAACATACAAGTAGACTTCTCAACCACAACATTGGGACAACAATGCAAATCACAACATATACCTCATTGAATGTGCAAAGGAATGTTCATATTTGTTGAAACAACATTGTGGGTGGGTGGACAAATGTCGCCTCCTCTCTGCATTATATTTACAAGCAAATTTTTTTTGTATCATTAACACATTGGTTATCAACACAACCTTCTGCAACATACATACAAGCACAAAGCTTTCCACATCAGTAACATGATGGATAAAAACTAAAAACTCAGTATTTATGCACCCATTCATACACTACTATCATCTTAGTGCACCATCACGTCACTGGTTTTGCATCATTAGGGGGTCACTTTCATGCTTACATAGGAAGCTTCATATTTCTTCTCAGAACTAGAGCACATGGGGCTTCTCAACTTTACTCCTATATGTAAGGGATCTTAGACTTGCACCATGCATGACAATATTAGTTTCAAACAATTGCCCAATTACATTAACCCAGGATTAGCCTCATATATTTTTGATTGGCATAACCCAAGATTTATGCCACTCTATCATCAGCCTTGCATTATCATTATTCTAAATAAATTACCCTAGAATCGACACCAAGATGACATTAGTATTAACTTCATATGAAGGATGATTTCACTTGTACAATTAGATTTTATGTATGACAAGCCTTCATACATACCTTTACAAGGCAACATGTATCTACAACCACCCCTGTTCTTGGTACTAAAGTATGGGGATGTTGGTATTCATTGCATGAACAAAAAAGCCAATGGCTCAATATATACCCAAAAACAAGAAACTATTAGTGAAGAGGACCATTTCTATCCAAGGGGTGAAAAATTTATGTAAACACAAGGGTAGTCCCTTGAAGCCACTTTCTATTTGTGGTACTCTTAATATTTCTTGGTGACATTTGAAATGTTATGCACCAAATGGGCATCCCCTAGATCAATAGACAAGTATAACATCCATTGGTAATTGAGAATGCTAGTGATTGTCATTCTATTGGATTGCCACAACACTGTGATTAGCTATATCGTTGCTTGTTGGGATAGATTAGATAGCAATCTAATACTTAATTCTTCCTTTCTCAAAAATTTGTATTATTTTTCATACGAAACTGTGATACCAAATTGAAATACTAATGTATAATGTTGATATCTCCAACTATATTGGAATTAATACTTGGATGTCCATGAGGAATTATAGGATATTATTTATTGTTATTCTCTTGCAACTTGGACTATTAATTGTATGGGATTGGATAGGGAGGTTATAAATGAAAATGACAATTATGGAGTGATTTGAATGTATTTATGACACTTTTTTATTCCTAAGGGAAAAGAGTTTAGCCTTTAGGATAGTTTAGTGAAATATAGAGGAGCATCCTTCCCTACTACTTGTTGACAAGGAAAATAATCAAATAAATGTATGAAAATATAAAGGAAACCATGAAACCTAAATAACAATTCAATTGAAAATGAATGTAAATTATGAAAACAAATCAAACCCATTGCACTCAAAACAAAATGCCTCTATTGTTCTTCTTAATCTACTTGAGATGCTCTCAAATTTTAATCGTGCACAAAAACAAATATTAAAGCTCACAATGATATCAAGGAGATATCAAAGATGTGGTTATTCAAAGTGAGGATTTGAGTGGGTTTAAATAGTGATTGAGGAATGAATGAACAACAATGGAGATTGAATGAATTTTTGGGAGAGAGAGGGCTATGATTGCATGAGAGAGTGAGATAAGTGGAGAAAGAGATGAGATGGTTTAGAAATTAGAAGTGGGAAGTGGAGAAAGTGAGGACTTCTAAGTGGAGTTAGGAATATGAAAGTTAGTGGGAGAAGAATTGGTAGGTTAGAGTTAAATTGAGAAGATAATAAATAAATTGGATGGTGTGGCATAAGGATTCAACAATGTGACTCTTTAACTATTAATAGTTCACCTATCTATTATTTCTATGCATTCCTCCAATTTTAAAATTTCTTTCAATATGACAAATCTGAAACCAACCATAATGTAATTGTAATTATTTATTTTCTTTATATTGGATTTAACATATTATAAGGAAATATCTAGCCTTAGGAATTAAATTACAAATTATTGCTAACATGTATGAAGTTTCACATTGCTAGTCTTTATTATATAATTCTATCATATAATTTTTATTTGGTGCCATGAATGCAAACTCGCCTCTATGCAGAAATGTCCAAAGCACATGTATGCAGTTCCACATTTGCTAGTCATCATTCTATAATTCTATCAAATAATTTTATTTGGTGTGATGAAGGTGAACTCAGCTAGGTGTAACAAAGTCCAAAGAATAGAGGACAACAATTATAAAATCTATCTCATGCTCATAAATTAGTGACATACAAGTCGAAGAACCAACGAGACCAAAAACAACACTAGCCGCATAAAACAAAGGAAATGAATTACATAATGAGAAAATTAACACAAAAAACATCACAATAGACCAAAAGAAACCATAGAACATCCAATAACTATGATAATACATTATAGATTCATCACTACACATCTATAACCATGATTATAACACATAACAATGTAATTTGAAATCACACACTTATTATTTCAGCTGTACAACTATGACAATAGCCTCACAAGATGAAACATATCACAAATTAAATCATGAAACATCTATACCATAATTGAAGAGGTCAAATAGACTACACTTACAAAGGTTATAATGATCATCTTAGTACATCTGAGAGAGCAACAAAGTATCATTAACTGAATTGACTCTATTCAGACTTATACAAAACAAAGTAGATTATGTTCATGTTTCCTTATGAATAACATTAATAACTATGATTTAGCTTCATTTCCCAAATTTGAGTATTTTGGTAGGCATAGATTAAGGAAGCACGTATAGACCAATAGAGCTCAAATATCTCCTACAAGCTTGGCCATAAACACCTACCACATCCCTTGATCTCAAATCAAACTCGAAAGTAGACCAATCTGCTATACCAAATGGACCATATTTTGCAAGGTTGGTTTCGAATGACAAACCTTTGATGACTATCCATGATCCTTCTACAAGTCCATAACATCCACTTATCTTTTGAAGCTTTTTGTTTGGGTACTTAAATTTTTGCACACCGTACAATGTTTGAAACAAACAAAGCCAGTATGTGAAGAAAAGGAGGAGAATATTTGCAAGAAACAAAATGGAAAATAAGAATAATTCTTACAGAGGAATATTGATTACTTACCGTACAAGTTTCATCTCCTGCTCCTCTATGTTGGACTGTAGTGTGAGTGGTACTTTTTGCGGAAGCATAACTAAACTGGATAGAAACCAAAGATTTTGTATTATTATCCATTGTTACAGTAATTCCATTTATTCCTTCAAATGTTCCATCATACGGCCCCAACTTATTTAAGCTAGTTTCACCGCATTTTAGATAAATTCCTTTGTTTCTACCAAATGATACCTCCACATGAAAAGGGAAGAGATTTAGTCCACATGCATCGAGAAAATCATCCTCATTTACTATAACAATAACATCACCATCTTCATCTGTATATCTCAGCTTAAGCTCATTGGAATCCCCATTCAACTTGAAAATACTGCAAATCTTGGATTCCATGTCCTCCAAAGATATGTCTGCTCTCCCATCTTCAGTCTTCATATTAATCTGCTTCATCTCATCTTCATATTTAACTTGGAAAATATCACTATTAAATTAAACTAGGGCAACATAAAAAGCATTTCGAAAAGACCATTTATGAATAACACCAAACATTAAACCAAAAAACTCATCAGATCAATCCCGCAAGCTAAGTGTTGTGACCTTTTCACACCATCACCCCATTCTAAATGGGACCCCCTTCTTCGCTTGTGGTCGTTAGTCTAGTTAGATTTAGGTGGAAAATTTGGTAATCCAATGCTTTAAAAGATTGAGGGGTGGTATTAAAATCAAGTAGTCAGGTCGTGATTTTTAAAGTGGGAACGTTAAAATCAAAGTTTGTCGAGGTCATGTTATAATAGGTTGAACATAGAAATCTAGGCGTATTTAAATTTTCGCTAGTCAATTAGTCCAAAATTTCATATAAAGACATACTCCATGCATAAGGGCCTTAAAACCCTTATAAAATTGATTTTTTATATACAAAACGACCAAAAATCCTAGCAATAAAATTAATTTTCTTTATAAAAGTATGCAAAATATGGACTATACATGAATTTCCCTTCATATTTTGAGCAAAATCTGGACTCTACATGAATTTCCCCTTTTTTTCTAAGTCTAGAAAGTGTCCAATAGGGGTCATTTTTTCCCCAAGACTGAATGCGAACACTAAAATTTTTTCTCAGTCTTGAAACTGCCCAGACTAGGGTCGATTTTCCCTTGGATTGGGTAAAGAAACTAAAAATTTGTCTAAGTGTTTGGAATAGTCCAAGCTAGGGTCATTTTTCCCCTACAAGGCAAGAGTGGGCTCCAATTATTTTTCTAAGTGTCAAATTAGTCCAAGCATGGGTCATTTTTCCCCTGGGGGATAACATGGAGTGCAAATTTTTTTCTAAGTGTTGGATATGTACGAACATATCATGTTTTTCCCTTCAAGAGAGTATGGATGTGAAAATTTCTCTAAGTACGAGAACTATCCAGGCTAGGGTCAAATTTCCCTTTGAGGGACAAATTACAAATTTTTTCAAAGCAAGGTCGATTTTCCCCCCTTTTGATAGAAAAAATAAGATCAAAGTTTTTTCTAAGTATAAAATAGATTTTTTAATCCAAACTTTGACCGATTTTCTCTGCCTTGCATGGATGGAATTGGAGTTTGGGACATGGTTACAAGTCTATACAAGTTGTAGAGTTAGGAAAACTTGAGAGTCCAAGCATGGATCGATTTTCCCCATTATGGAATAATTTTATTATTATAATTAAAGTTAATGTGGGAAATTCATAAAGTCAAAGTGGAACCTTCTAGAAGGTGGTAAATATTTTATCCCACATTGCTTGTGGAAAGAAAATAAGAGGCAAAAACACATTTAAAAGGGGATTTTTTTCGTAGTAAGCCATGAATATCCTTGAAGAATAAAGACTAATATTTCCAAATCTGAAGCTAGAGGTCAAGTAGAAGCACAATCCAGCCTTAGTGATTGGAGTCTAGGTGAAGAAGGAGGATATCTACCATTAAGGAGGGGTTGAAGCTGACTAAGGAAGATAATAAAGAGATTGTAAACAAGGTATTTTCAGACTTAATTCTGAAAACCCTTCCTATAGTGCATTTTTTGTTGAGAGAGTATGGAAAAGTATTTTCAAGGAACTTCATGTGTGAGTCATGGTAGGTTTTTATCGAAGGCTTTTTTCTTATAATTTTGAAGGAAAGAGGGGGGTTGACAGCATGAATATTCAGACCAAAATCTAAGAAATGCTCCAAAAAGGGGAGATTTTTTGAAAATTTCTAGAAAATCATCCTATCACTGAATCTATCCAAACTTAATTACTGAGTCTTCCCTTGCTATTTCCTCATCATTTGCAACCATTTTTCAGGCATCCAAGATATGTGATAAGGCAACTATTAGAAAAGGTCTGAAAATTATGCTTAGAAATTCATTTTTTTTACTTAACCTGGATTTGTTATGACATTGTACTCTTACTAGGAATTGATTGCAGGGCTTTAGGAGGTGATTTGAGGCCCATTCTAAGGACATTCGAAGTTTGAAACTTAGTTTTTAGACCTAAAGTCGGAAGCATCCAAGAAACATGGGCTATTTTTAGAAAATCCATATAAAATCATTAAAATCTCAAAGCCCCCCAACACTCATTTGTAGATTGATCCCCACACCAAGAACTATCATTTCCACTCAATTTCAATCATTGAGACAATAAGGTGAGATTGGTATGAATGAAAGTCTGAAGACTATGTCTAAAAAACACCTTTTTTTAATGGAAATTGGGTTATCTTTTTTTTCTATCTAATTTGAGATCTTGTTGCAGACCTTTGTCATCATTCCTTGCTTCGTTTAAGGGCATTCATAGGTCTGAAGACACTAGTTGCATACCTTAGTTTCAGGTATGTATTTAGACATGGTGAACATCATTTTAAGGAAAGATTAATTTGTTCATAGTTCACTAATCAATCCCGAGACATAAAATATGATTAATTTAAAGAGTTGGGATAAACATAAGAGTGGTTAGGACTACAATTGCAGACATGTCCTCAGAAAATAAAGAATTTCAAAATGATTAATTGGCTTCCATGTTTGATATATTGCTTGATTCCCAATCCAAACTAAAGTTCCAAGTCATGATTGAAAATGGAGTGAATGGATTGAAAGGACTAATTTGATATATTTTCAGACTTATCCAGGGACTGTCTTCAAAAAATAAGAATATGAGAAAATGTTTGATTTTATCATAAAGCATGGTTCTAATGCATGTTAAACGACAAATCATATGTTCCAAACCTTCATCACTATTATTGTGCATAAATTTTGAATACATTTCATTTCCAGATTTGTGTTCAGAAAAGTTTTGGTTAATTTGGTCATGAACTTGATATCAACACTTGATCATTTCATTGTTCACTAGTGAGTCCTAAGACTTGAAATTTTCTTGATATGGGGTGCTAGTATCACCTTGAGGGAGGAATTGAAGTGAAATTGCAGGTTTATCTTCAAAAGATTGAACTCTCAAAGTGTTTATTTTATTTTCATGTTTGGACTGATGTTTGTTTCCAGGGTCAAAAGGGAGTCCTAGGTTGTGGTTTGGAGTCAACTTGATAAGTTATTAGGGCCATTTTGAGGGTGTTGGCATGACTGGTTTGGAAATAAGAATTCATAAATTTATCTAAGTATTAAAGATCTTTGATGTCCTGGTGTTGTGGTTGACACTTTGATTATTGTTCTCTTTGGATTAGTTATTTAATCAAAATATGAAGTTCGTCATCTAATCCTTGGATACATTCAAGCATTTTTGTGATCTAAACTCAATAATTTTCTTATGATTTTCTAACTTTGACCTTCACACAGGAATGGAAGAGTTGAAAGGATTTGTAGCAAGGATAGTGCTGATGAAGAGCTTGTCCAAAGGCTTTTATCTAGAATCCTAGATGTCATCCAGATGGGAAAAAGTTTCAGATACCAATATGGAGCACCTTGATATGAGGGGAGTAAGAAGGAGAATGTACGAACATAGAGATCACCCGCCTTCAAGGATAACAGTTGATATAGTCGGGTGCAGACTCTACTAGGCAACATGATTCCCTGTAGCCATTCAGCGCAATGAGACCATTGTTGAATGTGCGAAGAACTATGATCAGGACACCAGAACCATTAGGGCCAAAGATAAAGTATTTGGATTTCTAAATGAGGAAGAAATAAGAGAGACCTTCGGGATTCCCTACTAGACTCTGGAATGCAAGTCTGAACTAAGGAAGAAACTAAAGGACTATTTGATGCAAAAACCTGATGCATGTATGGACATCATTAACAGAAGATAGATCCATGAGAACTAATAAATTGACATTAAAATACATACAAGATGAGAAAAAGAATTCACTAAGTAATAAATTGATAAATTACCTGGTTTAACTAGGTCAGATACATGGTCAAAATCTACTGATTCTTCCATCTGGTTTAGTTGTAGTGCTCAAGGAAGTTGATATGTATCTAGGGTTTACAAAGGTCTACAAGACCATTGGTTGACCCACTCTTTTGATTCACATTCATCCCACAAAAAATGCATACATGAAGAGAAAAATCATGCAATATATCTAGTATAAATGGCTAATTTGATGTTTCATTAGAACTTCTAAATGAATGCATGTCACTTGATCCTGTAAGTGTACAACAATCTAAATAGTTTTCAATGTTAGATTCATGTATTAACCAAAAAAATATGGAAACCATAGACTTACCTGCATTACTTGGTTCCATCATAGAATTACACCATTGCACAATTATTTCTCCATTTATTAACACTACACCACCTTCATACTTCAATTCATCTATTTTCACACTACACCATCTTGCTCTCCCTTTCCATGAACTACCTCAGTGAAATTCCAAAAATATTGCACACCACTTGTCACATGCATCCTAGTTAACTAGTAGAACATCATGTTACATTATTGAATTGTGAGGTGCAATTGTCTAACCATATTAAGTGTTGGTTGTATCTTATACCTCTTTCCCTTAAAGTGTCATAGAAAAATTTAAAGAATCCTTCAACAAACTATGAGGAATGTGTACGATATAAGTGCATGCATTTTTATTTTTTTAGTGTTTCCTGACATATATGTTATTAATTTGTATTGATTTTATTTTACCTATTACAAACCTCTTCACAACATCCTTGTAGAAAATATAAGGAATCTGTATGATCATCATTGATATAGAAGTGATACTCTCTTATAACCTTTATGTCCTCCTTTTTTCTATCATGTGCATGCATGAATACTACGTGTACAAAAATTGTAACTTTTGTAGAGTGGTAATACATAGGTTGTAATTTATTTTGAGATTTTAGTGTATAATCTCTACAAAATCAATGATAAAGACAATAGTACCAACAGGGAAAGTGTCCTTACACAACTTGAATTTCTCATCTAATCACCTATCTCTATGTGTGTGACCTATGTACTCATAAACTAGTTTGTCTTGAAACATCTTCATAAAATCAGCTACACATATATCCCTTTTCACTAACTCACACCTCTTTAATTCTTTTCCTTCTTCAACACCATATGTGACTGACTTGTATTTTCTAAAAGAAACTAGTTCCTGCCCAATTTTGTGCGTGTTGTCGAGATGTAAGAATCTATGCAACTTTTGCAAACCACCACATGTAGGAAAAAATCCTTTCAAATACATCATCTTATAATAAATGTACCCATCATCTCATTTATAGAGTACACTTGAAATGAAGTCTCTCAGTGACTTAGGAGGTACTTGTAGACCACATTCCTGCAAAACATTGTTAGCGTACAAAGTACTGTGCATATATAGCAATAAATATCATAATGCACAGAAAATTCAACATGAACCCTACAACAATATGTAGTACGTGCATGATTAATCTTAACATAAAATGGTTTTGTCATCTCAAAAAATCTTTGACTTATTTTAATTTGAGGAAAGCTTTGAAGAAACCTTTCATAAAATTGTGTTTGTGTCATATCTAAATAGTGTTTTGAATGTGGCTCACGATTTCTAATTCCAATTCGCCTTGTAACAACATCTCTTTGGTTGGGTGAAACCCTTGTGTTTTCATGCCAATATTTATTAATTAATGTTAATTATTGTTAGGATCCTCAATTTTCTCTTGCCTATCTAAAGAATGGTGTAACGTGGTTCTACTTTTCCTTAATCACTTGCTTGTTTTTCTTATTAAGTGAGCTTTTTTCATTTCCTTTCCTATTATGGTTGATGTGAGGACATGAAGAGTAACATTATCATCTTTAGAGAATGGTTTTGAACCAATGGATTGGTATGCATCAAAAAAATTTCTCACAATGGTTCTTTCACTATTATTTTCAGATGTTCTTAACCCCAAAATTTTCATTGTCTCTCTAAATTATAGATTTTTAATTATTTCAAAAACTAATTGGCATCTTCCACTTTGATTTAAGTTTTCAAAATAGTTATTCAAAATTCTTATAACTATTGTTAAAAAAAGGATGGGGTCCCACGTGAAAAGGAGAAATACCCTGTAAGGAAGCGGGAGTGGGAGCTGAGAATGAGAGCCTCCCTAGGCCATCTTCTTCAATGAAGACCCAGGCATGTAACCAGGACGGTCCTTCTCATTGATGATCAACACTCTTTGGGATAAAACCCTTAGGCAAGTCCTCTTTCCCATCCATTAAGGACATATCTGATAAGGAAAAAGGCAACTTTGTTATAGAAATACTGGATGAACTAGTTGACCACAACATTGCATCCATGGACCATACTTTGGTGGGCAAGTTTGTTGGCTCTAGGCCAAATATTGACATCGTCAAGATCTTTTCAAAAATAAAATGGGACCTGAAGGGTCATGTTTAGGTATCTTCAATGGCAAAGGGGTTTTTGTCTTTTGAGTTCTCCTACAAAGAGGACCCGGATAAGATCCTTTGCCCTGGCACCTGGGTCACAGGAATGGCCACCTTAGCTTTACAAATTGGACACCTAATCTAGATTTGAATGACTCCTTCATCCAAGCCCCGATATGGATGAGACTGCCAGAACTACCTATGGATTTCTAGAATGAAGATGTCTTTGATGGGATAGCCAAATCTTTTGGTACCCTTCTTTTCATCAACCCTATTACAGTCACTAGCAGTCATCTCACCTTTGTTAGGATCTATATCAGAGTGGAAGAAGCAAATTATATGCTATAAGTTATTGAGCTTCGTTCCAAGCTGGGAAAGTGTGTGCAAAAACTGGACTATGAAAGCATCCCTTTTGCTTATTTCCACTGCAAGAAAGTAGGTCACAAAGCCAAAACTTGTCATGTCCTCTGGGCAAAAGAGATAGAAAGGAAATCCAAACAAGCACTTAGAAAGAAAAGTAAAGTTGTCTCTCAGGAGGGACCAGAGCCCAAAACCAACAGAGTCTGGAAGAAAAAAGAACAACCAGCTCCCAATCTAGATAAAAAGGATCCCAGGGATGTGGAGAAGTCGATGTTGACCCATATTGAAGAGACTAGCGGAGTGCCCCCACCCCCTCTTATGGGTCTGGATCTGGACGTAGAAAATCAGTAAGAATCAAAGGAATAAAATAAGAATGAAGCTCTGATTGAAGGTGGTGACTCGTGCTCAGACACCATATCGGTTTCCTTGGTCCCGGAGTCCATTTCTCCCCTTGTGGCTGGTGTGAACATCTTTGTTCCTAGCCCTGAGATGTAGGAATCTGGGAAGTACCAATAGATTGAGGACCTAATGGTCTCAGCTTCCCCAAACCAATTCAACATCATGGTGGAGATTTTTTCCAAACGTAAGGAAGAAAAGGAGGGTTGGATCTTAGTTCACAAGAAGAAGAAACCAAGCGGCAGAGACCCATCTCCAATTTCACCTGCAGCCACCAAAAATAGGAAAAAGGTGGAGGGAAGGGGTATAAACCACACCCTAGAAAGAAAAAGGACAAGCCAAATTAGGCAAATATATGCGAGCTTGAATAAAATGGATGGAAACTAGGTTTCTATCTAAGCTCACAGCACCTCCACTAAGAAATGAAAGTCATCTCTTTGAACATTCATGGGCTAAATAGCTCATACAAATAGGATATCATTAGAAATATGATAAGAGATCATAGACTGGACATCTTCTTAATTCAGGAAACTAAAATGTAGAAGGATAAGTTAGAGAAAATTAAATTAAGTAAAGCTATGGATAACAGAGCTACTAGCTCTAAGGGAGCCTCTGGGGGCCTTATTACTATGTGGAACTCGCATCACTTCAGAGCCAATGTCATCTATGAAGGAGGTAACCTACTTCTCATGCATTTTAATAGAATAAAAAATAATGAAAGTTGGTTCATTTTGAATATTTATGCTCCTAACTCTAAAAGAGAAAGAAAGACCTACTTGAATAAGATCATCTCCACCATTGCCCCTCTTAATTGGACAAAAGGTATCATTATGGGGGACTTCAACACCCCACTTAAAGAATGGGAAAAAAGGGAGGAATTGCACTTGATTCTTAAAGCAGACAAGACCTAATTGACTTCATCAATGACTTGGCTCTGCAGGATACATATCTTCAGGGTGTTGAATTCACCTGGTCAAATAGGTGGATTGGAAAGGATTGCATTCAAGTTCAACTAGACAGGGACTTGTATTGTCTGGATTGGTTCAACAACTACAGTCTTAACCTCTTAGCCCTGGTTCATGTAGGCCTAGACCACTCCCCCATCTTGCTTTCCCTAGATCAGATTGACAAGAAAATGAACTTTCCCTTTAGATTTGAAAAGGTGTGGGTTTCCCATCCTAATTTTCTCAATAAAGTCAAAGAGTGGTGGAACATAGATTTTGAGGGCACAACCATTTTTAGAGTCACAAAAAAACTAAGGAATATCAAATGTAATGTCAAAAATTGGAATAAAGAGGAATTTGGTCACATCTTTACCTCTAAAGATAAGACTCTCAATGATCGTAATTGCATTCAAGATGAAATCTAGAAATAGGGCTATGATGGTGAAAGATTGCAAAAAGAAAAATCCATCCTTTCAGATTACCATAACATTATTGGGCAGGAGGAAACTTTTTGGAAGCAGAGATCGAGGTCCATCTGGCTCAAGGAAGGGGACTGAAATACTTGCTTTTTCCACGTCTCCACTATGAAACACAGAGCTACTAACAGGATAACTAGAATCAATAAGGGAGACAAAGCTCTTAATGAGGACAAGGATATCGTTGATGAGGCAATCTATTACTTTTCTCAGCTCCTCTCTAAAGATCAGGGGATATCCGAACAAGACCACATCTATCTCCTTGATAATATACCAAGAATCATAACTGACCATTAAAAAAAAGACTTATGCTCCATCCCCAATATGACTGAAGTCAAGAAAGCTCTGGACTGTCTTCCAGGGGACAAAGCCCCCAGACTGGATGGCTTCCCTATGTTCTTCTTTCACCTTTACTGGGAAGTGGTGAAAGACGATGTGGTTCAACAAGTGCAAGAATTTTTTGGCTCGAAGAATCTCCTCAAAGAACTCAATGCCACCTTCCTGGTGTTGATTCCCAAGACCTCTGGTACAAATTCTTTTGAGCAATTCAAACCCATAAGCCTATGCAAGTCCTTCCTTAAGATCATCTCCAAGGTTATCACCTCCAGGATTCTTAGAGTCCTCCCTTCCTTGATTTTGCAGCAGTAATCCAACTTTGTGCCTGGTAGATAGATTCTAGATTCCATAATGATGGTGCATGAAGTTACTCACTCGTTAGAAGAAGGAAAAAGGGAAGGCTTTCTTCTCAAGCTTGACCTCTCCAAGGCCTATGACCGGGTAGACTGGTAGTTTGTTCTCAAAGTTCTCGAAGCTTTTGGTTTCAACTCCCATTCCTACAAGCTTCTCTTTCAAATAATCTCGACCCCATCCTTGGTGGTCATGATTAATGGCTCCCCATTTGCCTTCTTCAAACCTACCAGGGGCCTAAGACAAGGGGACCCTCTCTCCCCCATTCTCTTCATCATTCTTGTTGAGTGCTTGGGGAGACTTATTTCGGCCTCTAAAATGACCGGGGACCTAAAAGGAATCAATCCCTCCTCTAGTGACATTGTCTTTACACACCAGCAATTCATAGATGATACCATTCTTGGAGGTGAGGCTTCGGTGGTAGAAGCTAGAGTGGTGAAGGATATTCTTAACAAGTATATCAGAGCTATAGGACAATCTATCAACTGGAACAAAAGTGCTCTTTTCTTTATCAACACACCTGAAGCTAGACAGAGGAAAATTGCTCTTATTCTAGGATGTGGCATTGATACCTTACCTTCAACCTACTTGGGGCTGCCCCTAGGTGTCAAGCCTTTGGAAGCCTTCTAGAACAAACTGATAGATAGATTTAATAGGAAGCTTGTTGGTTGGAAAGGGGTCATCCTTAGCCAGACTGGTAAGATCCAACTGGTCAAGTCTACTTTACAGAACCTTCCCACCTATGCCCTTAGCCTTTTCCCTATCCCGGCTAAAGTTGTGGAAGCCATGGAAAGAATCTAGAGAAGATTCCTCTAGTCAGGAGCTGAGGACCAGAAGCGCATTCCCTAATTGCTTGGGAGAAAGTGTTCTGACCTAAAATTCCTAGTGGCCTTGGTTTAAGGAAATTGAGACCTTTCAACAAAGCCCTGCAAGCCAAATAGATCTGGAGAATTTTCAATAGCATCGGTGAATGCAGGGATACCTTTGAAGAAAAATATCTCTTGCATAACTCACTCAACAGATTTTTTGAAGAGGCAGACTCTCCCAAAGTTTCTGTCATTTGGAATGGTCTCCTTGTTTCCAAGGAGCTGGCTAAATCTAGGGCCAAGTGGAAAATAGGTAATGGACATTTTGTCAATTTTTGGAATGACAATTAGCTTCAGATGGGCAACCTGAGAAAGTCTGACACTCTATACACCTGGAGACATGTCTTCTCTCAAACCTATGGGACTCAGGTCTGTGATTACAGAAGGGATGACAAATGGGTGGATCTCACTCAGATCTCTCAAGACCTGTCTCCTTTGATGACTGCTCTCAATGCGATTACTCTCTCTCCCAAGCAGGACAAGATCATCTGGGAGGACTATTTGGATGGGAATTACACAGTGGCTTCCACCTATTCTTCATTGACCACCCAAATCCATGATTTCTTCTGGCTCCTGCTCCAGAACCATATCCTTACTGTGGATAATCTCATCAAGCGTAGGTTCCAGTTCACAAATAGATGTGTTCTCTGCAAATGTTAAGAGGAAACAGTGGATTTCCTTTTCATTCATTTCTCCTTTGTTAGTCAAATCTAGAAACTCCTCTTTTTGGTCCTGAATCTCTCATGGTGCTTTCCCCTATCTTTCAAAGATCTCTTCTCCCAATGGGTCTTCAAAAGGTTTGATCAAGACTTCAGGTTACTCTGTACCTAGATTCTTATGATTTTCTCATAACCTGAATGAGTTATGTAAACTTATGATAACATTCACAATTTATCATAACACATACAAGTATATAAAACTATAGAGAGAGAGAGAGAGAGTCATGCATGTATACAGATATATATATACATATATATATATATATATATGTATATATATATATATATATATATATATATATATATATACATACATATATGTATATATATATATGTATATATATATATATATATATATATATATATATATATATATATATGTATATATATATATATATATGTATATATATATATATATATATATATATATATATATATACATACATATATGTATATATATATATATATATATATATATATATATATATATATATGTATATATATATATATATATGTATATATATATATATATATATATATATATATATATATATATATGTATATATATATATATATATGTATATATATATGTATATATATATATATATATATATATATATCAAGACATATCATATATGTAAATTTCTATAAAAATGTGTATTGTATTATACATTTACAAAAAAATTTATAAAAATATTGTATTGTATTATACATTTTCAAAAAATCATAAAAAATAAAATACTCAACATAAAATTACAAAAAATACACAACTTCTAGATCTCACTCTTACCTATCATCTTGCCAAAGGGTTTCGTAAAACACTAAATCTAACTATAGATTTTGTGAAGCACATGGAAATAGATATGTTATATTTTTCTGAAAAAATTAGGAATAATTTTTCATGTGTGAGAGGTTTGACCCTCTTAATATCATCTATTTTAAAAAAAACTTTAGGAGTTTAGAAACTAGATTCAGAGTACTATAATTCTTATTCTTTACACAACTCCTAGTTTTGAATGCATGACCCTCAAATCTCTCAGTGAAGTTGAGGTTTGCCTAATTTTAGAAACAAAGTGGCCACTTATACCCCCCTTTTTGTTCACCATCTTGGTGCACTTACCCATGGGATGTTAGGGGCATGTGTGCCCCTAATGAACAACATATAATAAAATACTGTATATTTGCATCAAATGTAGAAATCATAATGTTTTAAGGGACAAAGTTGAACCATTCTTGATTTACTTATCAGTTCTTAGAGATTCACGTGCCAAGGAATGTTCATATTTGTTGAAACAACATTTTGGGTGGGTGAACCATGAAAGTTGGGGAAAATGTCACCTCCTCTCTGTATAATATTTACACGAACAAATCTTTTTGTATCAATAACACACTGGTTATCAACACAACCTTTTGCAACATACATACAAGAATGACTCTTTCCACATCAGTAACATGCTGGATAAAAAGTTAAAAAACATCCTTTATGCACCCATGTTGGAAAATAAATAAATTATACCACTGAAACTCAAAAGAGAAGATTCCAATAACTTTGACCAGAGACCAAGGGAGCTTTGAGTTAGGTGAAGGAATTCAACAATTTCTAGATTAATCTTCCATTATCCAGATTTCTCTATTGATGTAAAAATTGATTATATATTAATGAACTAGGCTTGTGATCATTTGAGCCCAATTTTGGTTTCCAATATGGTATCAAAGAAGATGAGATCTTGGGTATGTGTAGAAATGCTAAGTTAGAGGAGTAGATGATGAAAAGTGTTTGTAGTTGGAATTTACTGTCAAGATCATTTCTAGAGTTGTTCATGTAGATTTTTGGCTAAGGAGAGGCTGCCTTTTTAAAAACAAAATCATTTTTTTGTTTATAGATTTGTGTGATTAAAGTTGCTAGATATCACAGTATTATTTAATTAGAAAGAAAGTGTAGTTGCTGCTATAGCAGAAGGGAACCCTCAGTTTCATGATTAAAAGTGTGGAGTCATAGTAAGATGTTGATATCAAATGTGGAATACTCTATTTCTTAAAGAGTTTGTTGTATTTTGTTTTTCTTTGATTTTGAGAAGCATGTAGGCTTGATTTATGAAATAATTGTGTGTGTATGGTATTGTTGAGGCTAGTTACAAAGTTATCTATGTTTTCTTCATGTACAAAGTGTTTCCCTTAGTGGTAAGGAAATTTGTGTGTCTAAATTTCAAGGTTATCATGCTGGAAAAAGTGATTCATAATAATTGTTAAAATTTTAAATATACCTTTCGAGAGTGTTTATTTTTATAGATACTGAAAAGAGGCCAGTGCCAAGTAATGTGTTGTTGTGCATAAAATTATGGAGGAATAGTTTGGTGTTATTTGTATTTCCAATGCAAATGAGTATATGTGTTTTTGGACAAATGTAAAATTAAAAGTTTTATTTATTGTTGTACGAGGTGCATTATTGGTTGTGCTTGACACCTCCAAAAAGTGTTAAATGTATTGATGAACCATGTATTTGAAAAACACTCCTAGAGAACTGGCGAGCGTAGCAACTGGTCATCCACGTGTCTTGGTAGATGGATTATTTTTTATATGGACTCGATAATTATTTTTGATGTAGGAGAAAATCCCAAAAATGGTTTCCCCATCTTTGGAACTATGTTTGTGCGAAGTTTGTTGAAGGGTTTGGGGTAAGACAAACCAATTATTTGTATCGAGTGGGGGGAATCCAAACTAGTTATGGGTGAACTGGTTAAAAACCCAAAGTGATAATGAAAAGGGGAACAAATTTCCCCAAGTGATAGTGATAAGGGGATTATGAAGGGATATTTATCAAAATTGGTATATTTAATTTTGGGGGGATGTTGGAAAATAAATTAATTATACCACCGACACTCAAAAGAGAAGATTCCAACAACTTTGACCAATGACCAAGAAAGCTTCGAGATAGGTAAAGGAAGTCATCAATTTCTAGATTATTATTCCAAGATCTATATTTCTCTATTGATACACAAATGATTATATATTAATGAATTGGGCCTGTGATCATTTGAGCCCAATTTGGGTTTGCAGATAGCCATGCATCTACTACTATCATCTTAGTGCACCATCACGTTAGTGGTTTTCCGTCATTAGGGGGTCACTTTCATGCTCGCATAGGAAGCTTCATATGTCTTCTCAAAGCTAGAGAACATGAGGCTTCTCAACTTTACTGTTATATGTAAGGGTTCTTAAGCTTGAAACATGCATGACAATATTGGTTTCAAACAATTCCCCAATTGCATTAACCCATGATTAGCCTCACATAATTATGATTGGCATAACCCAATATTTATTCCACTGCATCATCAGTCTTGTGTTCTCATTGTTTAGAATAGATTACCCTAGAATCGACACTAGGATGACATTAGTATTGAATTCATATCAAGGATAATTTCATTTGTACAATCAGACTTTATGTATGGGAAGCCTTCATACATACCTTGAGGAGGCATCATGTATATACAACCACCCCTCTTCTTGGTACTAGATTTTAGGGATGTTGGCATTCATTGCATGCACACCAAAGTCAATGGATTAACATATCAACCAACAACAAGAAACTATCATCAAAGGGGACCATTTCTATCAAAGGGGTGACAAATTTATCTAAACACAAGGGTAGTCCCTTGAAGCCACTTTCTATTAGTGGTACTCTTAATATTTCTTGGCAACATTTGAAGTTTTATGCACCAAATAGACATCCCCTGGATCAATAGACAAGTATAACATCCATCAGTAAATGAGAATGTTAGTGCTTGTCATTCAATAGCATTGCCACAACATTGTGATTAGCTATATCCTTAGATATAAATTTAATAATTAATTCTTCCTCTCTCAAAAAATTGTGTTCTTTTTGTTAGGAATGTGTGATATCAAATTGCAATCCTAATGTATAATGTCGATATCTCCAATTGTATTGGAATTAATACTAGATGTCCATGAGGAGTTGTAGGATATTAAATTTGTTATTATTCTCTTTTTATTAAGGAACTGGGTATGTGATCACTTGAGCCCAATTTGGGTTTTCAAAAACCTATGCATCTACTACTATCATCTTAGTGCACCATCACGTTAGTGGTTTTGCATCATTAGGGGGTCACTTTCATGCTCACATAGGAAGCTTCATATTTCTTCTTGAAACTAGAGAACATGGGGCTTCTCAACTTTACTCCTATATGTAAGGGATCTTAGGCTTGAAACATGCATGACAATATTGGTTTCAAACAATTCCCCAATTGCATTAATCCATGATTAGCCTCACATAATTATGATTGGCATAGCCTAATATTTATGTCGCTGCATCATCAATCTTGTGTTCTCATTATTCTAAATAGATTACCCTAGAATCGACACTAGGATGATATTAGTATTGACTTCATATCAAGGATAATTTCACTTGTACAATCAGACTTCATGTATAGGAAGCCTTCATACATACCTCGAGGAGGCATCATGTATATACAACCACCCCTCTTCTCAATGCTAGATTTTAGGGATGTTGGTATTCATTGCATGCACACCCAAGCCAATGCCTCAACATATCAACCAGCAACAAGAAACTATCATCAAAGGAGACCATTTCTATCAAGGGGGTGACAAATTTATCTAAACACAAGGGTAGTCCCTTGATGCCACTTTCTATTTGTGGTACTCTTAATATTTCTTGGTGACATTTGAAGTGTTATGCACCAAATAGTCATCCCCTAGATCAATAGACAAGTATAACATCCGTTGGTATATGAGAATGTTATTGCTTGTCATTCCATGGGATTGCCACATCACAGTGATTAGCTATATCATTGCTTGTTGGGATAGATCAGATAGCAATTTAATACTTAATTCTTCCTCTCTCAATAATTTGTGTTCTTTTTGTTAGGAATGTGTGATATCAAATTGCAATCCTAATGTTTAATGTTGATATCTCCAACTGTATTGGAATTAATACTTGGATGTCCATGAGGAGTTGTAGGATATTAAAATTGTTAGTATTCTCTTGTTATAGATGACAATGGCAGTTATAGATGACACATCTTTATTCGTAAGGGAAAAGAGTTTATCCTTTAGGAATAATTCAATAAAACATAGAGGAGCATCCTACCCTGCTACTTGTTGACCAGGAAAACAATCAAAGAAATGCATGAAATATGAAAGCAATGATGAAACCTAAATAACAATGCACTTGAAAATGAAGGCAAATTTATGAAAACATATCAAACACTATTATTAAATAATGATATTATGTTTCCTAAAGAGAAGGGACTTACACAGTATCATAGGGAGATGTGCCTCCCACCCCTTGAGATGCATCTCTAAGATTGGCTCATATCTCCCATGACCAGAGATGTCCTGCTCACATATCAATGTACCTCCTAATAAACAAAACTAGAGATGAATGGAAAATGTTAAAATATATTTAAAAACCCCAAGGAAATATTTTATAAACATTTACAGTTTTCATTTCTTTCGGTACAACAACGAAGGAGCATTTGTATTGTGCGACGCTTGACAAAGGACTATAAATAAGTTCAAATAGTTCTATAAAAATAATTGATGGTCTGATTGAAATAACTCATTTTATATCATCGAATCTTTATTAGATTTTGATTATAATTTCTTAAAATCACAACAACACTCAAGACAGACCAATAGTCTGCAATGCAACAATAACATTTAACACACAGCAGTCTACAATACCCACATCTGCTCTAGCGCTGACACATCAAGGCTGAACACTACACACCAGATTGTCAACAGGGCAAAGATGTCCATAAAAGAAGAGTGAAACCTGATAATTTATATTTTTTTTTATCTTCATGGAAATAATGGGGATGTTATTATCATGAACGAGTCATTTAATTGGATAACATTTTAAGCTTTTTGTAAGTCACACTATTATAAAAGTAAAATTGTTCAAAATGACCATCATGATAGGTTTTAGATAATTGGATGGAATGGCATAAGGATTCAACAATGTGACTTTTTAACTATTAATAGAGCACCTATCTGTTTCTAGACATTCTTCCAAATTTAATTTGTTTTCGAATATGACAAATCTGAGACCAACCATAATCTAATTGTAATTATTTGTTTTCTTCATCTTGGATGTAACATATAAGGAAATAACTAGCCTTGGGAATTAAATTACAAATCATTTTAACATATATGAAGCTTCACATTGCTAGTCATTATTTTATAATTTTATAATTTTATTATATAATTTTATTTGGTGCAATAAAGGTGAACTTGCCTCTATGTAGCTAAGTCAAAAGCATATGTATGGAGTTCCACATCTGCTAGTCAATACTCTATAATTCTACCAAATAATTTTATTTGGTGTGATGAAGGTGAACTGAACTAGGTGTAGCAAACTCCAAAGTACAGAGGACAACTATTATTTAAAGTCTATCTCATGTTCATTGGTCAAAGGAAAACAATTACACAACAAGAAAATTAACACAAAGAAACATCACAATAGACCAAAAGAAACCATAGAACATTGAACAATTATGATAATACATTATAGATTCATCCCTACATATCTATAACCACGATTATAACACATAACAATGTAATTTGAAATCGCACACTTATTATTTCAGCTGCATAACTATGACAATAGCCTCACAGGATGGAGTGCAAAATCAACGAATGATATGAATAATTTTTTTTCAAGAGCTTCATATTAAACATGAATGAATCATAAACCCATATCACAAATTAAATCATAAAACATCTGTACCATAGTTGCACAGGTCAAACAGACCACGCTTGCAAAGGTTACAATGATCATCTTAGTACATCTGAGAGAGCAGCAAAGTATCATTGACTAAATTAACTCTATTCAAACTTATACGAAACAACTCAGATTAGGACGTTTCCTTACGAACAACATTAATTACTGTGATTTAGCTCCATTTCCCAACTTTGATTGTTTTGGGTAGGCATTAATTAAGGAAGCACGTAGAGACCAATAGAGCCCAAATATGAAGTACAAGCTCGGCCATAAACACCAACAACATCCTCTGATCTCAAATCAAGCTCGAAAGTAGCCCAAGCTGCTACGCCAAATGGACCGTATTTTGCAAGGTTCGTTTCAAACGACAAACCTTTTATGACAGTCCACCATCCTTGGACAATTCCACAATATCCACTTATCTTTTGAAGCTTTTCGTTTGGGTACTTAAATTTCCGCACACAATACAATGTTTGAAACAAACAAAAGCCAGTGTGTGAAGAAAAGGAGGAGGATATTCGCAAGAAACAACACTGAAAATAAGAATCACTCTTACAGAGAATATCGATTACTTACCGTACAAATTGCCTCTCCTGCTCCTCCGTGTCGAGCTGCAGTGTGAGTGGTACCATTTGCGGTAGCATAGCTAAACTGGATGGAAACCAAAGATTTTGTATATTTATCCATGGTTACAGTAATTCCATTTATTCCTTCAAATGTTCCATCATTCCAGTTTTCTCCCCCTCCTCCACCACACGGCCCCAAAGTACGTAAGCCATGAGTTTCACCGCGTTTTACATAAATTCCTTTGTTTCTACCAAATGATACCTCCACACGAAAAAGGAAGAGATCCTGTCTGTATGCATCGCGAAAATCATCCTCATTTGCTATAGCAATAAAATCACCATCTTCATCTGTATATCTCAGTTTAAGCTCATTGGCATCCCCATTCAACTCGAAAATACTGCAAATATTTGATTTGAGGTCCTCCAAAGATATGTCCGGTCTGTTGACTTGGTGGTCAGCATCTCTTTTGGGGTTACCATGGATCTGGGTAAATCTGGTGTTTGTGACATTCGTTGACAGTTCGAGCTTTTGGCACAACGGCAAACATTCCTACAATTGGTATCAGAGCCTTGGGTCACGGGTTCGAATCCCAATAGGTCTCCTTTATTCCGTTGGAGCGCAACAGCAAACATTCCTACACGGTCTCCCATCTTCAGTCTTCACATTAATCCGCCTCATCTCATCTTCGTATTTAACCTCAAAAATATCACTATTAAATTAAACTGGGGCAAGATAAAAAGCATGTACACAAGACCGTTTATGAAAAACACCAAACAGTAAACCAGAAAACTCATCGGATCAGTCCCGCAAGCTAAGTTATCTAAACTAAAATCTTGAAATAATACGAATCTATTATCTGATTGATTCCAGATGAGAGACTAAATCCCTTACCTTTATTACTCTGGGCATGTATCCTGTCTTTCTGAAGCCTCCCATTGAACCTGTCATTTAAAATTCATTAGAAACTTGCCAAAATAAAGCATGTGGATATACATGAATAACCAATGCTCAAGACTTCTTCTCATATTGTGTTTAATACAAATCTTATCAGCATAATTACTTGATTAGCAAGAAAGATGTTTAGACAGGTTCATTTTTTGAAAAAAACTGTAATTGTCTCAGATCTTACAAACAGAAAGGGAAATTTGATGTGATCATGGATTTGTGCTTTCACTGATATAACGTGCTTACAGGTTTGGCCTCAGCTTCAGCTTTATAATAAAAAGATGAAATCTCCTATTTGTGACCTCACTAAATCAAAAAGCGTTTTACCAGAGCCGAAGGAATATCATGCTAACATCACTTAAAATGTTTACCAAACAGATAAAGAAAATATTTTGACACTTACAATATTCTTTAAGATCGCTCCTTAGGACACTGCTGCAAATGACTGTCTTTCAGAACAATACTCCTTTAAAATCGATGCTGTGGGCTATGCACAAGTGCTTCTAAGAGAGGACGAAAAATACTGGCCTAGAATCATCACCGAACTCAGGAAATAGATTACACTCTGCGAAATTTGCTTGGCTCTGCCCTGCCATGCACCCTTATAAATAATCACTTGGATTTATCCAAAATAGGCCGACCTTGATTCTAATTTGAATCTATCTTAAGGCCGACCTAAAGAAAACAAAGCTTTTATTTTGTTTATTTATTGTTACTAAAATTATTATCATAATATTTTATTATTAGCTATTGGTGTTTACATGATATTATTTATCCTAGCGGCAAGGTACATGACAATATAGTATGCTTTAAGGAGATGTGCCTCCTACCTTGTGGGATGCCTACGGTCACCTAGTCATATGATTTTTCTACATCTTTTATTTTACAATTTATGAAAAATATTGATTGTCAAAAGAAAAATATTATAAATAATTTATATTAAATTCTTTACTTAAAAATAAAATTAAAAAATAATTATAAATTAATAATAGCTGCAAAAATCTTAAATTTACTAAACAAATTTCTTAAATTTATATAATCTATTTAAAAAAGATACTAAATTAATATGAATATGTAATTAAAAAAATGAAACATATATATTATATATATTAAATGATGATCACTTAATAATAGTAAGTTTTTAAATTCATATTAAAATATTTTAAAATTTAGATTCATTTTAAAATATTTAAAAAATATATATATATATATTATCATAAATATTTAAAAATAATATATATTTATATTATAACATATACTATATTGTCTATAATAAATTTTTAAAAGACTTATATATAAGATTTTATAAAAATATACATGTCATTTCATATGATCTAAAAAAATTCAAAAATTCAAAACTCTCATACACAGTTAAAAAGTGTAAAAATGACCATTAGACCATCAAATTACAGGGCCTTAGCTCATGCCTCACATATCAATGCACATTCTGATTAAAAAAACTGAAGGCGAATGAAAAATGTTAAAACATTTTTAAAAACTGAGAAAATATTTTTAAAACATTTGTAGTTGTTGTTTCTTTCGATACAGTCTTCATTCAATCTATATTACAGAAGTTCTTTTATTCTGTAGAAGCCAGACTGATGGAGTAAAACAACAGAGGATCATTTTCATTGTGCTGCAGTTGACAGAGGACTGTAAACAAGTTAAGAATAACTGTATAAAAAAGAATAGAAAAAGGGAGCTGGATGCTAAAACCTACCTTTTTACAATGGAATAATAGAAGAAAAAATGTCTTTTTAAAAAGAAGAAATTTTCTAGAAGAACATAAAGATAATAAATCCATTCCAACATAGAAAGTTACAATATTCAATAATGAAATCATTGGGTTTATGGTGGAAACCCTTGTTGAAGGGAAAAAATAAAAATCCAAAGTAAAAGAATTTTTACCACAAATCACGCCAAGGTCGAAAATAGAAAGTGAAAAAGAAATTATGAAGAGAAAAATAACTCTTCAACAATTTTACAGGATGCAAAATCAATTAAACAAATGATGTCAATAAAGAAGTGTTAGTGAACAGATTTGTCCTTTGAGAAAAAATACAAAGAATGACTCAAAATTCCCAAACAAAAGAACAAATTCCACCAATAGTTGAAGAAGTTATCATTGATTTGATAACATTCCTCTAAATTGATAGGTACAACTCCCTCTTAACAGATATGTAATGAGTAAAATATTGATATCCTTTTCACCAGAAAGCAATAAAGGTGCTAACATCTACCCATAGCCATGCAAGTAGACACAGAAATATTGAACATTAAAAAAGAGGTGAATGCTAGAAAATGATACAAGGCCCACTTACCTCACACTCACAGATGATAACTAAAGAGATGAAGAGTACATATTCTTCTCAATAGATGACTCAATCTGAAATGAAAGTTTCAGAATCAAACACATGCACAACTGATATGACAAAAATGATGTTGAAAGTTAACCATAATGAGACACAGCTCAATATCATCTTAAAGAAAATAATGATAAATTCAAAGATTAAAAAAAATTTCCTTGCTCTTCCAATATCAAAATGTGAGTTCACAGACTCAGATTTATGTACATTACTACTGCATTGAAAAGAAAAGAAATGCTCTTCCTACTACAATCAGAAGTAGAAAAATCCTCCCTCTCTCCTATAGCTCATAGACTTTCAGAAAGAAGAAAAACCAAATCCTTCTTTGGAAAATCTTCCCTTAAATAATATTTGGCACATCCCCTAACTGAATCTTGACAATATTATTAATATATCCTCTTTCCCACGTAGCTCTTTTCAGTTAAAATAACGGATTCTTGAAAAGGTTTTAATTATTCCCTCTAATTCCTTCTTGGGCCCCATATCCTTATAAACATTGGGATAAAACATTTATAATGAGAATGTTTTCCAAAATAAAATGACAGGTGGCACTTTTTTGCATGTTGTAGCCATAATTAAATTTGATCAACAAACCCAAGTATCTCTCAATCAACATTATTGTCATTGAATTTTTTGTACTTTTTTATTTGTATCTTGCAAACTTGATACAATTTTGGTAATCCCTCGAGTAAAGATTTAGAAAATTAGGTTTCCTAAATCATACACAAATTTAAGAATGATCCAACAAATTGAAATAGAAAGTTATGCCCCTCAAACAGAGACTAATTTTTCTGTCAGAAAAACAAATCATAAAATATGTTTAGTTTTATAGACCTGTATTTTGTTATTCATATCTTCTAACTTTTGAAATCTCTTCGGTGAGGATTTAGAAGACTAATTTTTTCAAAACATATATAAAAAATAAGCTAAATCCAAAGGTTAAATTTAGAGATATTTCTCCCGCACTAAGATAATTTTTTTGAGATAGTCATGCACTCGTTTTATAAGAAATCAATAGTTTTAAACTTCTGACATTGAACCTGAATGAACCAATGAACCGTATTGAACCCGATTGAACCTGAACCTTTGAACTTGATTTTAATCCTTTTGCAACCATTGTGAACCATTTTGAACCATTCGTACCTTTCTAAACCTAATTGAACTTGTCTAAACCACTTCGAGCCAGTATAAACCCCGTTGAACCTAATCATACCTATTTGAACTACATTGAACTGGGATGAACAACTTTAAACCTATTGAACCCTGCCAAAACTATTGAACTCTTCAAAATAACTTTCCTTAATCTCCTTTTCCTCTACATTCTCATGTATTGGTTTGAATTGTGATTTCAAACTATTGAACTATTGAACTTGTGTGAACCCGCTTGAACCCTATTGAACCTGTATGAACGAAACTGAACCATCTCAAACCATATTGAACCAAAATGTAGCTATTTGAACCACTTCAAACTTATTTGAACTATATTGAATCAGTTCAAGGGGGTTTAGGTCTATGCTTCCACTTATCAATATTTAACATGCATATTTGGAGAGAAAGTGTTTTCCAAAGCATGGTTTGCAAGAGGTAGAAATCTAATTTTAAAATTTTAAATCAGAGACCATTAGTGGGCAAACAACTGGCTCTACTAGGGGACTAGTTTTGAAGGAAAGCATATAACTTTCAGTATCTATGGTTAAAATAATAGTGCCAAGACCAATTGGGAAATAGAGTCACAATATAGAGAACATGGATATGCTTCTAGAGATGGTGGAGGGGAGTAGGGATGAGGAAAAAAGCCAAAAATAACACCACTAAAATTGAACTACACACATCAAAAACTTATTTACAAGTATATACATAGGTAGGAAGATCCTCCCCCAAGAAGAAGACAAGAAAGACTCACACATAAGCATTGATTGGTTAGCTAGAGTATGAACCATTTTGGTATAGAGAAATGTGCTTGAATGGAGTAGTCCAAGACCAGTGCTCTTTGATGACTTCCTTGGTGCTGAATGCCAAACTGATAGTGTGCAAGAATTTGGAAACTATACAATCATTCCTGAAGAGCCAAATCTCATCATAAACTTCTAATTTTTTCCAGGCCTTTTGTAAATCACTTCTCAAATGATTTTTAAGTTCTAGCTGAAACAAATGATGCTCGGGAATATCTAGGAAAAGAGCTGAATTGACTATAGAAGAGTCTTTGATTTTTGGATCTCTCATGTGAACTTTCTACTATGAATTGATGCACCAATTCTTCCAAAGGTAGAGGAGAGGAGAGAGTTGCAAGGGGCTGAAAAATATAGGAACATTTTTCTTTTTTTTCAAGACTATCATTCTTTTTACATTCAAGAGCCCTTTCTTGTGCATATTCCATTCTAACAATTCTTTCTTCCTCGCATGCTTGTTCTTCTTCTTTTGGTTCTTTCATAGGATATATCTTCTTGATAAGGACAACACCATAGAAGGATTTTATAAATCCTACTTCCCTTGCCAAGTCTTATACAACTTCTCCGATTGGGTTTTCTTTAAATGGCATTATAAAGAGAAATATAATTCTGATATCTTCACTTTTTCCTGGAACCAAACTTTCCAAAACTTCAGGATATCTTTGAAATACCTCATGGTATTCATCTTTAATAGAGTTTCCAACCTCCATCCTTGGGGAGGCACCTTCAAATTTATGATAAAAAGAGAGCACTGGGACTTCGATTGCTTTCCCCAATAGAGTCGCCAAAAATCCATTACTGAACATATCTATCCTTCAAGAAGAAATGCAAAGAATGAATCAAAATGTCTAAACAAAAGAACAAATTCCTCCAATAGTTGGAGAGTTTATCATTAAGTTGATAACTTTCCTCTGAATTGAGAGGTACAACTCCCTCTTAAGGAATATGCAATGAATACAGTACTGATATGCTTTTCACCGGAAAGCAATAAAAGTGCTAATATCTACCCATAGCCATGAAAGTAGACACTGTTAGAGTAATAAAGTGTTTACTAATTAATTGAATCATATTGATTTAATTATTCAGCCACTTATTACCTCTTTCGGCTTAAGCTAAACTTTAGGCATATAATAATTACTTATCTTTATTAATTATTATCATGCAACCTAGGGTTTTACCTTTTTAGGGTTTCTGATCTCCTTTTATAAGGATTGATCTCCTCTTGTTTTGTAACCTTTTATGACATTTCATTATTGATTGCAACTTTTGTTTTTGCACATCAAGGATTTCTCCTCTCTCATGGATCCTTGTGTTCAGGCCTCCATAGCTGTTTGCTTCTCTCTCTTTCTATAAAAGGTGTTTGCATGAAGGTGTTCTTGGGAGCTATGGATTTTTTTCATCAAATCCTTCGTGGTATCAGAGCCTTAGATATGCTTGCCCGTGTCCTCTTCCTGAGAGATTCGATCGTGTTCGTCAGATTTGCATTTTCAAAGGGTTTCTTGTCAGATCTGGGGGGACCTATTTTTTTGGTCATCTTGGCTTCAAATGGACCACACAATTGCATTCAAAGCATCCAAGAACCCTAAGATCTATATAAAGTTTGTCCATTTTGGACACAGTTGGAATCTATTAGAATTTTTTTTTGCAATCGGCCCCAGCACGAATCCTAAAGTGATCACTAATTTTTGAAGCACTTCTAGGCCAAACAGACCTCACGGTCGCATTTAGAAGGCCTGAGATAGTTAAAAATCATATAAGACTTGTCGATTTTGGACAAGTTGCCCTCTGAGGCAAATGTTTTTTGTCTACCAGGGCCGTACGACCCTAGCATGCAACCCGAGGTGCACGATTTTTAAAAAAAAATTATAAAAAACTATTTTGGGGTGGCCACTCAGGTGCCACCCAGTGGCCACCAGGGAACCACCTTGCAGCCTCTGCAGAGCAGCTAGCAGCCAAAGGAGCCACTGCCAAGCCACCACCGGTGGAGCCCAGCCCTTGCGGCCTCTGCTTAGCTCCGCGGCCGCCGCCGCCGCCTCCCCGTTGCCCCTTCCACCCCCACCACAGTCCCTACGCTAGCCACCACTGCTGGAGGCCCTACCAGTGCCTCTGCTGCGGTCTCCGCTCACCCAGTGCTACCGCCGCCGCCACCAGAGCTCCCCTCTCTGCCCGGTCCGCTACCACCTCCGTTGGCCTACTCCACCATCCTCTGCCAGCCCCATCGTCACCCATGTGACCAGTGGCCAAAATTTTTAAGCCCTCGAGGACTTTGAGCCATGATGGCCATTTGGCCGTCAAATTTAGGCTCAGGATCTGCTAACATCAGCAGAGATTTCCATTTTTTTTGGATTTTTAAGGGTACGTGGGCCTTTTTTTGCAATATCTCGGGCATATGGGATCATAATTGGGCATGCGATATATCATCGTAAAGCTGGTTCCGAGCCTGATCCAAATTTTCTAGTATGGTTTTGTGACTTTTCCATTTTGATGCTATTTTTTTTGTCAAAGTCAGACGTTCTTTGTGATCATGGCATTTCAGACCTCCTGCATTCCGGGATCCATTTCTCTTGCATCCGGCCTCTGTTTTTGGCAAATGATATATTTCTAAAAATCTCTTTCGAATATTTTATCAGATCTGATAGTTTCATGTGGTTTCTTGTCCTTTTTCTAACATCACCCATCCTCAAATCCTTGCAGACACCTTCTTTGGGCCCTCCAGCGCAGCTATTGGTTGTTTGCTCATATCTTGAGCATACGGTGTGGAAATTTGGCAAACAAGATATTGTTGGAAAGCTGATTTAGACCTCTTTCCAGATTTGGAGGTTATTTTTTTTGGTTTTATTTTTCTAATGGTTTTTTTCTCTGTCAAATCCAGATCTTCAGTTTTGCATTCCGCGAGCTTTATCTTACACATTCAGACTCTTTTTTGCAGTCTGGTGGATATCTTGGTTGTTTCAGGTCTTGGGATCTCTTCCCTTTGAGGGATTACTTATCTTAGGTTGTTCTTTTGGTTCAGAAGCCTTTGAAATTCTTGAGGAGTGTATTCTTCACTTTTGGAGCATTCTTTTATGCAGACACATTGAGATAAAGTGCCATTCTATTACTTTGATGGGATCTTGCACATGTTCATGCTATTTGTACTCGCACTCCATTATAAAGTGATAGGGGGGTTTTGATGTTTGCCTTTGTTTTCCATCTTCTTTTGTCATGTGAGAATTCCTCCAATGACATTAGCCTCAGGTATCTTTATTTGTGTTTGTACTCTCTCTGCACATTCGATGTTTCAAATTCATCTTCATCATGCAGTTCATATTGGATGATCTTTTCAGTGTACCTGTCATTACTCCCTTGTCAGTAGTATGGGGGGGTTTCTACTGTTGGTTCTACTGCTACCTTGGTTTGATTGTGTGAGCTATGTATTTAGTATTTGATCCTATGTACTAGGCGATTGCAGTGGCTGGGTACCTATGCATTCTAGTGAGATGGATCATTTACCATATAGACACTCTTTTCTTTCCTATTTTTGGATGTACTCTTCTAGCTTTGATTGATTTTCTCTTCAGGCTTTTGGTGTTTATGCCATCTGTATCTTTGAGTTCAGGTGTTTGCCTTTGTTTGCCTCCTCATTCAAGTAGTGTTATTTGAGGGCACTCATGCAAATTACAGTCTTCTCTACCTGGTCATATTTCTGTGGAGGATCTTCAGATCATCAATTTCTTCTTGACAGAGTTTGCAGTTTCATGCTTCAGTGATGTTGTACATTTTCATCTTTGTTCCTATTTTTTGGAACATTCCTAGTTTTGGAGGCTTCTTCATTCCTTCAGATTAGTCTTTGTCTCTTTTTTGAGTAGAGTTTTTCCCATGTGGTTTTCTCTATTTCTCCATTTTTTAGAGACTCTCTTTTTTACTTGGGTACCTAATCAGGCCTTTGTTGCTAGGACCCATTTGCTTTCAGTAGTTCCTTCTAGGTTTTTAGCTTCTCCCAAAGTTTATCTTAAGGGGGGTTGTTAGAGTAATAAAGTGTTTACTGATTAATTGAATCATATTGATTTAATTATTTAGTCACTTATTACCTCTTTCGACTTAAGCTAAACTTTAAGCATATAATAATTAATTATCTTTATTAATTATTATCATGTAACCTAGGGTTTTACCTTTTTAGGGTTTCTGATCTCGTTTTATAAGGATTGATCTCCTCTTGTTTTGTAACCTTTTCTGACATTTCATTATTGATTGCAACTTTTTTTTTTCACATCAAGGATTTCTCCTCTTTCATGGATCAATGCGTTCAGGCCTCCATAGCTATTTGCTTCTCTCCCTTTCTGTGATAGGTGTTTGCATGCAAGTGTTCTTGGGAGCTGTGGGTTGTTTTTGATCAACTCCTTTAGACACAAACATACTGAACATTCAAAAAGAGGTGAATTTCATAAAATGATACAAGGCCCACTTCTCTCACACTCACAAATGATAACTAAAGAGATGAAGAGTACACATTCTTCTCAATAGATGACTCAATCTGAAATTAAAGTTTCAGAATAAAACACATGCACAACTGATATGACAAAAATGGTGTTGAAAGTTAATTATAATGAGACACAACTCAATATCATTTAAAGAAAACAATGATAAATTCAAATATTCAAAAATGTTTCCTTGTTCTTCCAATATCAAAATGTGAGTTCATAGAATCATATTTATGTACATTATTATTACATTGAAAATAAAATATATGCTCTTCATGCTACGATCAAAAATAAAAAAAATCCTCCCTCTCCTATAGCTCACAGACTTTCGAAAAGAAGTAGAACTGAACCCTTATTATTTGCAAAAGAATTCCTTAGATAACAGTTTGCACATCCCCTAACTGAATCATGAAAAGATTATTAATATGATCAAATGAATATTTCAATAATGATCAATAATCAAATAGAATTTATAATTACAAAGTAGGAGTGCATGAATATATAAGCAATGTGATAAGACTACATTATAAGGAGATGATAAGCTATCAACCACACTAGGTGGAATCACATGTCCACCAAAGGTAGATCATCCTCCATTATACATCAAAGTATGTGCAACAATGAGAGGATGATAATGTGATAAGAGCACTTAAGGTGGATCTCACACACAAAGAGGTATGAGATGACAACTATCACCATGTAAAGTGGAATTTATCCTAACCATGTGCTAAAATGAAATGCAAACTCCTAGGTGTCTCAATGAAAACTAATATGCAAATGTATTATCCTGAGTAAACATAAGTAAAGAGTAATTAGTAAATACTTAATTACACCAACACCCCCCCTTAAGTGAAACTTAGGGGAATACACTTACGCTCATAATGCTAGATGAAAATGCAAGATGGGTCACGACTACTAGCCCATGTTAGGTACCCATGTACAAAATGAAAGAGCAATGCAATGGAATCTTTCATAAAGTGAAGAAAGAGGGAAACCCTCATGGGGAAAACCCTCCCCCAAAAAGAGAGATGAAAAACAAGATGATCCCTCTGGATGGAATAAGAAGACCCCCCCCCCCCCATTATGACATACATCATGTATATACAATAGAGAAGTATGAGAAGGAAAAAACCCCATATGAGGAATCCCCCCTAAGAGAGAAGTAGTAGAAGAACAGAGATAAGGTAGCTCCCCTCCCCTCAATGTCAAATGCCCATCATTGATAGCTGCTCTAGGATGAATGTAGAAGCTATTCCATGAATGTCGAACAACGTTCCTTCCCTTAGGAAGAAACAAAGCCATAGGTGTGTATAATATGTCTCCCCAATTTGTAGGAAGAAACCTCAAGATGAATGATGTCTCTGAAAACTGCTTAACTATTTATGTGTCAATGCTGAAGGCTTCCCCTTTCAAAATTGTTGAAAAGAACAAGTTAGAATGAAGCAAGGATGGATGTAGAATATAGGTCCCAAAGAACCAAGTGTCTTCTCTAATGATAAAGAGACCTCCTAAAACTATTGTACATAAGGATCCATAATCACATCAACCTTGGAAGACTGATCATGTAGAGAATGGACATGAGGGTTAGAGTGTTCCCTCACAATAAATAAAGAAGTATTGTCCCCATCAAAGAGAAGATGTATATCATCAATGATGTCTCCCATGTCTACAATGTAGGACTCCACAAACAAACTTTCAATGTCTATCAATTAGTCATTCCCTGATGTTGTAATAGGAAGATGAGTTGTACCCTATTTTGTTGAATCAAATGGACCTATCACTATAGTAATGTATGCATGTGGAATGTATTGATGTTGTGACCTTGTCCTGTGACTATCTTAAGAATCCCCCACAAGTGAACCTACTAAATCAAGAGTCTGTCTAACCCAATGAGGTCTAGTGGAAGATGATGATGAAGGAGTATCCTCAACCTTAAGTTGAATATGAAAAGGTATAATCCCGCATATAGGGTTTGAGGTAGATGAACCATATGAATCACTGCCACTATTATCACTATTAGTTTCTACAATGTGTGAAGCATGGAGAGGAGAAGAGGATAAGCTAGGTGAACTCTCCTCAAAGTGAATATTCATCTCTATGAGAATCTCACGAGTCTCAGGATCTATAAGTTTATATGCCTTAGCACTTTCTTCATATCCAATTAATGTACAAGGCCTTGGTGGAGGTTCCTTGCATTTTCATGAAGATATGTTTTCCCATGTTGGAAAACCAAATACTGTGATCTGTTTCATAACCAATTTTCTTCTACACCATTCCTCAAAAGGAGTCATTCCATCTAAGGCATTATGAGGAGATCTATTAAGGATGTGATTGGAAAAACTTAGAGCTTCTACCACAAGTGATGGATCAAGAGACTTGGCTTGAATCATGCAACTTGTCATATCCTTAAGAGTTATAATCTTCATTTCTGTAACTCTTGTCTATTGAGGACTAAATGCAACTAGATTCTAAAGATCAATACTCTAAAGTTCACACATGTCTCTAAGTCTTGAGTTCACATATCCCATTCCATTATCTACATGAAGAACCTTGATGACTTTAATTGATTGCTTCTCAACATGACTCTTGAAGGTTAGAAAATTATCAAAAACTTCATTCTTGTGATCAAGAAAGTAGACCCATATGTAGCGGGAAAAGTCATCAATAAAAGTGAGGACATAGTGACCCTTGTTGATTGATGTCACTAGATAGGGGCCTGCAAGAACACTATGAACCAACTCAAGAACAACTGATGCTCTCCAAGACTTTCCTTTTTCAAACTTCTCTTCAAGATGCATATCCATTGAACAAGTTGAACACTCACCTTTAGAAAATTTTATTGTAGGTAGACCTTTGACCATTTGTTTAGAGTAGCTAAGTTGCTGAAGATAGTAGAAATCAAGATGTCCAAACTGCTCATGCCATAATTTAATTTTTGATGGAGTATGTATCAACAAGGCTTGTGAAGGAGACTTAGGCACAAAGTGGGAGAAATAATAAAGCTTTGTGCCATGATTATCTTTCCCCACTACAACCAATGAATCATCCTTAAGATTTCACACCATGACTGAATCGGGAAGGAACTCAACTTTATTTCCACCTCCATAGTTAGTGATTTGGTAAATTGAAAGGAGATTGGTGCTAAGGTTGGGAACACAAAGAACATCCTTGAAATCTCCATTTTCCACCTCAACTAGTCCTTTCCCTTCAAATTTTACTTGTGTATCATTCTGTACAAATATGTGAGGTACCTTAGATAACTCCAATGAATAAAATTTCCCCTTTGAAGCACCCATATGATGTGTGGCACCCGAGTCAAGAATCCAATCCTTTGAAGAACTTGAAATTTTCATAAATGCTTGACTTTTTCCCTTTAAAGTGGATGGAGATGAATCCTTGGAAACATTTAGCACATTGATTTTGTTCTTCTTGAGTAAGTTTTCCAACTCATCAATTTTCTTAGTCTTACAATGATGCTCATCATTATTTGGTTTCTTGCAATATGCACAAAATAGTTTATCCTTCTTGTTGTTGTTTCCCTTCTTATTGAAAGAAGAATTTCCTTGTTGTGAGGAGGAAGATTGTTGTGTCTCTAATTGTGATTTTGGCTTCTACTTCTTCTTGTTATTGTTGAAACTTTTTCCACCTTGATGTCTTTGGTTCTCATTATTAGCCACAAATGCCATAGACTTTGAAGACTTGAAAATACCCATATCCATCAACTTTGACTATTCCAACATCAACATTTTTGCAAATGCATCAAATGAGGGCTTAGTGAAAGCACTTCCCATGGTCAACTTGTTGAACATGACAACACTCACAAGTTGACCAAAAGAAACCATAGAACATTTGACATTTATGATAATACATTATAGATTCATCCCTACACATGTATAAACATGATTATAACACTTAACAAAGTAATTTGAAATCGCACACTTAATATTTCAGCTGCATAACTATGACAATAGCCTCATAGGATGGAGTGCAAAATCAACAAATGATATGAATAGTTTTTTTTCCAGAGCATATGTGCCCCAATTTTGAGGCTATATGTGTTGGAGTAGACACTGACATGAATGAGGATGGTTCAACGTCTCATTCATGTACACATTATAGGGGTAGATGCCATGCATTCACTGCTAATGATGCAACCCTCACAGATGACTTGATCATGATGGTATTTTATAAAGAGAAAAGATAGGTCTATTTATTTATGTTTTGTCATTTTATAATTAATCACCTAAATCTTATAAAAGTAAATAAAAATTTATTTAGAGAATAATTTAAATTGATACATGAATAATATGCATTGTAGGGTGTAGTAGGCGATACGAGCACACCACAAAGTGTTCATTTGAGTAGTTGTATACGTACATGTGTACCTTCAACACCTGAGGTAATATTTTTAAAATATTCCTTAAAATAGAATAATATGTATTTTTCAATATATATTTTGTTAATATATGCATATTTATTTGGTATTTTATAGGTCTTGTCAGTTGCTCAAAATTATGAACTTGATTATATCACCCTTTCTGCCATTGGCATTGGCTTTGAAAGATTTGCAGTATAATATTTTGCACATCTCTTGTTTAGAATTTTAGTTGAACCCATGCGGTATCTTATTTGTTTCTCTTATGTTAAATTTTTTTCTAGGGTACCCCACATGAGTGGAGGACACTGGGAAAGAGAAAGAAATCCTCGAGGACACCCAAACAACAAAAGGTAATTCAATAGAATTTAAGTTTATTTGTTGAAATGTATTATTCATGATTAAACATGTACTTGTAACCTATATTGATGAATGCACCTGGCTTATTTGTTCTATATATAGAAACAATTAGGTTTTATAGAATTAATGAATGCACCCGATGTCGCTGATGTTTAGGAGAGAGAAATCATTCTAAATCTATTAGAAATCCTTCCTCTATGACTATGAAATATGTTATGATTGTTCATACAAGAATTGGTTGTAGCTACCTCATTAGTGGTGATGCCTCCTAAGAGTACATGAGAGCCATCTCAGGTTCCAATATGCATTTTTTTTATATACATGTTAAACATATGCATTTAGATATGAGTACATGCATTTTTATTTTTTTAGTGTTTCCTAACATATATGTTATTAACTTGTATTGATTTTATTTTACCTATTACTATAACCCTCTTCACAACCTCCCATGGATCCTCTTCCTTTAAATTTTGTTAGGAGTCCAACTCGCGCAAGATGGGGACCATCAACTTTAGAGAACGATCCAATTGTAGAAGAAAGAGATGAGGTAACCAACAATTCAACTACCAAAAAATTACAATCTAGTATTTAGTTATTTTGATATTATTTTGAGAAAATATATCTGATTTAGCATTTGAATTATTCTTGTGCAGAAACCTAGTGAGTGACCTACTACTTTGAAGAGGCTCAATTTCGATGATCCAGTAGAGTCATAGATATTGATAGAGATATACAGATCTAGTTTTGGTTACTAAATAACCAAAATTTGTATATGTTTGACACTTTTATTAAATATATCAACCTTCACATAGTTGATGCCATTTTTTTGTAACTCTATTATTGATTTGGGATGTATGCCATTTTTTTACATGTATAGAATTATTGTTTATTTTGATATATATGAAACTTGATATTCAATCCAATTTGTTAATTTTGTGTTCATTTGTTAATTGTTAGTATGTAAATATTCTTGTGTGTATGTACTAATGTGTAGGATTTATGCCTTAAGTATATTCATGTGTATTCAAGTGCATTTTTCATTACCTAAATTCATGTATATGGGCTATGCGCATGACTTAAGTGAATTCATGTGTATGCTTCAATAATCTATGTGCTACATGTATGCTTCATGACGTGAGAAAATTTATGTGTACGCTTTATGTGCTATGTGTGTTCACATGTGTAATTCATCATTTAAGTGAATTCATGCTTTATGTGCTGCATTGTATTCATGTGTATCCTTCATACGTTACGAGTATTTTATTTGGCTAAATAAAAATCATGGTTTATGTATTATTTACATGCATGCTTCATTAGTGTATACAAACAATGTGTGTGGATATCTAAATGTGTGATTCATGCCTTGAGAATATGATCACTATGAGTGTTTTTTTGTATGATTCATGCCTTACATGTATTTGTGGGTACCCTTCGTGCTTTGAAGGTTATCTTGAAATGTGACCATCCTAAGAACTCAAAATGTGAATTAGTAGTCTATTATTGAACCTTTGACCAGATTTGAACATGTAGTCTTTATTACAAACCAAAGTGGTCCATAGGACCCTAAAAAATTTAGGACACATAGGACCCAACCTACCCTGCTAGTGATGTCCCTTGTATAACAAACTTGGAGCAGCAACATTTTTTCATTGTGGGCACAAACCGATACTTAGACGATCATGTCAAGTTGGGTAGGTTTACCCTAGGAATGGTCCCACTTTGCCTCTTGAGCCGACATACCCAATGGTGCTTAGTGCACCTTGGGGACACTTTGGTCTGGCATGGTCATGAATATTCTAGTGACTACGTGGGTGAAATGAGATTGTCAGTAGCATTTACCCGCCCAACAAGAGCTAATGGCATAGACTGTTCAGTGCCAAATTAAATAGTTTGGAAGAAATTCAGTGGTGCCCAATATAGAATCTCCCAGAATGGAGAGAGGTTATTTTAGGCCTTAGAAACATGGTCCTATAGAATTTAATGGTTCACCAATACCTCTCATGGGGTCTAAGAGAGAAGCCTCAAAAGATCATTGCCTTATCGTGCTTAGTGCACCTTGCGAACACTTTGGTTTGGCATGGTCGCGAACATTCTAGTGACTCCGTGGGAAAAATGAGGTTGTTAGTAGCATTTAATCTCCTGACAAGAGATAATGGCATAGACCATTTGGTGCTAGGCTGAACGATTTGGAAGAAACCCCATGGTAAAACTTTCAATTGAGCCTCACTGCAAGTTTTGGCATCAAGCGAGATTGACATGTAAAATTAAAAAATAAATAAATATCTGAGAATGGATAAAGGTTATTATAGGACTTAGAAACATGGTCCTATAACAACTAATGGTTCACAGATACCTCTCAGGGGGTCCAAGATATGAGCTTCAAAATATTGCTTCCCAATTATGCTTAGTGCACCTTGGGGACACTTTGGTCTGGCATGGTCGTGAACGTTCTAGTGACTTAGTGGGAGGAATGAGGTTATCAATAGTGTTTACCCACCCAACCTGAGATAATGGCATAGACTGTTTGGTCCCAGGATGAATGGTTTGGAAGTAACCCAGTAGTGCAACTTTTAATTGAGCCTCACTACAAGTTTTGGTGTCAAGCGAGATTGGCATGCCAAATTCAAAAAAATTCAAATCTCCCAATATAGAGAGAGGTTATTTTAGGCCTCAAAAACATGGTCATGTAGCATCTAATGGTTCACCAATATGTTTTATGGGGTTTGAGATACGAGTCTTGAAAGATCGTCGTCCAATCATGCTTAGTGCACCTTGGGGACACTTTGGTCTAACATGGTCACGAGCGTTCTAGTGACTCAGTGGGAGGAATGAGGTTGTCACTAGTGTTTAACTGTCCAACCGGAGCTGATGTTGTAGACCGTTCAGTTCCATGATAAATGGTTTGGAAGAAACCCAGTGGTGCAACTTTCAACTGAGCCTCACTATAAGTTTTGGCATTAAGCGAGATTGACATGCCAAATTCAAAAAAATTAAATCTTCCACAATGGAGAGAGGTTATTGTAGGCCTCAAAAATATAGTCCTATAGAATTTGATGGTTTTTTGATACCTCTCATGGGGTCTAATATATGATCCTTGAAAGATCACTACCCAATAGTGCTTAGTGCACCTTGGGGACACTTTGGTCATGCATGGTTGTGAACGTTCTAGTGAGTAAGTGGGAGGAATGGGGTTGTCACTAGCATTTACCCACCAAACCAGATCTAATGGCATAGACCATTCGGTGCCAAGATGAATGGTTTGGAAGTAACCTAGTGGTGCAACTTTCAATTGAGCCTCACTGCAAGTTTTGGCATCATGCGAGATTGGCATGCCAAATTCAAACAAATTCAAATCTCCTAAAATGGAGAGAGGTTAATGTAGGCCTTAGAAACATGGTCTTGTAGCATCTAATGATTTTCTAATATCTCTCACAGGGTTCAAGATACGAGCCTCGAAAGATCATTTCCCAATCATCCTTAGTGCACCTTGGGGACACTTTGGTCTGGCATGGTCACAAACGTTCTAGTGACTAAGTGGGAGGAATGGGGTTGTCACTAGTGTTTACCCACCCAACCAGAGCTAATGGCATAGCCAATGGTGCAATTTTCAACTTAGCCTCATTGCAAGTTTTAGCGTCAAGCAAGATTGGCATGCCAAATTCAAACAAAATTCAAATATCCTAGAACAGAGAGAGGTTATTGTAGACCTCAGAAACACATTCTTGTAGCATCTTAGAGTTTTTGTATACCTCTCATGAGGTCCGATATACGAGCCTAAAATGATTGTTTCCCAATCATGCTTAGTGCACCTTGGGGACACTTTGGTCCTGCATGGTCGTAAACCTTCTAGTGACTCTGTGGGAAAAATGGGGTTGTCACTAGTGTCTACGTGCGCAATGGGAGCTAATGGCATAGACCGTTCGGTGCCAAGATGCAATCCTTCAATGCTATCCCTTAACCCTAGGGAATTACCATTTTACTTTGGACACATTTGATCAATTTTGACTCAATCATACCAAGTATTACATCATTTGACAATACAAATGTACGTAGCATTAAGATAATACAATAGTAAGAATACAAAACTAAGATGATACAAATATAAGGATACAAAATTCTTCATAAGGAATGACAATTTTTTCACTTTACATGGCATTAAGATGAAACAAATGTAAGGATACAAAATTAAATATGTATTTATAATCAAATGACCTACAAATAAGGATATGCAAAATGTGGGCTCTTAATATTTGCAAATCAGCCTCACGGGCACTTTTATATTTCAAATTTTGCATCTAACATGCATGATGAAACTCATTATTGTTTATATATACAAAATTTTGCATCTAAATATGCACATTACAATCAAATGTTATTTTTATATACAAAATTTGGCATCTAAATATGCACATTATAGCTCATATGCACATAAAATCATATACAAATAGTTAAAGTCATTCTACCATATTGTAGAATCATTCATCTTTATGGCCCAAAATCAATCAACTAAACCTTTTGGATCAGCTCTAACCCTTATTGTGTCAAGTATTGCCTCATGGCCAAATTCATGAACTTTCCACAGATTCTTGTTAAGAGGTCTACCATGATATTTAATCAATTGAATATTTGTTGCAACAACAAGTTTAGAGTAATGAAGAATATGTCTATGTGTCTCAAAATCCTCAAACAATGAAGCATTAGAATTCTTGATAGGGTACCTATATTTTATTATAAACATAAGTTAATGCCAATATCAATATAAAGTGTAATAAATTGAGTTTAAGAGGTCTCAATACAACTTGACACAACAGAGGTACCTTCTAAGACATGTATCTGTCACAAAAATAGAACATATTGGGTACTCAATACTTTGTCCATCACTGACTGTAGTTGTCAATTTCATTTTGGGCCTAATACAATCACATAAAAACTAATTTATTCCTTCTTCATTTTTCTCATTTGCAATGACTGCATACATGACCTACAGTTTGGAAAAATCTATCTATCTCTCTCTCAACTTTATCTTTCCTCTCTCCTATCTCTCTCTCTATCACCTAGAGAGAGAGAAGAGAGGAGAGAAAGGTAGAGAGGAGAGAGAAATGTGAGAGAGAGAGGGGAGAAAGAAAGAGAGAGAGAGAGAGAGAGAGAGAGAGAGAGAGAGAGAGAGAGAGAGAGAGGTCATGAGGACCCCTAGGAAGTCCCCATGACCCCTTTTGACATATTTAAAAGAATAAGTCTGTCTAAAGGGGTAGTACGACCCCTAAGGACACACTTGAGGGTTCCAATGTGTCAAAAGGGTTCATGAGGACTTCCTAGGGGTCTTAACGCATGATAAGGCATACTAGGACCCCTGAGAAGTCCCCATGACTCATTTCGACACATTAGAACCCTCAAGTGTGTCCTAATGGGTCCTACGACCCCTTAGGGCACACTTGAGTGTTCCAATGTGTTGAAAGGGGTCATGAGGACTTCCTAGGGGTCCTAACATGTGATAAAGCATACTAGGAACCCTTGGAAGTCCCCATGGCCCCTTTTGACAGATTTGAATGCTCAAGTGTGTCCTAAGGGGTCGTAGGACCCTTTAGGACACACTTGAGGGTTCTAATGTGTCAAAAGGTGTCATGAGAACTTTCTAGGGGTTCTATTATGCCTTATTAAGTGTTAGGACCCCTAGGTAGTCCCCATGACCCCTTTTGACACATTTGAAAGTTGAAGTGTGTCTGAAGGGGTCGTAAGACCCCTCCGGACACACTTGAGGGTTCCAATTTGTCAAAATGGGTCATGGGGACTTCCCAGGGCTCATAGTAAGTTTTATCGTGTGTTAGGACCCCTAGGAAGTCCCCATGATCCCTTTTGACACATTGGAACCCTCAAGTGTGTCCTAAGGGGTTGTAACACACTTGAGGGTTCTAATGTGTCAAAAGGAGTCATGAGAACTTCCTACTAGTCCTAATGTGTGATAAGGCATACAAGGATTCGTGGGAAGTCCCCATGACCCCTTTTGACACATCGAAACCCTCAAGTTTGTCCTAAGGGGTCCTATGACCCCTTAGGACACACTTGAGGGCTCTAATGTGTCAAAAGGAATCATGAGGACTTCCTAGGGGTCCTAATGTGTGATAAGACATACTATGACCCCTAGAAAGTCCCCATGACCCCTTTTGACACATTGGAATGCTCAAGTGTGTCGTAAGGGTTCGTAGGACCCCTTAGGATGCACTTGAGGGTTCTAATGTATCAAGAGGGGTCATGAGGACTTCATAGGGGTCCTAACATGTGATAAGGCATACTAGGACCCCTAGGAAGTCCCCATGACCCCTTTTGACAGATTAGAACTCTCAAGTGTGTCCTCAGGGGTCCAATGACCTCTCAGAACACACTTTAGCATTCAAATGTGTCAAAAGGGGTCATGGGGACTTCCGAGGGGTCCTATTATGCCTTATCATGTGTTAGGACCACTAGGAAGTCCTCATGAACCCTTTCAACACATTGGAACCTTCAAGTGTGTCCTAAGGGGTCATCCCTCAAGTGTGTCCTAAGGGGTCCTATGACCCCTTACGACACACTTGAGGGTTCAAATGTGTCGAAAGGGGTCAAGAGGACTTCCTAGGGGTCCTAACACGTAATAAGACCTAATAGGACCCCTTGGAAGGACCCCTTAGGACACACTTGAGAGTTCCAATGTGTTGAAAGGAGTCATGAGGACTTCCCAGGGGTCCTAATGTGTGATAAGGCATACTAGAACCTCTGGAAAGTCACCATGACCCCTTTTGACTCATTGGAATGCTAAAGTATATCCTAAGGGGTTGTAGGAACCCTTAGGACACACTTGAGGGTTCCAATGTGTCGAAAGGGGTCATGAACACTTCATAAGGGTCCTAATGCATGATAAGGTGTACTAGGGCACCTAGGAAGTCCTCATGACCCCTTCCGACACATTGGAACTGTCAAGTGTGTCCTAAGGGGTCCTATAAACCCTTAGGAAAAACTTGAGCATTCCAATGTGTTAAAAGGGGTCATGAGGACTTCCTAGGTGTCCTAACATGTGATAAGGTGTACTAGGACACCTAAGAAGTCCCCATGACCTCTTTCAACACATTTGAATGCTCAAGTGTGTCCAAAGAGGTCGTAGGACCCCTTAGGACACACTTGAGGCTTCTAAATTGTCGAAAGGGGTCATGTGGACTTCCCAGGGGTCCTAGTATGCCTTATCATGTGTTAGGAGCCCTAGGAAGTCCTCATGACCCCTTTTGACGCACTAGAACCCTCAAGTGTGTCCTACGGGGTCGTAGAACCCCTTAGGACACACTTGAGGGTTTCAATGTGTCGAAAGGGGTCATGAGGACTTCTTAAGGGTTCTAACATGTGATAAGGTGAACTAGGACCCCTGGGAAGTCCCCATGACCCCTTTTGACACATTGGAACCCTCAAGTGTGTCCTAAGTGGTCATATGACCCCTTAGGACACACTTGAGGGTTCCAATGTGTCGAAAGGGGTCATGAGGACTTCCTACAGGTCCTAACACGTGGTAAGGTGTACTAGGAGTCTTGGGAAGTCCCCATGACCCATTTTGACACATTAAAATGCTCAAGTGTGTCCGAAGGGGTCGTAGGACCCCTTAGGACACACTTGAGTGTTCCAATGTGTCAAAAGGGGTCATGTGGACTTCCTAGGGGTTCTAACACGTGATAAGACATACTAGGACCTCTCGGAAGTCCCCATGACCCCTTTTGACACATTGGAAGCCTCAAGTGTGTGCTAAGGGGTCCTACGACCTCTCCAAACACACTTGAGCATTTAGATGTGTCCAAAGAGGTCATGGGGACTTCCTAGGTGTCCTAGTATTCCTTATCACATGTTAGGACTCCTAGGAAGTCCCCATGACACCTTTTGACACATTGGAATGCTCAAGTCTGTCCTAAGGGGTCGTAAGACCCCTTAGGACACACTTGAGGGTTCCAATGTGTCAGAAGGGGTCATGAGGACTTCCTAAGGGTCACGCATTAGGAACCCTAGGAAGTCCTCATGACCCCTTTTGACACATTGAAACCTTCAAGTGTGTTACAACCCCTTACGACACAGTTGAGGGTTCCAATGTGTCAAAAGGGATCATGGGACTTCCTAGGGGTCCTAACACCTGATAAGGTTTACTAGCACCCCTGGGAAGTCCCCATGACCCCTTTTGACAAATTGGAACCCTGAAGTGTGTCCGGAGGGGTCCTACGACCTTGAGGTTTCATGATGCAGGAGCATCCTGGGTGTAAGAGCAATCTTGCATCACCCAAAATATTTCTAGTTTCTTTTTCAATAAGGGTTATCTTGTGTAGAGTTGCTATTTATGGAAACTTTCTATTTTTAGTAAGTTGGTCATACGATCTTGAAATGTTTTGATTTAACATGTGGAGGTTCATCTCAGTCATATAAGCCTGCCAGTAAAGTTTCATTGACAGATCAAGTCTAGCTTTGTAGATATTGAATATTTTTGGTATTGGTAGCAGGGTACAAAAACTTTAAACTCAGTTTTGAAGGCTTTAGAGGCCTTGAATGAGGTCAAAAATTTGGGTGACAGGCATTTGCGCAAATCAAGCCTGTAGAATGTTTCGTGGCTTTTCATATTGTAATTCTAAAATTTGGAATTCCACACTTGTGGAGATAATAAAAGGACCATTTTTTGTTCTTGCATATTGTTGTTGTTTCTCTATTTCTGTTATGTGTTTGTGGTATTAAGGGGAGAACCTTTCATCAAGTGGTTTTAGAGAAAGAGTTCCTAAGTGTGTAAATAGATCACCGACTGTGAGGCAGTTTGCACCAGGACCGTGGGTTAGGTTTTATGTGTAAACTGATTGTAGATTGTGAGGTAATTTGCACTAGGATCATGGTTAGGGTTTCAATGTGCATTACAAAAATGCCTCCACGAAGGGAACGTGGTAGAAGAGCTACTATTGTATCACCTGAGGTTAGGGCACTGCAAAGACAAGTGCAAGCATTCCAAGAGGAGATTCGCAGAGGAATGAATCTTAATGTTAGAAATGAAAGTGAGGATGAAGCCAAAGAAGAAAATTATGTATAAGAAGAAGTTGAAGTTTTCAATCAAGAGGAAGAAAGAATTTTCTAGGCCATTTCCAAGATTTGGAAAAGACCTAAGAGTGAGGTTCCTACATTTTTAGGGAATCTTAACCTAGAAGAATTGATTGACTGGATCAATGACTGTGAAGAATATTTTGAGTATGACGATGTTGAGGATCCTGATAGGGTCAAATTTGTGAAGGCCAGACTAAAAGGTCATGCGAAGATCTGGTGGTAGGAGATTCAGCTGGAGTGAAATAGAAGATAAAAAGATAAAATCACAAGATGGGATCAGATGGTGGATAAATTGAAGCGACAGTTCATTCCTGTTGATTATGAGCTTGACCAACTGAAGAAGATGCAAAGTTTGAAGCAAGTAGGAAAATTTGTTCGGGAGTATACAGAGGAGTTCTATCGAATCCTCATCAGAACAGGCCATGTAGAAGCTGATAAGGAGAAATTTTACCGTTACCTTAATGGGTTGAGGCCGAGCATTCAGGAGTAGTTGAATTTGGTTTGAATGAACAATATTGAAGAAGCATACCAGTTTTCCCTAAAAGTAGAGGAAAATTTGAACAAGAAGATTGAAAGCAGACAAAACGGAAGAGGTCGTAGTGGAAGATCTGGTCGACGATCATATGCTGGCTGAAATGAAGATCCAAAAAATAAGGATGAGGCCAATAGTAGTCAGAATTAGCGAGGAAACAATTCCAATCATTTCCAAGATCAGAATAATAGAGATCAAAGAGCAAGAGGAAGAGGACAAGGATCTAGAAGAGGAGGCTTCTGTGGAATCTATTTTCACTATGGAGAAGAAGGTCATAGGGCATTTGAATGTCCTTAGCACCAAGGAAGAATAGATAGGAGGAATGAAGGCTAGGCCAGAGTTGCACATGTAGATGAAGATGCTAGATCATCAAATTCTGAAGATGCTGAATGAGGAGAAATGTTGATTAACAAAAGAGTCCCATTGAGTGGTGAGAATAAACCTGAGCAAAGGAGGATCCTATTTCGCACTAGCTGCAAATGTGAGGGTAAGTGTTGTGATGTGATCATTGATAGTGGAAGCACTGACAATTTGGTGTCAGAAGAGATGGTGACAAAATTGAAGCTCAAGAGACAAAAACACCCACATCCATACCGGATTGCCTGGGTGCAAGATGACCACAAGGTCATGGTCAACAAAAAATGCCTAGTGAAGTTCAAGATTGGCGGATACCATGATGAGGTACTGTGTGATATCATATCTATGGATGTATGTCATATGTTGTTGGGTAGACCATGGCAGTTTGACAGATGTGTTGTACATGATGGTCATGTGAATACCTATTCCCTGACAAAGGATGGAGTGCAACATAAGCTAAATCCATTGGATGACACAAAAGAAAAGGTATGTGGTAGTGCAAGAGTAACTTTTTTTTATGGAAGAAAATTTCTAGATGGTATGAGGCATGAGCATGTATGTTTTGCTTTAATTCCAAAAGCTGGTAAAGAGGAAGTAGAAGATGTTCCTGTAGAAGTTGCTGATTTGTTGAATGAGTTTCAGGATATTGTATCCAATAATGTGCCTGATGGATTACCACTAGTCAGGAAGATTAGTCATTAGATGGACTTGATCCCAGGAGTGAGTTTTCCGAATAAGGTAGCACACAGAATGACACCTGCAAAAAGTGAGGAGTTGAATAGACAAGTACATGAGTTATTGCAGAAAGGATTGATCCGCGAGAGTCTAAGTCCCTGTGCTATACCAGTGGTATTAGCACCATAGAAGAATGGAGAGTGGAGGATGTGTATAGATTCCAGAGCAATAAACAAGATCACAATCAAGTATAGGTTTCCATTGTGACGAATGGATGATATTATGGATTGTTTGAGTGGAGCTATGTATTTCTCAAAAATAGATCTAAAGAGTGGATATCATCAGATTCCAATCAAAGAAGGAGATGAATGGAAGACTTCCTTCAAGACAAAGGAAGGATTGTATGAGTGGTTAGTCATGCCTTTTGGGCTAACCAATGAACCAAGCACTTTCATGTGGCTCATGAACGAGGTTCTAAAAGAATTTCTGGGTAAGTTTGTCATTGTTTACCTAGATGATATTTTGATCTTTAGTAATACATTGGAGGAGAACCTGATGCATATTCATATGGAATTTGAGAAGCTAAGGGAAGAGAAATTGTTGATTAATTTGAAGAAGTGCAATTTTGTGAAGAAAGAGTTAGTGTATTTGAGATTTGTAGTTTCAGCAGAAGGTCTAAAAATAGACCTAGAGAAGGTACAGGCTATCCTTGAATGGCCTACTCCAAGGAGTGCTACTAAGGTAATATCTTTTCATGGTCTAGCTAGCTTTTATAGAAAGTTTATCAGAAATTTTAGCAGTATTTGTGGACCCTTGACTAAAACAATGAGAGGGGATAGAAAAGAGTTTAAATGGACTAATGGGGTGGAAAAGAGTTTTCAATTGTTGAAACAAAAAGTTACAAAACAACTTGTTTTAGCACTTCCATATTTTAATAAGGTGTTTCAAGTAGATTGTGATGCTAGTGGTATTGCAATAGGAGCTGTTATGAGCCAAGAAGGTAAACCTGTTGCTTATTTCAGTGAGAAGTTAAATGATGCCAAGAGAAAGTATTCTGTTTATGATCAAGAATTTTATGCTATAGTTTAGGCATTCAAGAAGTGGAGACATTATCTACTTCCTAAGGAGTTTGTTTTATATACTGATCATCAAGCTTTGCAATATTTGAATAGTCAAGGAAAGTTGAATGAAAGGCATTTGAAGTGGGTTGAGTTTTTGTAGAGTTATACATTTGTTTTGAAACACAAGAGTGGAAAGTCTAACAGGGTTGCAAATGGTCTTAGTAGAAGGCAACTATTGCTGACAGAAATGCAGATTGAAGTGGTTGGGTTCAAGAAACTCAAGAATTTGTATCCGGAGGATCCTAGTTTTGGTGAAGCTTGGAAAGCTTGTACAGAACCTATTACTCTAGATAGGATGAAATGGCTAGATTTCATCATCCAAGATGATATGCTATTCAGAGGGAGTCAGTTGTGCATTCCATGAAATTCTATGAGGGAGAATCTTATCAAGAGAATCATAGCGGAGGATTGGCTCACAATTTTGGTTGTGATAAACCCTTGCTTTGATTAGTGAGAATTATTATTGGCCACAGTTGTAGCAAGATGCGAAGAAGTTTGTATAGAGTTGCAGAGTATGTAAGATGGTGAAATGAGTGAAGTAGAATATAGGGTTGTATCAGCCATTGCCTATACCAGAGAAGCCTTGGGAGGATATCAGTATGGACTTTGTTCTTGGTTTACTAAGGACTCAGTGGGGACATGATTCAATCTTTATGGTGGTTGATAGATTTTTGAAGATGGCACATTTCATTCACTACAAGAAGACTACTGATGTTGTTCATATAGCAGAATTGTTTTTCAAAGAATTTGTGAGACTACATGGTTTCCCAAAGACCATAGTTTCAGATCAGGACACTAAGTTTGTTGGATATTTTTGGCATACATTGTGGAAAAAGTTGAAGATAGATTTGAAGTTCAGTTCATCACATCATCCACAAACTGATGGACAGATGGAGCTGGTGAATAGGAGTTTGGGGAATTTGCTAAGATGTTTGGTTGGAGATAAGCCAATAGCATGGGATTTGATTTTACCACAGGTAGAATTTGCATATAATAATTATGTCAATAGGAGCACTGGTAAATCACCATTCCAGATTGTATATGGAAGTAGTCCTAGAAATGCATCTAAATTGAGAAAGATAGATAAAGGAGAAATAAGTAGTGCTGAAGCTGAGGATTTTGCAGAACACTTGAAGAACATCCATGAGGAAGTGAGGAAGCACATTACCAAATTGAATGCATAGTATAAGGCTAAGATAGATGAGAAAAGGAGGTATAAGGAATTTCAGGTTGGGGATGAAGTCATGGTTCATTTGCGAAAGGAGCGGTTTCTAGTTGGTACATATAACAAGCTAAAAATGAAGAAGGTTGGACCGTGTAAGATACTGAAGAAGCATGATTCAAGAAATGCATATGAGGTAGAATTGCCTAGTGAGCTGAATATTTCACCAGTGTTTAACATTTTAGATTTGACAGAGTACCATGAAGGAGGTGTTGAACATGAGATCATAGCAGCACACTGGAGTATTCCAACAACCAGTTCAAATACCAAGGAGATTGAAGAAATACTAGACAGTCATGTTGGCAAAAGCACAAGGAACAAGACATGAAGAATATCTGGTCAAGTGGAAAGGATGACCTATTGAAGATTCATCATCGCTGACAAAGGAGGAGGTTAATCATCTTGGTTTTCCTCTACACACTTGAGTTGTGACAGGGTCACTTCTCAAATTACCCCAGGTGTCTGATGCAGGAGCATCCTGGGTGTAAGAGCAATCTTGCATCACCCAAAAATATTTCTAGTTTCTTTTTCAATAAGGGCTATCTTGTGTAGAGATGCTATTTATCAAAACTTTCTATTTTTAGTAAGTTGGTCATACGATCTTGAAATGTTTTGATTTCACATGTGGAGGTTCATCTCAGTCATATCAGTCTGCCAGTAATGTTTCATTGACAGATCAAGTCTAGCTTTGTAGATATTGAAGATTTTTGGTATTGGCAGTAGGGTACAGAAACTTTAAACTCGGTTTTGAAGGCTTTAGAGGCCTTGGATGAGGTCAAACATTTGGGTGATAGGTGCTTATGCAAGTCAAGCTTGTAGAATGCTTGGTGGCCCTTCTGAAATGGGGTTATAATAGTCAATTGGGTCAAGTGGTGATGACTTATGGTCTTCAGAAGTTGGGCCACCTGAAATGGCAGAAAATAATTTTTCTTCAAAATTTTTGTTCAGGTTTCAAAAGTTATTTTGAGCTGACTTTGATGTAATAAATTGTAAAATAAAATAATTCTAAGTTTGGTCAGCCCTATGGGCTAAATTTCTAGAACCTTCTTGGGCGGTGGAAATTGCTTATATAAAGAAGGCCCGTAGTGTTGTCTAGGCAGTTCTGGGTAGTTTTGGGGAGTAGATCTAGGTATTGATTCGAGGCTTTGTCCTACAAAATATTGTAAAGGGAATGCCCATGTGGCTTTGCATATTGTAATTCTAAAATTTGGAATTTCACACTTGTGGAGATAATAAGAAGCTCATTTTCTGTTCTTGCATATTGTTGTTGTTTCTCTATTTCTGTTATGTGTTTGTGGTATTAAGGGGAGCACCCTTCATCATTTCAAATGTTCAAAAGGGGTCATAGGGACTTCCTAGGGTTCCTAATGTGTGATAAGGTGTACTAGGACACCTAGGAAGTTCCCATGACCCCTTTTGACACATTTGAATGCTCAAGTGTGTTCAAAGGGGTCGTAGGACCCCTTAGGACACACTTGAGGATTCCAATGTGTCAAAAGGGGTCATGGGGACTTCCCAGGGGTTCTAGTATGCCTAATCATGTGTTAGGACCCCTACAACTCCTCATGACCCCTTTCGACACATTGGAATCCTCAAGTGTGTCCTAAGGGGTCCTATGACCCCTTAGGACACACTGGATGGTTCCAATGTGTCGAAAGGGGTCATGGGGCTTACCAGGTGCCCTAGTACGGCTTATCACATGTTAGGACCCCTAGGAAGTCCTCATGACACCTTTCGACACATTGGAACCCTCAAGTTTGTCCTTAGGTGTCGTAGGACCCCTTAGGACACACTTGAGGGTTCAAATGTGTCAAAAGGGGTCATGAGGACTTCCTTTGGGTTCTGGTACACTTTATCACATGTTAGGAACCCTAGGAAGTCCTCATGACCCCTTTTGACACATTGGAACCCTCAAGTGTGTTCTAAGGGGTCCTGCGACCCCTTTAGACACACTTGAGCTTTCAAATGTGTCAAAAGGGGTTATGGGGACTTCCTAGGGGTCCTAACATGTGATAAGGCATAGTAGGACACCTAGGAAGTCTCCATGACCCCTAGGAAGTCCTCATGACCTCTCTCTCTCTCTCTCTCTCAGATCTGGAGCCTTCACCTCCACTTTTTAATGTATATTTAAAGGTTTCATATACTTTTTTGTGGACAATGTACCTTAAATGTTCTTACATCAATTTTTATGCCACTGTTAATTTCTAGAACAGATGATGAGCATACGGTGGTTCTACAATTGTGTGAAATTTCTTTTCGAGATTTAAAATATCAATTGATTGTATTCAATCGAGGGGAAGTCCATTAACATCTACTTATTCAGTATAGTTAGACTACCAAAATTATAAGGAGTCTGTAGAATAATCCTATGCTGGATATTTTCAAGAGCATTTGGGCTGAAACTGTCTATCCTCAAATCAATTGTGCAGGTATTTTTTTGAAATCATTTTCTATATCAAATAATATAATACATACTAATATAAATATTTATGTTATAATATTTATGCTATGCTATTATTATTTAATATTAATATTTAAAATTAAATTAATATTAACATAAAAAATATAATTTAATATGAAACTTGAATTAATATTAACATAAAAAGAATAAAACTTAATTTATAAGAGAATTAATATTACTATTTAAAAAATACACTTATTATGAAACTTGAATTTGGGAAAAGTAGGGCAATTGCAATTTCAAAATAGATGGGCTTTTTCGGATATTCGATATTATCAGATATTTGATTAGGCTTGGTATTTGCATCGGCATTACCAAACGTGGGTGGTGAACCCCTTAGGCATGTTTCAGGAGATAGTTCTTGATATCGAGACTTCGACCATGTAGCTGACAACTATTTTTTCACCTAAAATTGATGAAACGAAAAGGGTTTCTTAAAGACATTATCAGCTTTCCATTAATATAACTGCTGTCAAATTTTGAGTTCAATAAGTAATTATTACTTATTTTTCGATTGAGTTATCTTTAAAGTCGTAATTGACATACTGATTGAAAAAAACTATAACTTTCAAACCATTTAACCTTTTTGAAATCTGAAACATGCGTCACATTCTATGCTTCGGCTACTATAAGAAGAAAAATAGTTTTGAATTTGGTAAAATTTTGAATTAGTTAAGGTGGTCAGACACGAGTTTTTAAATTCTAAAAAATTTGTAGTAGAAAATTCATAATTAATTATTTATTTGACCAAAAATTACAAAAAAATGTGTCACATCCGGGCATGAGTCTACTACTTATATCTAGAATCTTGGTAAAATATATTATCATTTGATTGTGATTAAGGTGGTTAGACATACACGTACCTTTTATCTTTTCACTAAAATTTTTGTAGTACTACATTGAAATCTAAAATTTTGAAAAATTAGACAACAAAAGTTTCAAACAAGGGCTAGTAGTTTAGAAACTACATTCAATTTCCTATAGATTCTACTCTTACAACTATTTCACATAAGGTTCATAAGATGTTCAACCTTTTACATCAAGTTGACTAACCCTGATTTTTTGATTTTTCATTGCCACTTAAGGCCATAGTTTGGTATACCATGATCCTGCACACACACACACATAGATACACAATTATAGATATCCATATATATCTACATATTAAAATATCATATATGTAAATCTATACAAATGTGTATTGTATCACATATTTCCAAGCAATTTTTTTAATGTCCTCATAACCCGTATGGGTTATGTAGAACTTGAAATTGTGATTTTTGGATTTCAAAACCTGAGCGGGTTATTTTGTACACCATAATGCATACCAATTGCGGCTTGGTAAAAGGTTTGGAATATGACCCTAAGGCTTGCAAGCCCATTTTCCCTCCAATTTTGTCTATTTACACATTTTTTCTTCTTTCAACATGATTTCTTGACTTCGTCATCATCAACTTTACAAATGATTGAGTGGGTATCTCTAAACTTAATACCATCAAATCACACATCTTCTAAGCTTTTTGACCATATAAATATTTCTATTTTTGGACAACATTAGCATTGTAAACTTTAATTTTCTTTACCATTGTCTTCAAAGTCCTCACAGGTCACATATGTCTACCATTTTTTTAATAACTTTTGATGTACTTGACTGAATTCAAAACAAATTACATATTACTATTCTATATTAGATTATATACACTTTAAAAAAGTTTACAATTTGGATTATTTTTATGCAAGTTATGCCCAGTGCATGAACATGTATTGGATTTTCAGGATGAGATCACTTCAAAAAATCATATTACAAAAAAATAGACACCTTCTAGATCTCACTCTTACCTATCATATTACCAAAGGGTTTTGCAAAATACTAAATCTAAGTATGGATTTTGTGAAGCGCACAAAAATAGATATGTTATGTTTTTTGAAAAAATCAAGAATAATTTTTCTTGCACGAGTTGTTTGACCCTCTTAATAATATCTATTTTTAAAAAAGTTTAGTATTTTAAAAACTACATTTAGAGTACTACAATTTTTATTCTTTACACAACTCCTAGTTTTGACTACACGACCCTCAAATATCTATGTGAAGTTTAGTACGCATGGAATGTTAGAAGAATGTGTACCCCTAACAAACAACAAATAATAAAATACTATATATTTTCATCAAATGTAGAAATCGTAATGTTGTAAGAGACAAAGTTGAACCATTCTTAATTTACTTATTAGTTCTTAGAGATTCATGTGCCAAGGAATGTTCATATTTGTTGAAACAACATTGTGGCTAGGTGAACCATGAAATTTGGGGAAAATGTCACCTCTTCTCTGCATTATATTTACAAGAACATAGATTTTTGTATCAATAACACATTGATTATCAACACAACTTTCTGCAACATACATACAAGAACGATGATTTCCACATTAGTAACATGCTGGATAAAAAATAAAAAATCCATCCTTTATGCACCCATGTTGGAAAATAAATTAATTATACCATCGAAACTAAAAAGAGAAGATTCAAACAGCTTTGGCTACTGACCAAGGGATCTTTGAAATAGGTGAAGGAAGTCAATAATTTCTATATTATTCTTCCAATCTCCATATTTCTCTACTAATGTACAAATTGATTATATGTTAATGAACTAGGCCTGTGATCATTTGAGCCGAATTTTGGTTTCCAATATGGTATCAAAGAAGATGAGATCTTGGGTAAGTGTAGAAATGCCAAGTTAGAGGAGAAGATGATGTCAACTGTTTGTAGTTGGAATTTGCTAACAAGATCATTGCTAGAGTTGTTCGTGCAGATTTTTGGCAGAGGAGAGGCTTCCTTTTTAAAAATAAAATCCTTATTTTGTTTGCAGATTTGTGTGATTAAAGTTGCTCGATATCACAGTGTTATTTAATTAGAAAGCCAGTGTAGTCACTTCTAGAGAAGAAGGGAACCATCAATTTCATGGTTAAAATTATGGAAACGTAGTAAGGTGTAGATATCAAATGTGGAATACTCTCTTTCTTAAAGAGTTTTTTTTAATTTGTTTTTCTTTGATTTTGAGAAGCATATAGGCTTGATTTATGAAAGCATTATGTGTGTATGGTATTGTTGAGACTAGTTACAAAGCTCTCTATGTTTGCTTCGGGTCCAAAGTGTTTCAGTTAGTGGTAAGGAAATTTGTGTGTCTAAATTTGAAGGTTATCACGTGGTGGAAAAAGTGAGTCATAATAATTATTGAAAGTTTAAAGATACCCTTCGAGAGTGTTTATTATTATAGCTATTGAAAAGAGGCCAGTGCCAAGTAATGTGTTGTTATGCATAAAATTGTGGAGGAATAGTTTGGTGTTGTTTGTATTTCCAATGCAAATGAGTATATGTATTTTTGGACAAATACAAAATTAAAGTTTTCATTATTTTTTTAGGAGCTGCATTATTGGTTGTGCTCGACACTTCCAAAAAGTGTTAAATTTATTGATGAACCATGTATATGAAAAACACTCCTAGAGAACTGGAAAGCACAATGACTAGTTATCCATGTGTCTCGGAAGATGGAATAATTTTCATATGGACTCCATAATTATTTTTGATGCAAGAGAAAATCCTAGAAATGGTTTTCGCATCTTTGGAATGATGTTTGTGCCAATTCTGTTGAAGGGTTTGTGGTAAGACAAAACCAGTTGTTTGGGTGAAAACCTAAAGTAAATGTAACATTTAAAGTGATTGTATCAGGTGGGGGAAATCCCACATGGTTATGGGTGAACCAATTAAAAACCCAAAGTGATAATGACAAGGGGAACAAATTTCCCAAAGTGATAGTGATAAGGGGAACCAAAATTTTGTGTTGTATATGGGTACCTAAGAAGGCTTAATGTCAGGACCCATCCTATTTGGATTATGGAGGGATATTTATCAAAATTGGTATAATTAATTTTGGAGGGATTTTGGAAAATAAATTAATAATACCACAGACACTCAAAAGAGAAGATTCCAACAACTTTGACCACTGACCAATGAAGCTTTGAGATAGGTAAAGGAAGTCATTAATTTCTAGATTATTCTTCCAATCTCAAGATTTCTCTATTGATATACAAATTGATTATATAGTAATGAACTGGGCTTGTGATCATTTGAGCCCAATTTGGGTTTCGAATAACTCATCCATACACTACTATCATCTTAGTGCACCATCAAGTTAGTGGTTTTATGTGATTAGGAGCTCACATAGGAAGCTTCATATTTCTTTTCGGAGCTAGAGAACATGAGGCTTCTCAACTTTACTCCTATATGTAAGGGATGTTGGAAAGTTGTCTACACTAAAGTATATGACTAGATATAGTGTCGTCATTATGGCAACAAAGTCATATAGCAGTTTGGAGTCAGGGCACTTGATGTAAAGATCATAATTCAGTTAAATGTTGAAGACTGGACAATATACAGAGTTCTGAAAACTCAGAGCATCAACGTACATGTGTAGGGAAGAATTATGGTATGCACCCTAGAAGTTAAGTTAGCTAGACTATATTCTTACTTAGTTTATGAGTGCATGATCAGATGTACAAGGATGTGAAAGTTATAGTCAGTTGAATTTACACGGCTAGTGTGTGCCAACAGAGAACAGAACATGGAGCCGACGGTTAGCTTTTTGGTTTGCGATTATAATGTAATATTGTAAAGGCTATGCACCTATTGTATTTAGGTTTCCAACATGTTTATATGTATAATTTTAAGCACACTTAAGCCAATTTATTTTGAAGTGTTGTTTGTAAGTAGTTATGGGGCTGACCTAATTATGTATTTTGTATGAGCACATAAATATAAGGTGCACCCATTGTATTCGATATGGAAGTTGATATAGAGTTGTGATAAGCATAGAAGAAGTGTGAAAAGACACTTGAAGATATATTAGAGCTTCGCAAGAGGTCAAAGAATCAACGCATCAAAGGAACTGATCAAACAAGTAGTGTCACTGTGACAGTTCATCTTGCAAATATAGTGTGTATCTGAGATCAAAAGGTTGTAGCCTTCACCACTTGAGTAGTGAGCTCTTGGATAGTGCATCCTCTCTCCTAACAAGGATGATTGTAAAAGACTCCTAATAGGGTATGACCCTTAACAAGGTCTACTGTACTTAAAGCATTGTAACGATACTCCTAATAGGGTAAAGGATCTTCTAGCAAGGGTCACAAAACACTAGTGCAGAACATTAGTGGGTATCAATTCTCACCGGAGTTTTACCTATTTGGGTTTCCCCATAATCATATTGGTGTCATGTGTTGATTTCATGTTTCATGTTTATGTGAATGTTTATTTCAGTTCTAAGGCATTTAAGTTCAGCATAAAGATTAAAGTGAAAAGTTAAAATACTATGAGATTTCCACAACACTATGATTACCTATATCCTTTCTTGTTAGGATAGATTAGTTAGCAATTTAATACTTAATTGTTCCTCTCTAAAAAAATTGTATTCTTTTTGTTAGGAATGTGTGATATCAAATGTATAATGTTGATATCTCCAACTGTATTGGAATTAATAGTTGGATGTCCATAAGGAATTGTAGTATATTAAATTTGTTATTATTCTCTTGTTATAGATGAAAATGACTGTTAGCCTAAGATTGAAAATATCTGAAAGATTTGGAAACTAGAAAAGTATATTAGAATTTAATATTCTCATACCTTACTGCATCAAATGTAACAAGGCCAATATAAAGAAGTGGCAACAACAGTTATAAACTGTTACGCAAAATTGCCGCAATATAAATAGGTAAAAAACTAAAATAAACCTAATCTAAGAAAACATAAACCCGAGGATAATATGTTAACATCCTCCCCTTAATTTGAAGGGGTTATGCCAAGCATTGCTTGAAACTTATCAAACTTTTCTCTGCCTAGTGCCTTGGTAAGAATATCTGCCGGTTGATCTGCAGTGGGACAATATGTAAGGTGTATAGTGCCATCCTTCACATAATGCCGAATCAAATGAATCTTCATGTTGATATGTTTGGTGCAATCATGAAATATTGGATCTTTATCCATTTTTATAGCAGATTGACTATCAATGAAGACTGGGGTTGATGCAACCTGTGGTGTCTACAAGTCTTCAAGAATCCTTCAAAGCCATAAGATTTCTCAAGTTGCTTCGAAAGCTGCCATATATTCAGCTTCAGAAGAAGAGGTAGCTGGAACCGATTGCTTTTTAGATCTCCAAGAGATTGCAATAGACCCAAGATGCATTACAAAACTGAATGTAGATTTTCCATCAGTTGAATCACCACCGTAATCTAAATAAGAATAGCCAAGCAAAGAAAACTGATCTATCTTGGAGTATTTAAGCCCTTAGTGTTGAGTACCGTGTAGATATCTAAGAACTCTTTTGGCAGCTATCCAATGAGTTTCTCTAGGTTGTTGTATAAATCGTGAAAGAACTCCAACAGAAAAATAAATATCTGGATGGGTAGTTGTAGCATAAATCAAACTACCAACAAGTTTCTTGTAGATAGGTGCATCAACCAATGCTGATGAGTCATCTAATGTGATTTTAAGATTTTGCTCCATAGGAGTACTAAGGGGTTTGCAATCAGCCATGCCAAACTTATAAAAAATCTCACCAATATATTTTTGTTGGTTGATGAAAATAGAATTTGGGTTTTGAATTACCTCAATACCCAAATAGTAATGAAGATGGCCCAGATTAGTCATATCAAAACCTTGCTTCAATTGGTCTTTCACATTTTGAATAGTATTATCTATCTTTCTAACAAAAAGTGTTGCATCATCAAACTCAAAATGTGTAAAATTTAACTTCAAGAGATGCTTTGTAAGTTTTTCATACCAGGCTCGAGGAGCCTGTTTCAAACCATACAATGATTTAATAAGCTTGCATACTTGGTGTTCTTTTCCATGGATTACATACCCTTCCATCTGAGTCATATATACTATTTCTTTAAGATCACCATTTAAAAATGCCGTTTTGACATCCATTTGGTGAATGTTCCACCCATTTTACCACCCATTTTGAGCTGCAAGAGCTAACAAAGCATGAATGGTGGTCCATTTTGCTGTAGGTGCAAAAGTTTCATCATAATCGATACCCTCTTTTTGAGCATAACCTTTTGCAACAAGTCGAGCTTTGTGTTTGTCAAATGTACCATCTGCTTTATATTTATTTCTAAAAATCCACTTGCATCCAATAGGTTTACAACCAACTAGAGGATCAATTAACTCCCATCTGCCATTTTTTAAAAGAGCTTCATATTCATTTTGCATAGCTTGCCTCCAAACTGCAATATTTTTAGCTTCATTATATGATGTTGGTTCAGAATCAACTATGAGATTAAGTTCACCAATGGAATCCAAGTTGTCTACAACATCAGATTGAGCTTTTAGCCTTTCCTTATAAGAGCTTCTCATACTTGTTTTACCTATTTCATCAAGTCTTAAATCTTTCAAAATTTGTTCAACTTGTTTTTCCCACTTATGATAAGATTTTGGTTGCATAGAAGAGGAGATCATTTCATGACTAGAGGATTCATTAGCATTCAAGGGCTCGTCATTAGAAGAGGTGTCTTCTTGTTCATTTATTGGATCATCTTGAGTAAGAACTGTTGGGGATAGAGATTCTACATGTGAATCTATCAAAGGTGAGTTTGATTGACTTGGTATCCCCCCAAAATGTAAAATCTCACAAGAATGTTCTATCCAAGGAGAAGAGTTTTCAGAGTTATCAAGTTGTTTCAATTGACATTCAACATTTTCAGCACTTTTGGAAGTTTCACAAAATACAACATCACGTATAAGGATGAACTTTTTGTTAACTTCATCATACAACCTGCAAACTTTGGAAGACTCAGAATAAACAAGAAAAATACATTTAAAGATGTGATGATGCAACTTACTTCTTTTGTCTTTAGGAATTAAAGCATAGCAAGTGGACCCAAAAATTTGAAGATGGGAAACCGAAGGAGGATACTCAAACCAAACTTCATATGGAATTGCTTGATGGAGAGTAGATGACGGAGACCTATTACGGAGATAGACTGCAGTTCTTGTTGCTTCAGCCCAAAAATGTAACTGGATTCCTTTAAAATATAACATTGCGTGAACCATATTCATGATGGTTCTATTCATTCATTCAACAACACCATTTTGTTGAGGAGTACCTGGAGTAGTGAGATGATGTTGAATCCCATTTTGATGTAAATAATCCTTAAAAATTAGAGACGTAAATTCTCCACCATTGTCTGTTCGAAGTGTAGTAATATGGGATTGAGCTTGTTTTTCAATCCTAACATGAAACTTTTTAAAAATTTCAAAAACTTTTGATTTTTGTTGCAAGAAATAAATCCAAGTCATGTGGCTGTAATCATAAATGAACAAAATGAAATAATTAGATCCTCCAAAAGAAGTTACTGGTAAAGGTCCACATAAATTTGAATGAATCAGTTGCAATTTTCTATGTGCTCTCCAAGTGGAGTGAGGGAAAGGATTTCTATGTTGTTTGGCAAGAATACATGCTTCACATTTTTCAATTGTTTTAGGTAAAATAGGCAAGCCATCAACACCATTCTTTTGCATGAGATGAATGCTATCATAACCAATATGCCAAAATCTTGCATGCCATAAGAGACTAGGAGATATACTACCTTCTTCAGTAAGATATGCAAAATTTTTAGAAAGAGTTGAAGTGCCATTTAGTTTTAGTAATCTTCCATCCTCACAACCAGTGAATACAACTTCATTATTAGATATCTTTCTGACAACAACTTGTCCATTTTGTAACAAAATAGAGTAGCCTTGTTGTGGAATCAATACCAGTGATAACAAATTACGTTGTAATTGAGGAATGAACAATACATCATTAAGCACACAATCTGGAAGATTAGGCAATTTAAATCGAATAGTTCCTTTTCCAATAGGCTTGAGACTTGACTTATCTATTAAATAAATTGGACCACATGCACTTTCATGAAATTCTTTAAAGTAATCATGTCAAAATGTCATATGTTGTGTGGCTCCTGTATCTAAGATCCAAGAATCATACCATGAGGAATTAGATGAAAGTTTGAAACAGAAAGTACATATTGATCAATATCACTGTCACAAGCAAATTGAGCTGCTCCTGAAATTTTATCATCTGAATATTTATCATCACTGTGAATTTTCATTTTATCTTTTTGTTTAAAAGAATTTTTTTTAAAACTTTCAATCTTATCCCATGAGAGCTTGCATTCATGTGCTTCATGACTACCTTTGCCACCACATCTTTTACAATGCAAAAATTGTCTATCATTTTGATTATCATTTTTCTTCCATTGACCTCTACCTTTTCCTCTATCACTAAAAGTACCTCTAGAAGAGATCTTATTTACAAGTTTCTATTTTTCTTCCAAATGCTTTCTCACGTTCAGCTAACTTTTCAACCAATGTGTGGGAAGAAGCGCTTTAATAAAAGCTATGAGATATATATCAACTTTCCCACTAGCAGCATCAACATCTTGTTTTATAGCTCTAATTTCAGAAGCTAGACTCATAACATCACCATTTTTCAACTCAAGATTAAATAGTTTTAACTGTAATTGAATAAACTCTAATTCTGAATGAGAATCAAATAAATTTTTTAACTTGTCAAGGGCATCCCAAGCAAATGTGCATCCTTGTATATGTCGATACACATCTCCATTAACAGAAGCTCTTATTAAAGCCAAAGCTTTTGAATTTTTATATTGCCAAATCTCTTTTTCCTTAGCATGCTGGGTTTTTCCATTACATATTTTATTCCATAAATCATTAAAAAAAAGTGTATTTTCTACTTTTCTATGCCATTCTGTCCAATTATCTTTTCCAGATAATGTTTCCCCAATCAATGAAACAATAGATTGCATTGTATAAATAAAAAATAAATATAATTTGCACAGTATGCAAATTTAAATGACTGCCCAAATTTTCTTACCGAAATTTAGCAAAGAAAACAAGTTGTAAAAACTTTGAAAAACTAAATAAATTGATTTCACCTGAATCAATTTTCTCTTTCTAGAAAATGGCTCCAATCTTCAATAAAAAAAAATCACATATGAGCCCATGACCAAGCTCTGATACCACTGTTAGCCCGAGATTGAAAATATCTGAAAGATTGGGAAACTAGAAAAGTATATTAGAATTTAATATTCTCATACCTTACTGCATCAAATGTGACAAGGCCAATATAAAGAAGTGGCAACAATAGTTATAAACAGCTACGCAAAACCGCCGCAACAAAAATAGGTAAAAAACTAAAAATAAACTAAAATAAACCTAATCTAAGAAAACATAAACCTAAGGAGTTAACAATGATAGTTATGGAGTGATTTGAATACATACATGACATGTCTTTATTCCTAAGGGGAGTTTATCCTTTAAGAATAATTTAGTGAAACATAGAGGAGCATCCTACCTTGCTACTTATTGACCAGCAAAGCAATAAAAAAATGCATGAAACATATCAATGTACCTCCTGATAAACAAAACTAGAGATGAATGAAACATGTTAAAATATATTTAAAAACCCTAAGGAAATGTTTTAAAACATTTGCAGTTGTCATTTCTTTCGGTACAACATTCATTCAATCTATATTACAAAAGTTCTATGTATCTGTAGAAGCCAAAGTGGTGGACCAAAATAGCAAAGCAGCATTTGCATTGTGCGACACTTGACAAAGGACTGTAAATAAGTTAACAAATAATTCTATAAAAATAATTGATGGTCTGATTGAAATCGGTCATTTTATATCATAGAATCTTTATTAGATTTTAATTCTGTTTTCTTAAATACAATAATACAGGGTCTTAGCACCATCTCTCTTCTTATCCTGTAATCACAACAACACTCAAGACAGACCAACAGTCTGCAATGAAGCAATAACATTTAACAAAGGGCAGTCTACAACACCCACATTTGCTATAGCGCTGACACATCAAGGCTGAATACTAAACACCAAACTATCAATAGGACAAAGATGCCCATAAAAGAAGAGTGAAGTTTGAGAATTTTATTTTTTTTAATCTTCATGGAAATAATGGGGATGTTATTATCATGAAGGGGTCATTTAATTGGATTCAAGCTAGTCATCATTCTATAATTCTATCAAATAATTTTATTTGGTGTGATGAAGGTGAGCTCAACTAGGTGTAACAAAGTCCAAAGTACAGAAGACAACTATTATAAAATCTATCTCATATTCATTGGTCAAAGGAAAACTATTACGCAACAAGAAAATTAACAAAAAAAAACATTACAATAGACAAAAAGAAACCATATATAGAACATTCAATATTTATGATAATACATTATAGATTCATCCCTAGACATCTATAACCATGATTATAACGCATAACAATGTAATTTGAAATCGCACACTTATTATTTCAGCTGCATAACCATGACAATAGCCTCATAGGATGAAGTGAAAAAAAATAAAATAATATGAATAATATTTTTGACAAGAGCTTCATATTAAACATGGATGACTCATAAACCCATATCACAAATTAAATCATAAAACATCTGTACCATAGTTGCAGAGGTCAAACAGACCACGCTTGCAAAGGTTACAATGATCATCTTAATACATCTGAGAGAGCAGCAAAGTATCATTAACTAAAATAACTCTATTCAAACTTATACGAAACAACTCAGATTAGAACGTTTCCTTACGAACGACATTAATAACTGTGATTTAGCTCCATTTCCCAACTTCGATATATTTTAGTAGGGATTATTTAAGGAAGCACGTAGAGACCAATAGAGCCCAAATATGAAGTACAAGCTCGGCCATAAACACCAACAACATCCTCTGATCTCAAATCAAACTCGAAAGTAGCGCAATCTGCTACCCCAAATGGACCATATTTTGCAAGGTTCGTTTCAAACGACAAACCTCTGATGACAGTCCACGATCCTTGTACAATTCCACAATATCCACTTATCTTTTGAAGCTTTTCGTTTGGGTACTTAAATTTCTGCACACCGTGAAATGTTTGAAACAAGAAAAAGCCCGTATGTGAAGAAAAGGAGGAGAATATTAGCAAGAAACAACACTGAAAATAAGAATCACTCTTACAGATAATATTGATTACTTACCGTACAAATTGCCTCTCCTGCCCCTCCGTGTCGGGCTGCAGTGTGAGTGGTACCATTTGCGGTAGCATAACTAAACTGGATGGAAACCAAAGATTTTGTATATTTATTCATGGTTACAGTAATTCCATTTATTCCTTCAAATGTTCCATCATTCCAGTTTTCTCCTGCTCCTCCAACACGCGGCTCCAAAGTACGTAAGCCATGAGTTCCACCGCGTTTTACATTAATTCGTTTGTTTCTACCAATTGATACCTCCACACGAAAAGGTAAGAGATCCTGTCCGCATGCATTGAGAAAATCATCCTCATTTGCTATAGCAATAACATCACCATCTTCATCTGTATATCTCAGTTTAAGCTCATTGGCATCCCCATTCAACTCAAAAAGACTGCAAATCTTGGATTTCAGGTCGTCCAAAGATATGTCAGGTCTCCCATTTTCAGTCTTCACATTAATTCGCCTCATCTCATCTTCATATTTCACCTGAAAAATATCACTATTAAACTAAACTAGAGCAAGATAAAAAGCATTTCCACAAGACCATTTATGAAAAACACCAAACATTAAACCAGAAAACTCATCGGATCAGTCCCGCAAGCTAAGTTATCTAAAATAAAATCTTGAAATACGAATCTATTATCTGATTGATTCCAGATGAGATTCTAAATCCCTTACCTTTATTACACTGGACATGTATCCTGTCTTTCTGAAGCCTCCCATTGAACCTGTCATGTGAAATTCATTAGAAACATGCCAAAACAAAGCTTGTGGATGTACATGAATAACCAATGATCAAGAACTCTTCTCATAAAATGTCACTTTGTTTTTAATACAAATATTCAGAAAACAATAGGTTCAGATTTCTGTAAGACTATTGCGATCATGGATTTGTGTTTTTATGGATCCAATGTATTTGAGGTTTGAACTCCAGCTTTGTAATAAGAAAATGAGATCACCCATTTACAACCTCACTGATTCATACAACTTCACTGATTCATAGCTCTAGACATTTTACCAGAAGTAGAAGAATATAATGTTACCATCACTTAAAAAGGTTACATGCAACAGTTAAAGAAAATATTTGGCACTCACAATACTCTTCAAGATCGCTCCTTAGGACACTGCTTCAAATGACTGTCTTTCACAACAAATAGAGCTGGCAATTGATCGATGTCGTAGGTTATACAATTGATTGTAACAGAGGACGAAAAATACTGGCCTAGAAAGACCACCAAACTCAGGAAATAGATTACGCTCTGCTAAGTTTGCTTGGATCTGCCTTGCCATGCACCCTTATTTATAATCATTTATAATCATTTGGCCTATTTATCCAAACTAGGCCGACCTTGATTCTAATTTGAATCTATCTTAAGGCCGACCTAAAAAAAACAAAGCTTTTGTTTTGTTTATTTATTGTTACTCAAAGTATTATCGTAATATTTTATTATTATTTATTGGTGTTTAAAAGATACTATTTATTTTGGATTTTAGGTACATGACACTCGTATTTTAGCCTTCCATTTTCTGGGATGAATATGTTCATCTGACTAAGCTCTCTACAAAATGTATCATTGATTAAATTTCAAAAATTAGAAAATACAATAGATTTTCGTGAAATTTTTAACAGCTGGTTTTCATAAAAAGCTTAGCCTGTGTCTAAGCTTGACTTTGTCCCACATATCAATGCACATTCTGATTAAAAAAACTAAAGAAAATGAAAAATGTTAAAACATTTTTAAAAACTGAGGAAATGTTTTAAAAACATTTGCAGTTGCTGTTTCTTTCGATGCAGTCTTCATTCAATCTATATTACAGAAATTCCTTTAATCTGTTGAAGTTCTTTTAGTCTGTTTGAAATCACCTATTTTATATCATAGAGTCTTCACTAGATATTAATTACATTTTCCAGTAAAACGCGGCTACATACAATTATACAGGGTGTTATTCACATCTCTCTTCAAATCTTGCAGTCACAACAGCACTCAAGACAGACCAACAGTCTGCAAGGCAGCAACAACATTTTACACAGTGTAGTCCACAATGCCCACATTTGAGTGTTGCTTTTTTAAAATTAAAAATTAACTGAAAATATATTTAAGTTAAAAAACCTTTAAACCCTTTTCAATAATAATTTTTAGGGCAATTTGAAAGATTTTTTTTTGGGTTTCATTAAATTCACCCGATTGACCAGTTCTTCACCTGAAAAAGTTGATGAGTGTTTGTTAGAAAAGGAAGATCCATGGCAATAGAGTAAAGAAAAAGTTTTTAGCATTTTTCCACCTAATACTGTGCAAAGTGTTTTTTTTTTAAATATTGAGATCATCGTATTAAGTGATTATGTTCTATTATTTTCCCCTCATTCAAAAATTCATACTAGGATATTTCATTAAGGGACGACGAATTCGTACACCTCAAGAATGTCATATCTGTAAAAAAACAGCCATTCCCTCGATCAAAATAGTGTAAGGAAATTTTAAATTGGATATGGATAATACACACAATTACAAACTTTGATTCGCACCCTTAAATGTTAGGGCCAATGTGTACAATCTAGAAGTTATAGATGTTCTCCATGTAGTGTGTAGAATTATCTTTAGGACAATATCTTAATTATCAACTTTAAGGTGTTGAATTATTTATTATTTTAGTAAATATAAAAATAAAACTAGGAGTTGAGCGCTTGTGGATGTGCAAAAAATAGTCAATAGGGTTTATATAGTTAAAGGTGTTGATATTTGTAGTATCGGTCAGATAAATAATATTGACTATATGATTATTGATATTACTACATACATTGATATATATGTATATATTAAGTTAGATTATAATTATTCTCATAATAACTAAATAGTTAAATTGATAAAATAAATATTATTATTATTATTATGTAAATATTAGAGAAATTAATATAATATTTAAGAGATATTATATATATATGTATATATGTATGTATAATCATAATTGTAATTATATTAATTACATAATAATGAATAGACATGTCCCATGAAGGGACATGTCTCTTCTTGACTCATTCTCAATATAAATCTAGGAGATTGTTGCATTTGGAAAACACATACAATCAGATAGTGCTATTACATTTGCAATGATCCTAAAACCTTAACATGGTATTAGAGCCAAGTTGCAAATGTAAGAGAGTAGTTTATTGATGGTGAATGTGTGACTGTCTCAGAAAATACAGTCTCGATATGAGGACCATATCTCACAAATGCACCGTTGGATTTTGCTAAATTTAGGATATGTTGGTGATAAACAAATTTAAAAGACTCTCACCAAAGCGATTGAAGAAAAAATGCTAGGTTCAAAATTTATGGTCGACTATGTATGGGTCTATTAAAAAAAAATTTGTAAAAGAGCGAGGTTTCTTCTTTATCTTATCTAACCACTTGAAGGGAGATCCGATCAAATTGAAGGTTTTAATAGTGTATAGAACCTTTGGATATTGAAGAAAATTCATGTGAATAATTCTAGTAATGTTCGAGAATGACGACATCAGTCTTTGAATTTGTATGATATTTTCTATATGCGATCACCTTACAGAATGAAATACTTTTAAAATTTATAGAACATAAATATTTCATGTTTTATTAATGCACATAATTTTTGAGTTTGTAATTCTTTCTATACTATTGGTTAGTAAAATATTGTATGCTTCTATCATTAGTATTTTTGGTCGAGATAGTTTAGTGAGCTATTTGTAATCTCTCTCTGACATACCTTTAGGACAAAAGCACAAGGTAATTACATTCAAGGGAGAAATACCTTGATGCCTGTAAATGACTTGATGATTGTGAATAGATGCAAAGGTATTCTCGCATTTCAAAAGAGGTCAAGAAGCTGATAAACTTGGGCTTTAGAGGGAGCAGATGGTTCAGTCAACTTGTGACAATCTTGATCATGTTGATTGAGAGGGAGTTCACTATTGAAGGTGAAACACTTCTGAGGTAATCTTGATATAACTGATTATTATACTAATGAATCATGAATGTTTTTAATGGGCCTGCCCCCTGTGTAAATCATGAGGAAGTGACGACTTCCAAATGATTCTCACTTATATTTGTTAAAGTTATTGAAAGGTGACAATCTTGCAATAACTTTCTATTGTGATAGATATTTTTGTGATCTTGATTGTGAATAGAATCGCCAATGGAGGCAATCTGCACCAAAGCTCATGAGTTTGTGAATAGAATCACCGATGGAGGCAATTCACATGAGAGCTTGTGGATAGAATTGCCGATGGAGGCAATCCACACCAAAGCTTGTGAGTTTGTGAATAGAATCATCGATGGACGCAATTCACATGAGAGCTTGTGGATAGAATCACTGATGGAGGTAATCCACACCAAAGCTCATGAGTTTGTGAATAGAATTGTCGATGGAGGCAATTCACACAAGAGCTTGTGGATAGAATCACCAATGGAGGCAATCCACACCAAAGCTCATGAGTTTTTGAATAGAATCACCGATGGAGGCAATTCACAGGAGAGCTTGTGGATAGAATCAAATGGAGCTTGTTTCACCTTCAATGAAGGGTTGATAATTATGGTAAAAATAATTAAATTTTTTTTTCTGATAAGTTGTTAGAGTTAAAGTGAAGTTTGGAAATGTGCTTCAAGATTTAACAATTGTTGTGAAACAAAGCTAAGTCTATGGATTTCTTTAGTTTTGTTCATGTGTCATTTCCTTTGTTGGTCCCTGACATTACATTTCATTGAAGAGTTGTCAAAGTTTTCTTTTCCCAATTATTAATCATCTATAGTCCCTAAGCGACCAAGATGTAGTTCAAAAATACTTGTTGAGCTACAACATTGGCTCGAGGATCAAATTTGGAGCCTAACATATAAAGAAGAATATTGGTGCAAAGAAAATATAGCCCACAACAAAGAAAAAAGAGATATATAACTAAATATACATTTTGATGGCAGTGGATGTTAGGAATGGAGATCTTTATTAGAGAGAATTTAATATTCTTTATTGTACTATTCACAAAATATTAACTTTCAAGTAAATATATGTATTTATATTTACTGAATTATTATTACAGAGATATGTATTTTGTATGTTGCTAAGGTAATGACATGCACACTGTAATTTATGTTTTTCCATACCACATACGATTATGTTTATATACATAATATAAGAGTCATGTCTATGACCCTACGTGGTTTAAGCCACATAGGGTCATGCCCTTTCATAACTGTTGTTGTATATATTATAAACCATGTTATATAAACCACAACAATATTATGTTACATATAAAAATCATACGATAGTTATCGTAACACATATATAATATATGTGTTACGTATAACTATCGTATGATAGTTATCATAAGACTTTCATCACTTATGAATCAATATCCACTATATCAATTTCACTAAATAGTTACCTATCAAAGATAGTTATTCTAACATATATGTTATTAACCATATTAAAAACTGATCCAATACATGTTAATTACATATTAAATGCAATCAACAAAAGTTGATTCATTCTAGCATATCAAATTTGATCAATATAATTCATTCGAATATGTACGTGTGTGTTTGTGTGTGTGTGTGTGTGTGTGTGTGTGTGTGTGTGTGTGTGTGTGTGTGTGTGTGTGTGTGTGTGTGTGTGTGTGTGTGTGTGTGTGTGTATTGATAAGTCAATCAGATTGAAGCTACAATTTAACACTCCCTCTTAGCAAGAGAGGATTGATCAAAATCATGATCTCATGATGTGAGTGTTATTGAAATCCTTGACTCAATTTGGAATTGGATTTTTTTTGTAATAACACTTAATCAATTTATATCAGGGTAACTGACATTATCTAGAACACAAGGTTAATGTACTCAAAGCTGATAGACGAATTTATCACAATCCCTGACTCAACTCAGAACTGTATTTAGTGATCAGTATAGGTGTCAAGATATTCGACACATTCCAAATCAAAAGAACTTGAGGCACATATTATCTTAATCATTGACTTAATTCAAAACTGGATTAGATGATAACCTAATTGAGTCAAACTATTGTAGGTCGTCACCTCACAATAGTGACCTCACGCACATGGAAGATCGTCACCTTTCAAAACATACAATTTTTCAATATTTTATTTATTTTATTCATGAATACATCTATTTACATAATAGTGAGATTTAATCTCATAAATTTAATCACAACTTAATTATACCAAATTTCTTTTTCAAGTACTCAATTTCAACTTTGCAAGAGGCTTGGTAAAGAAGTCATCATTTTGTTCTTCAGTACTAATGTAGACCAATTTGATAATATCTCTATCTACCATGTCTCTTATGTAGTGGTAAGGAATTTCTATGTGCTTGGAGCATTTGTGAAAAATTGGATTTATTGAAAGTTTAATACAACTTTGATTGTCACAATGAATTAATGTAGGCTTTAGGGGCTTTCCAAACAATCCAAATAGTAACTTCCTTAACCATACCACTTCTCAAGATCCCATCGAAGCAACCATATATTCTTATTTAGTAGAACTTTGAGCGACTGCTGATTTTTTCCCACTGAACCAAGAAATCATTGCTGATCCAAGACTAAAGCAACATCTTATAGTGCTCTTACGATTGATTGAATTTCTAGCCCAATCATAGTTAGAGAACCCTTGAAGTTGTATCTCAACATTCTCCTATTTAGGCCCATTCCAATTGTACCACGTAAGTATCTTAGAATCAGTTTAGCAATTGTTAGGTGGATCTTCTTTGGTTTGCACATGAAATGAATTAATACATTTGTAGCATAGCAGATATGAGGATGAGTTTTTACCAAGTGCAAAAGAGATCCAATTAGCTGTCTATAGTATGTAGGATCTGTAGGTTCTAAATCTGTAGGCTTCATCTTTGAGTTTATGAAGATTTGTTTCCATTGGAGTGGTTAATGGTTTACAATCCATCATGCCAAATCTGGTGAAAATGTCCACGGTGTATTTTCCTTGATTTAGCAAAATATAGTTTTCTTTATGTAATACTTCTAAGCCTAAGAAGTAGTGTAACAAACCTAGATCCTTCATATTGAATTCATTTGTGAGATCTTGTTTGCATTTAGCAATAAGATGATCTTCTCCTATTATTAATAAATCATCCAAATAAAGAACTTGAATTAGCATTTCACCTTTTGATATTTTGAATTATATATTAGGATCAGCTTCATTTTTGGAGTACCCTAACTTGGAGAGATAACTATCTGTGCATTCATACCAAGCCCTGGGAGCTTGCTTAAGGCCGTAGAGGGATTTCTTCAATTTGCAGACATAACTATTTCTATCAAGGGTGGTGAAGCCTTCTGGTTGTTCTATGTATACTTCTTCTTCAATAACACCATTTAGAAATGATGTATTCACATCCATTTGATGTTTCTTCCACCCTTTGCATGCTGCAATGGAAATAATAGTTCTCACAAAAGTATATCGAGAAACTAGAGCAAAGCTTTCTTCGTAGTCAATTTTGGCTTTTTGAAAAAAAACCCTAACAACAAATCTGGCTTTATGTTTTTCAATACTACCATCTGAAGCATATTTGATTTTGAATAATCATCTTGAAGAGACAACTATTTTCCCTTTAGGTCTTGGTACTACTTTCCAAACATTAATTTTTAACAATAGATTGATATTCCTCAATCATCACATCTTTCCAAGCTTGACATGTTAAAGCTTCTTTAACATTAGATGGTTCAAATTTTGTAAGTTCTTCCATAGCTGCAAGATAGCATCTATGATTTTTTGTTCTCTTACTTTCTTTAAATATTTCATCTAGTTCAATATTATTTTCTTCAATCATTTTTCTTGCCCATAGTGGCCTTTTCTTATTGTTAGGAATTTCAACATCTTCAAGGTTAGATGAAGGGAGTTCATCATTTTCTATTATGTTCTCTCTTTGGTTCTTAGTAATGTAGTTCCCATCATCTTGAAAGGCACTCTCCCTTTGATTCTCAATTTTGTGATTTTCATCATTTTCTATAATATTCTCCTCTGATTCTTTTCTAATCTTTCTTTTCTAAGTGTAGAGAGTTTAAGAGAAACGTCTTCTTCAAATTTGATATCTCTACTAATGTCAATAGATTTTTGTCTTGGTATGTAGACCCTGTATCCTTTAGTAGTTTCACTACAACCAACAAATATTCCTTTCTTTCCAGAGGGTTCTAGTTTGGTTCTTTTCTCTTTAGGAATGTGAACATATACAGGACATCTAAAGATTCTTAGATGACTTAGATTTGGTTTCTTCCCCGTAAAGGCTTCTTTAGGTGTAATGTTTTCTAGGATCGAGTGAGGACACCTATTGTGAATGTATATGACAGTATTAGATGCTTCAACCCAAAATGAGATATGAATATTTTGATCATGCATTACAACCTTGGAAGCTTCAATAATAGTTCTATTTTTTCTTTTTGCTACTTCATTCTATTGAGGGTTATAAGGTATTGTATACTCCCTCTTAATTCCAACAGAAGTGCAAAATTATTTAAAGTTTTCAAAGATATATTCACCTCCATTGTCTGATCTTAGAGTTTTTATTTTCTTCCTAGTTTGGTTTTCCACAAATGCTTTAAATTATTTGAATTTTAGCAATACTTCATTTGATTCTTTGAGATTAAGAAAATAGAATCAAGATTTTCTAGAGTAATCATCGATGAAAATTACATAGTACGAAAATCCTCCTAGTGAAAGAGTTGACATAGGTCTGGACACAAATGTGTGTGAATGCATTCTAGTACAACTTTGGTTTTATGTTCACTGGAGGGGAAGGATATTTTGATATGTTTTCCTAGATCACACCCATTACAAGTACTAATATGATTTGATTTTAGATTAGGTATACTTGTAGTGATTTTCTTTATGGAAGGAAAAGTGCTAAATCAAAGATGTCCTAATCTTTTGTGCTAGAGTTCATTAGAGTTTGATACTTCATGACATAGAGCTAATTTGTGACTACTACATAATTTTTATAGGATTCCATCCTTTTACCCTATAGAAATAGCATTTTTAATGTTAGTATTTTTAGGCCATATTAGCACTTTATCTTCTTGGAATGTGACTCAATAGCCTTGATCAACTAAGCCTGAAATAGAGACTAAGTTCCTTTTTATGCCTGGTACAAAGAGAACATCTTTCAATTGTAGGGTTACCCCTTCTTTCAATTTGATTGAGAAGGTCCCAATTCCTTTTGTTGGATAAGTGGAGTTGTCTCCAATTGTAACCTCTTCAAAGGAATTTTCTTCTAGGGTTTCAAATTGATCTCTGAATCTAGTTATGTGTCGTGATGCTCTGCTATCGATTATCCAATTATTTTTGTTTGAATTTACTTCACTTGATAATGCCAAGAAGAATAGGGATATTTATGCTTCTTTGACTTCATCTATTGCTTCTTGAATTTTCTTTCTTTCTGGACAAAACCTGTGTGTATGTCCAAGTTTATCACATTTATAGCACTATACTTTGGAGAAATCTCTGGTTTTGTGATTTTTGCTATAGTTTCCCTTCTTATGTTTGAACTTCCTTTTGTTTCCTTTAAAATTTTAATGAGTATGTAGAGCTTGGATCTCTCCTCCTTTGTTTGGCTTGATCCCTCTTTATATTAAACAAGATTCCTCTTAAGTGCAACCATTCTTTAGTTGATCGGACTTAGGTAGAGAAGGATGTCCAGTTATACTTTGAATAAAGGATTCTCATGAGATAAGTAATCCCCTAAGAGCTATTAATGTTAACTCCATGTCATCAATATTATTTCCAATAGTAGATAGTTGATCCTTTAATTCGTAAATCCTTAGGAAGTAAGATGTGATGGTTTCCCCTTTGTTCATTTTTAAATTCAAGATTTGTTGTTTGAGAGTAAGTAATCTACTTGTATTATTAATCTTATATGTCTCTTGAATGGTTTTTTCTATTAATCATAATTTATATTAACTCAAAATAAGGAATACATAATGTTTGAGGATTACAACATCATTAATTTACAAAAATACATAGTCCCAATTATACACAGGGAATAAGATCAAAAAAATTGAGCATCACTCCTACAAAAAGTATCCATTAGAGAGTCAACAAAGCAAACACAAGTGTGGAGATCTATCTATGAAACCAAGTCATCCATGGCCTTTGGTGATCAACCCACTTAAGGAACAGGTCTCCGTGATAGATGAGATTGTAAGGGTTGGAGAAATACGCCTCCCACGAAAGTGGAGGTAGCATAGCAATAGGAGGAACATATATGGAGTCAACCCTGGAAGGGTGGTTGACTGTAGGTTGAAGATCTGTAAAGGACCCTGCTGAGCCACTGCTGGAGCTTCCCTGTTAAGCTACAATGGCTATCTCTTGATCTAATGAAGTGACAACATCTTGGTTTCTACCTCTTCCTACTCTTTGGCACTAAGCTGTAGTCTCTTCTATAACCCCTGCAACAACCTGCAAACCCACTATTTTCCTTTGGCTTTGAATTTGCTGTAGCATCTGACCAATGGTGATGTCAAAGTCAAAGTCAATGTCTGATTTGGTAGACATGTTTTATGGCACCTGGTCCTTGTCCAAAACCTCTTTGATGCCTCCCAGCAAATGTGACTCTTAATAGGGCACCTATCTATTTGCAAACATTTTTCCAATTTTAAATTTTCTTTCAATATGGAAAATCTGAAACCAACCATAATCTATTTGTAATTGTTTTCTTTCTTCATCTTCATCTTGGATGTAACATATTATAAGGAAATAACTAGCCTTGGGAATTAAATTAAAAATCATTGTTAACATATATGAAGCTTCACATTGCTAGTCATTATTTTATAATTCTATCATATAATTTTATTTGCTGGGATGAAGGTGAACTCGCCCCTATGTAGCAAAGTCAAAAGCACATCTATGAAGTTCCACATCTGCTAGTCATCATTCCATAATTCTATCAAATAATTTTATTTGGTGTGATGAAGGTGAACTCAACTAGGTGTAACAAAGTCCAAAGTATAGAAGACAACTATTATCAAATCTATCTCATATTCATTGGTAAAAAAAAAGCTATTACGCAACAAGAAAATTAACAAAAAAAAACATTACAATAGACAAAAAGAAACCATATATAGAACATTCAATATTTATGATAATACATTATAGATTCATCCCTAGACATCTATAACCATGATTATAATGCATATCAATGTAATTTGAAATCGCACACTTATTATTTCAGCTGCATAACTATGACAATAGCCTCATAGGATGAAGTGAAAAAAAATAAAATAATATGAATAATATTTTTGACAAGAGCTTCATATTAAACATGGATGACTCATAAACCCATATCACAAATTAAATCATAAAACATATGTACCATAGTTGCAGAGGTCAAACAGACCACGCTTGCAAAGGTTACAATGATCATCTTAATACATCTGAGAGAGCAGCAAAGTATCATTAACTAAATTAACTCTATTCAAACTTATACGAAACAACTCAGATTAGAACGTTTCCTTACGAACGACATTAATAACTGTGATTTAGCTCCATTTCCCAACTTCGATATATTTTGGTAGGCATTATTTAAGGAAGCACGTAGAGACCAATAGAGCCCAAATATGAAGTACAAGCTCGGCCATAAACACCAACAACATCCTATGATCTCAAATCAAACTCGAAAGTAGCGCAATCTGCTACCCCAAATGGACCATATTTTGCAAGGTTGTTTCAAACGGCAAACCTCTGATGACAGTCCACGATCCTTGTACAATTCCACAATATCCACTTATCTTTTGAAGCTTTTCGTTTGGGTACTTAAATTTCTGCACACCGTGAAATGTTTGAAACAAGAAAAAGCCCGTATGTGAAGAAAAGGAGGAGAATATTAGCAAGAAACAACACTGAAAATAAGAATCACTCTTACAGATAATATTGATTACTTACCGCACAAATTGCCTCTCCTGCCCCTCCGTGTCGGGCTGCAGTGTGAGTGGTACCATTTGGGGTAGCATAACTAAACTGGATGGAAACCAAAGATTTTGTATATTTATTCATGGTTACAGTAATTCCATTTATTCCTTCAAATGTTCCATCATTCCAGTTTTCTCCTGCTCCTCCAACACACGGCCCCAAAGTACGTAAGCCATGAGTTCCACCGCGTTTTACATTAATTCGTTTGTTTCTACCAATTGATACCTCCACACGATAAGGGAAGAGATCCTGTCCGCATGCATTGAGAAAATCATCCTCATTTGCTATAGCAATAACATCACCATCTTCATCTGTATATCTCAGTTTAAGCTCATTGGCATCCCCATTCAATTCAAAAAGACTGCAAATCTTGGATTTCAGGTCGTCCAAAGATATGTCAGGTCTCCCATTTTCAGTCTTCACATTAATTCGCCTCGTCTCATCTTCATATTTCACCTGAAAAATATCACTATTAAACTAAACTAGAGCAAGATAAAAAGCATTTCCACAAGACCATTTATGAAAAACACCAAACATTAAACCAGAAAACTCATCGGATCAGTCCCGCAAGCTAAGTTATCTAAAATAAAATCTTGAAATACGAATCTATTATCTGATTGATTCCAGATGAGATTCTAAATCCCTTACCTTTATTACACTGGACATGTATCCTGTCTTTCTGAAGCCTCCCATTGAACCTGTCATGTGAAATTCATTAGAAACATGCCAAAACAAAGCTTGTGGATGTACATGAATAACCAATGATCAAGAACTCTTCTTATTAAATGTCACTTTGTTTTTAATACAAATCTTATCAACATAATTACTTGAGTAGCAAGAAAGATGTTTAGACAGGTTAAAGTTTAAAAAAAAAAACTACAATTGTCTCAGATCTGACAAAAGGAAAGGGAAACTGTAATTGTCTCAGATTTGACTTATAATGAAAACAACAGGTTCAAATTTCCGCTGGGTTATTGTGATTTCTTCTGAGTTATTGTGATTATGGACTTGTGCTTTTACTGATTCAATGTACTTGCAGATTGAGATCTCAGCATCATAATATGTACCTGCAGATTTAGACCTCAGCATCATAATAATAAGAAGATGAGATCTCCCATTTATAACCTCACTGATTCATAATTCCAGATAAAAAAAACCTTTTACCAGAACTAGAAGAATATTATGTTAACATCACTTAAAATGGTAATTACCAAACAGGTAAAGAAAATATTTGGCACTCACAATTTCCTTTAAGATCGCTTCTTAGGACACTGCTACAAATGACTGTCTTTCACAACAACTAGACCTGGCAATGAATCGATGTCGTAGGCTATGCACAAGTGATTGTAAGAGAGGAAGAAAAATATTGGCCTAGAATGACCACCAATCTCAGGAAATAGATTACGCTCTGCTAAGTTTGCTTGGATCTGCCCTGACATGCACCCTTATTTATAAGCATTTGGATTTATCCAAAATAGGCCGACCTTGATTCTAATTTGAATCTATCTTAAGGCCGACCTGAAGAAAACAAAGCTTTTATTTTGTTTATTTATTGTTACTAAAATTATTATCATAATATTTTATTATTATTTATTAGTGTTTAAAAGATATTATTAATTCTGGACGCAAGGTACATGACACCAGTATTTTAGGAAGATGTGCCTCCCATTCAGTGGGATGAATATCTAAGTGGATGCTGTTAAGATTTCTATTAAAGTATCATTATCAAATTTCAAATATAACAGATTTTAATCTACATGTTTTGTAGTCTAAAATAAAAAAAAATTACGAAAAAATCATGAATCTGATATGTGCCTATCTAAACTTGGCTTGTATCTCACATATCAATGCACATTCTGAACACTAAAGGCGAATGAAAAATGTTAAAACATTTTTAAAAACCGAGGAAATGTTTTAAAAACATTTGCAGTTGCTGTTTCTTTCGATGCAGTCTTAATTCAATCTTTATTACAGAAGTTCTTTTAATCTGTAGAAGCCAAACTGATGGAGTAAAACAGCGGAGGAGCATTTGCATTGTGCCACACTTAACGGAGGACTGTAAACACGTTAAGAATAATTCTATTAAAAAAATTTACTGTCTGTCTGAAATCACCCATTTTATATCATTCAGTTTTCACTAAATATTAATTACATTTTCTAGTAAAAATGGCTAAATACAATCTTACAATGTCTTTGTCCCATCTTTCTTCAAATCTTGTAGTTACAACAGTACTCAAGACAGACCAACAGTCTGCAACGCAGCAACAACATTTAACACAGGGCAGTCCACAATGCCCACATTTGAGTGTCGCTTTTTTAAAATTAAAAAGTTCCGGTGTATGGGCTCGTTCACTTGTTCACTTTTGCGTTAGGAAAGATGGGCCATTAAATCCCATATGTCCGTTTTAGACTCACCGCTGGCCACATACATGCCTTCTCTTGGACGCATGTCTAAACATTTTGGGACTCTAAGAACCAAAGCTTTCAACGCATTTTGGCATTTTTTATTTTGTCATCCTGGCTCTCTCCTGCAAAGTCTCTAGATAATACAAAACCTACAGGCAACATGTGCCCAAAGCATTCTTCCTAACTTGCATGTACGGTGATTAAATTATCTCAATGATTGTCTCAATGTCGTTGATGGTTTCATCTGACTATGAAATGATTGTCTCAATAGCGTCGTAGGTTTCATTAAAATGTTTAGTATTTATATGTTGTGGAGGGTTTCATTTTGTTGTTAAATGATTATCCTTATACATAAATGATTACATTAAAATGACGAAATATGCTTCTTCGTATGTGCACTTTGCTTTGTTTTGTCATCATTTTTTAAATGACGTATAAGGTTTTTCTTGAATGATTGCATTATTTTTGTAGGGTTTGGGGCATGTCGTTATCTCAATGATTATCCCCATGTCATTGAGGGTTTCATTTGACAATCAAATGATTATGTCAATGGCACCGTGGGTTTTATTAAAATATTTATTATCTGGTATATGTCATGAAGGGTTTCAATATGTTCTTAAATGATCCTTATGCATAAAGGGTAACATTAAAATGATGAAATCTACTTCTTTGTACGTGCATTTTGCTTCATTTTGTCATCATTTTTTTCCAATTTCCATTCAAAATTTTTCTTCAATGATCGCATTAATTCTATATGGCCTAGGCCCTTTTGGATCTTAATGATTATCTCTATACTGAGGGTTTCATTTGACTGCCAAATGATTCTCTCAACGGTGTCGCAGGTTTTATTAAAATATAAATATTATTTGGTATATGTCGTGGAGGGTTTCATTTTGTTGTTAAATTATTATCCTTATGGATAAAGGGTGATATTAAAATGGTGCAATATGCTCCTTCATACTTGCACATCTCTATAATCATCTCAATGTCGTTAAGGGTTTCATTTGACTATGAAATGATTATCTCAATGCTATCAAGGGTTTTATTAAAATAATTTTCAATAATCTTCATGTAATGGCCCCTAGGGTTTTGTTATGATGTGAAATGATTATTAGTGTTTTACTTATTTTATTTGATTGTAAAATAATTATCTGTACCTATGCATAAATGTGTCATTATATATGCCATACATATTTGTACAGATATAATTATCTATATGTCATGGAGGGTGTGATTATATATGTGTGCACAATTATGCATAAGCATGCATAATTATGTATACATATACATAAGTTTGTATATGTGGGTAAAAGCACAAAGTTGTGTCACGTTTCAGGACAACGTATCAACACAGCTGAATTTGAGTATTTCTAACTAAAATTATTTTTTGTCAAACATATGGTCTAGCTAGATTCATTCTAGCTAAGTTATATAAGTTCTTCACCTTTTTCAATTGGAAATATCTATTAAATGCATGTTTTATAACAATTACTAAAGAAATAAAATTATTTCAGAAAAGCGACGTTTCAATAACTCTTACTCTTTTTAATGATATTTTTTTACAAATATAAAAATACCCTTTTTTAGAGCACAGAGTCAAGATTATCATCATATAATTTTTATAGTATTTTAATTAGATCTAATATATTATAGTTTCAAAATACTACAAGTAGGTATTTTAACATTCGAGAACAAGATGCTTCAAAAATAGAAAAAAATAGTAAAGCTTATCAAAAAAATTGAAAATTTATATTTAACACTAGCGGAGAGAGTTATCTTCAAAAGTGTGTAATTTATTTTCTGAATGGTGTAGATTTGATAGGGGAAATTTGACGCGAGATGAAAACTGTCGATTTCAGGTATGTTCGACTTTGAGTAGTTATAACAGAGAAAATATACATTGAAAACTAATTTTTCTTCTTTTTTGCACTGGCTATACATTTTATCTATGACATATTTTGAAATCAAAGAAAAAAAAGATTATTTGCATATACTTTTTTGGTGCGGACAAGACCCTCATTTTTCAGCATTTTTCAGCAAATAAAAAATGGACTTAAAAAATTTAAAAACCATGTGAATTCTTGTTCAAAAAAAATTTAAAAAATTATAGCCATAAACTTCATCCACTTTTACACATTTCATTAGTTTACATCATCTCTAAATTTTAAACATAAATACCATTTTTATGTCATTAAAGTTAAAAATTTTGTGTGTTGTTGACCTTTTCCTTTATAAAAGTGTGACATAGCTTTGTACTTTTACCCATGTTGACATAATTATATACATGGTGTGGAGGGTTTTATTTTTCTATTAAATGATAATCTCCATAGTATTAAGAGTCACATTTTAATATAGCTATGTATGTATAATTATATATGTATATGTATATACAATTATATTCACATACACATATATTATTTTCATAATTATGTAATTCTTTTCATACTTACATGCGAGTTTCAACCTTCTCATAGGGTGCATGTTGTGAGTTTCTTGGTGTTGATATCCACTTTGCAATTGTTCCTTTGTTTTAGGCATTCTTAATGGATCAAACATTTAGCATTGAATGTTGTTGTTTGGAGGAGTCATTAGAAGAGCAGTGCTCTAGATTATTTAATGTGGATGATGAGGATCTGAAACAAGCTATTTTTGGGTAATTAAGTGCACAAAGAGGGGACCAAAAAAGGGGTATAAGATGCCACTTTTTTTTGAAATTAGTAAAGTCTTAACTTTGACAAAAAATTGAAGATAGTTAGACTTAAAATTTTAAGATGTGACAAGAAAAAGAGTTTTAGTACTTTGAATCTAGTTTCTAAACTATTAAGTTATTTTAAAAATGGTGGAGATTAAGGCCCTCAAAAAGGGGGAGCACAAAAGTGGTCCTATTTTTTGTGAAAAAATATATCATAGTGTCTGGTGTGCTCCCTCTAAAATATTAACCTTTTTTTTTTTTTAAATCACTCTGGTGAGAAGTTACTTAACACCATGTAGTCTATCACATATTTTTTTGCTAATATTTTGATGAATATATAATTTTTTTACAAATTTTTGAAGTGTACACATCCTAAAAATGTAAAATTTGTGTGTGCTCCCCCTCGAAATCATTGAAAACTAATAAAAAATCAAAACTTCTTTTTTCAAAAAGTGTGTAGAATGGAGTCTAGTTTCTAAAAAAGTATCTTGTTTCAAAACTTGATGAACAAGCCAAAATCTAAATCCAAAATACTACACATTGGTTTTTGACAAAAATCAGACATACTTACAAAAGAAATTAGAGATGAGAATCTTAACATAATTAGAATTTAAAATAAATAATTTGGTTATATATCTAACAAAGAGATCTAGAATATCAAATCTTTTGATTTTATCATTTTTGAACCCCGTGCAAACCTGATGGGGAGCACACATGAAAATATGTAAACTTTTTGTATGTTTGATGGAAATCATGTCTCAAACCTATTTAAATCCTCCAAGCCTTTGGGTTGGATTCCCATGGAAAATCTAAGCCTTAGGCTTGGTGGTTCTAATGTAGTTAATATCATGTATGCCCAATAGGATGTATGCCCTATGTATGTAAAAAAGCCGTACAATGTTACATTTGGTGAAGTAGTTTATGTGTAGTCTATAGTGTGTATGCTCTATATAAGAATATGAGAAAGAGAGAGAGGAGGGTTTGTAATAAGTGACTATAGAGGGTTTGCATAAAAAAATTGTAAGCGTTTGTTACACCTTTGATAGTGATATTATTGTGTCAAGTTAGGATCGAATGCATTGCACATCCCTTACATAATTCAGAATCTTTGGAAATTCATAGAAATAGAAGATTCATTTCCATCTAGTCCATGCCTAGTGTACTTGTTGTTTCCTGATAGATTATTACAAGGGCTTCCACCTGTTATGAGATCAAAACCTCCAATTGATTTAATCATTTCATCAAGTATTTATACTGTCAAATTATTCAGATCCTCCACCTCAATCCATTGACCCTTTTGATGTGTTTTTTCCCACTAACCTCTAACGATAAGCCTACTTTGTTTCCAAATTTCTGTAGATATAACATAATTAAGTGTTAAGAGGTCCTAAGGGGTCTTAAGAAGGTGTCTTAGACCCCTTATGGTACCTTACAACCCTTTAGGACCCCTAACAATACATCTTAGGGGTTCTAAAGGGTTGTCAGGGGTTAGAAGGGGCCTAGAACATATTAATGTGTCCCAGAACTCCTTATCACCCCTTTTCAATTGTTTTGAATACCTAATCATATGTTAGTGTATGGTAATGGGTCCTAGGACACATTACCCCATACAAACCTTTAGGAACCCTAAGAATACATATTAAGGCTCCCAAGGTATCATAAGTGCTCCTAGGACACATTATTGTGTTCTAAGACCCCTTACCATGGGTAAGTGCACAAAGATGGGGGACCAAAAAGGGGATATAAGATGCCACTTTTTTCCTGAAATCAGCAAACTCTGAACTTCAACAAGAAATTGAAGATAATTAGACTCAAAATTTTAAGATACGACAAGAACAAGAGTTGTAATACTCTGAATCTAGTTCCTAAACTACAAATTTATTTTGAAAATAGTGCAGATTAAGACCCTCAAAAAGGGGGAGCACAAAAAGTGGTCCTATTTTTTGTGAAAAAACATAACATAGCATCTAGTGTGCTCCCCCTAAAATGTTAACTTTTTTTTTGAATTTTTTTAATTGCTCCGATGAGAAGTTAGCTAACACCACGTAGTTTATCCAAGATTTTTTTACTAATTTTTTTATGAATGTATAATTTTTGATGAATTTACGAAGTGCACACACTGTGAAAATATGAAATTTATGTGTGCTCCCCCTAGAAATCATTTAAAACTAATCAAAAATCAATTTTATTTTTTTTTTTAAAAAGTGTGTAGAATGGAGTCTAGTTTCTAAAAATGGAACTTGTTGCAAAATTTGATGAGCGAGCCAAAATCTATGCTCAAAATACTACACGTTGGTTTTTTACAAAAAAATGAACATACATACAAAAGAAATTAGAGATGAAAAACCTAACATAATCAGAATTCAAAATAAATTATATCCTTAGATAGCTAAGAGAGAGATCTACAATATCACGTCATCTGATTTTTACGTTATTGAACCACGAGTAAACCTGACAAAGAGCACACAAAAAAATTTGTCATTTTTTTGTATGTCTATTGGAAAACACGTCTCAGGCGTATTTGAATCCTTCAAGCCGTTGGTTTGGATCTCCAAGGAAAATCCAAGCCTTAAGATTGGTAAATTCTAATGCGTTACCAAGAGTGTGCACCCTATAGGGCGTGGGCACTATGGAAATCTATGACTTCCATAGGGCGAGCACGCTATAAGGTGTGCACCCTATACCACATGCGCCCTATTTAAGTCATATATTTCAATTGTGAGGAGAAATAGTTAGAATGAGAGGAAGAGATCTCTCTCTCACTCTCTTCCCCCCCCGCTCTCTCTCTCTCCCCCTCTCTTCCTCTCCTTATCCTTATCACCCTCTCTCTCTCTCTCTCTCTCTCTCTCTCTCTCTCTCTCTCTCTCTCTCTCTCTCCCCCTTATCTCTCTCTCTCTCTTTCTAGTTTTGCATAGGGTGCACGCCCTATAGAGCTTGCACGCTATGTAAGTATATGGCCTACATTTTTCTATTTTTTCATAGGGTTCACACGCAATGTAAGACTAAAAAAAATGGTCTTATGTGTTAAAGATCATGTGAAAGAGGCCCACTTTTTCTGTATATTGTCTAGTTTCTACATTTTATCAGACAAATATTTGCTTTTCATAGTCTTGAAGGTGACAAAGAAGCATATTCTATCAATTTGCACCATCTTTTTATTCAAAAAACAACATCAAATTATGAAAGTCAATCATTCTTCACTGATATTTATCAATTGAGGTAAGTTTTTTAATATTTTACATGTTAAATGTGAATAAAGAGTCTTTTAGTTTATAATTGGTATGATATAGACTTGTTGAATACATAGTTTGATATAATTGTAATAAATTTATTTTAATCAATTCATATGTAGAAATCATCATCATGCTAAGGAAACAAACAAAGACTTTAACACTGGAAGACCATGAAAGAGAGAAAGAGAAGAAAATGGAAAGAATGAGACAACTCCGTGAACAAAAAAAATTGGATACCATAGAAGAAGATTTTTCTTTGGATGAGGAACATGAAACATCAATACAAAGTAAGAGAGAGTTGGAATTGGAAAGAAAAAGACAACGAATGAGAAAATTGCATGCTACAAGATAATTGAATTATGAAGATGCAGGCACATCATCTATGAGTTCCCAAGTTGAAGAGACATCATCATCCAATGTTGGAGGCACACCATTGTCTACTTCTAAAGATGTGGGCACACCCATGTATCATGTTGAAGGAACACCATCATCTACATCCCAAGGTGTACGCACCCCCTTGTTTCATGTTGAAGGCACACCATTGTCTACATCCCAAAGTGGAGGTACACAATTGTATCATGTTGAAGGCACACCATTATCTACATCCCAAGGTGTAGGCACAACATCATGTCATGTTGAAGGCACTCAAGATGGTACAAAATTCACACAGATTTTTTTATGCTCCTAGAATTATTTATAGAAAGCCAAAATATTTGATTGATATTGATACTAACATTTTGAAAGCAATGCCTGACAAGATTCCCAAGTGTACTTGTCAAAGAAATGCTAATCGTATTTGGAGATCATTTTTTGAGAATTTAAACATGAAAAGAAGATGTCAACTATTTGTTGAAATGATGATAAATTTGAAATTTAGGCCCATCATGAAGATTCTTGGGCTAAGAATGATGGATGAGTCAAGTGAAAAATCTATTGTAAAGAATCTAATGAGTGCATATGAGACTGCGGGTTCTACATCATGCACGAAATATAGTAATGTCACACAATGTCTACTAACATCAACAATAGTAAGCTCTCAAATGAAGAAATCTTGACTCATTAGAAAGACAAGAAAAATATTGAAAATAAGTAGAAAGTCTCTAATGAGAGCCCTCAGAAGGTGTCAAAGAGTGGAAGATCCAAATAGCAATGAGTTATGAGCATTTTCCGGTAGACTACTGCGAAAAGATAAAGCAATTGTTGAAGCTTTGAAATCCTTGATTGAAGATTTTTGGAAGAATAACACATGGGTATCTCCTAATCAAAGAGATGTTGTAAGAAGGAGGATTGGTAGTCGAATTCATGTTCCACATCCAAAAAAAAATTGGATTCAAATCAAACACAATTCTTTGCAAAATTTATGCATATGTATCCTCAAATTAAAATTAGTCAAAGATATTTTGAAATGTGTAAACCTTTTTATGTCAAGATAAATCACACATGCACAACTTGTTGTTGTAGGGTACATATTGAATTTTCTAACCATTTTGAAGTTTATAAGAATATATGTGTAGATTTGCACTCTAACAATATTTTGCAGGATTGTAACATAAATGTCCCACCTAGATCTTCAATGGATTTAATATCTACCATTTTATGTGAAAGAGTGGATGGTCAAAAATTTTACAAGCTCTCATGCTTGAATGGTACATGCATAGATTGTGGAGGTTTGTGACATTTGCCAATTTGTCAACATATGGAGAGTACGCATGCAATCGGTAATGAAATAGTGGAATTTGGAAAATATAAGACCATGACATACAATCTAAAAGATGGAAAAGATGCTAAAAGATGTGATTTAGTAATTGAAAAAAATCCAGTGTATCAGTTCATGGACATTTTTCATCAAAAAATTATTTATGAGTATGCAAGCCATACACATAGAGCGCGATGGTTGGATATGCAATTCAAGTTGTGCAAGGACACATTCCCACTTGATACCATTATTTTAGTTGTGGACTTTGCAGAGAACTACACACTACAACCAAAGAATGAGGTGCAAGCAAAGTATTCTAGCTCTCAACAAGTTGCTATATTTGTTCATATAGCATTCATGCATTCACCTGACAGTACAGAGGAGAACAAGAAGATATTAGGGGAGTATCATTTTTATATCAGTGATGATCACTCACATTCTACAAAATTTGTACATGGTTGCTTTCAACTATTTTATGGTCATTTGGCTAATAGGGCATAAAATATCATCGACATGTCATATGGTCAGATAATTGTGCATCACAATTCAAGAATTCTCATATGTTTTATTGGTTGTGTAGGATGCATAAGATTACTGGAATTCAATATATGTGAAATTTCATAGAGGCCGGTCATGGAAAGGGAGGGCACGGTGGTGCAAGTGCATGTATTAAAAGAGCCTTAGCACGTGAATAATTAAAGTACAAAGAGAAAGCAACATTGTCAGATGTGGGATGTATTTTCCAATGGTGTAATGCTACAATGGGTCTAGGTAATGAAGGTGAGTCTACGGTTCGTAGATTTTTTTGGTGGATGGATGAAACTAACATTGTACCATATGAGGATTTTTGTACACTGACAGGATCGAGTGAGCTACACTCTTTTAGAAGTTGTAATGCAGGTTCATGGAGTATCCACACATGACATATGGGGTGCTTTTGTTCATCATGTGTAGATGAATATTGGGATTGGTGTGAGTCAAAGGAATGGGTTGACAAATGGTATACACATATTTTGAGTCCACTTGCCTCCTATCATCCCCATGAATCACTACAACTGACAAAAATGAAATCATTCATTGAATTTGATTGCTTACATGATCTAGTACAACCATGTAAATTTTCCACATACAAATAATCTCAAATTTAGTACTTTATCGTAAATATTCAGTAAACTAATATCCTCATTATGTTTATATCATTACACGCTATGTTTTTGTTGTTATTGCACCTAAAGACAATGAAGAAGAGACAAATTATTATTTGTGTCATTGTCTTGAGGCAAAAAAGAAATTAGATCACTCATTTATCGATGGTGAAGAATTAGAATACCCTATAGGAGTAGTGGTTGTAATTGGTACATGGCTTAGATGGTATGCTATGAAGAACCTGAGGTTATGGTTGTTTGAGGATTAGGAGATGCACAGAAAGATTCTTCATTATTCAAACCTTGTCGTTGCATCAAATGTCCACTTGATTAGATATGGGGGAAGACCGCATAATAAAACTCTTTGGAAGGTTCGTGAGTCAGACCACGAGGCAATACTTGAGACAATCAAGAGTAGGATAGATCCAATTGGTTCATTGGACTAAATGGAGATAAAAAATATTGTAATGTCAAATTTATATAGCACTGTAAATTGGGTGGACTGTAAATTGCTCATGCATTACCCCATATGTATAATGGGAAGTTTGTAAGATTTAATGACAAACTTTCTCTTCTATTTTTTAGGGCAATACTAGAGGTTTTCTCTACTTAGCTCTTTCCTCCGGTGCTCCTAATGAGCCAAGTTGTAAAAATATTTCTCATTATTAATAAAAAACACTTTATGATGTTATGCCAATGACTTGCAGGCACATAATACTTGGAAGACCATGGAAGAGCCTTAAGGAACCAACTCAATTCAAGGATACACTATCTCATTTCCTTTCCAACTTCTCCCTCTCTAAAACAGAAGTTTTACATTTTGGTTTATCTAGATTAATACATTTTCTTCCATTACTAGGTTTTACCTTCTTCCCTTGCAACTGTTCTATTTCTTGTTTCACACATTTTCCCTTTTCAGGTCTAGATGCCTTTGCTGGAAAATTGGTCAAAATCATTACATAAGACTTGTATTTTATTAATCATACATGATGGAAGGCTATTATGCACTTGTCCTCCTTTAAAATACTTGTAAGGACTACTTTCTTTGACAATGGGGAAAATATGGACATTAAGTTTAATTTTGTTTTTTCTATCATCTACTCGCTAAAAAATGTAGGCATCTCCATCCTCAAGATTATTGGCAATTGAAAAATATCTCCATCCATGAATCAAGGAAGCGAGGAATCATACAGGCCATTCCCTTCTATTAGGATCCACAAGAGTCACCATTGTTCTTTCTCTTGGTAATTTGAGTTTATCTACAAATGTGTTCAGTGTTGTCTATAGAAAAAAATTTCACATAAAATAAGAAACATTACCTTAAGACTCATCTAAACAATATTATTAAAAAACATGTAAAAAAACACAGAAACCCAAAATATCCTTTAGACAATAATAGATTGGCTTCTTGAATCCCTGTCAAACAGACTTGCAGAGTATAGGAAACTGTAATATAATAGAGATTGTTGAATATCACCCCAGATCTGAAGACAATATTTCTAAATACAAGCAGGCATAGAGAGAGGCCAAGGAATCTTACAAGTCTAAATTATCGGTATACACTATATGGCCTCATAATTACTAAGACAAAGGGGTTTTCTGATTTGAAAGGTTAGCAAACTTTGCATGTTGATATACAAAAATTTCCCAGCCCATGCCAAAAAACTCAATTCTAGTGCTTGTACTGCATGATTTGACACCCCACCATTCACCAAACTCTCTCACCAGAAAACCCTAGTTCCTAGGGTCATAAACCTAGGGTCTATTCAAGAATACCTCCACAAACCTCTCCAGATTGATCCAATGGTTCTAACAGACCATATTGGATATGAACATTCATGTTCCTTCACCAAAAACCTCCACTCTTAAGTGCATTCACTGCCATGCCCAGTCACTATCCCCAACACCAGTCTATTCCTTCACCTTAGATTAGAAAATAAAATAATTATTCAAATGCATGGAAATGTAAATAATAAAAACAATAATGTATTTACTTTATTTCCCTATCCAAAACATGTTCCAATCAAGCATATGAAATTGTTATTTCATTGACTGTTCACCTGGAGCCTCCAATATGTCAAATTAGCCTTTTTGTCCCGGTCCTTCCAAAAAACTAAAGGAAATCTTGATTGTTTTAGATACCCATTTCGGTTCTATAAATCCTACCCAAACCCCAAGATAGACTCCTTGGACCATCTAGTAGATCCAATACCTTAGCAGTCACCAACTATGCCTAATTCCATCACCATTACAAAGAAACTCATAGATATATTCACTCCCCAACATCCCAACCAAGAAAAAGTCTTTCATAAGGTTTAAAAACAAAAAAAATTCAAGTTTTAAAGGTCTCAACACCAACCCATTCTTCTAGCTACCAAACCCTTGTTTCTAGGGTCACACAACTAAGGCCTACACAAATGGAACCTTACAACTTCTTGCAAATCAAACTAGTTGATCAAACACATTAGTATGGATCCCAAAATCCATAATCCACAGTAAAAACATCCACTCTTAAGGATGTACAATCACCAAAATGATTGGTGCCAAAACAGGGCTCTCCCAATCACTGACTGTGACCCCAAATCCAGTCACTGTCAAGAACACTAGTAATTTCCTCTACAAAGATAAATAAAAACCAAGGAAAAATCCTTACATCATCGACCAATCCAAATCACATTTTATGCAAATATTTTAATTCACTAGTCTTAGACTGCACTTTGAGCCGAAGTGTCCCTCGAGGTCCCTTCAGCATGAAAGCAATGATCTTTATAGGGTCATATCTCGGATCTTGTGTGAGGTAGCATCAATCTGTCAGGTGCTACAAGACTATGTTGCTGGGGCCTACAATAACCTGTCTCAATTTTTAGAGATTAAAGTTCATTTAAATTTGGAAACACATTCTTGGTTGATGTCAGAACTCATAGTGTTCCTCAATTGAAATGACCAACATTACATATCTTTCAAACCGTTGGTCATAGCATCGAACCGCCTATTCCAACAACTCTGAATGGCTAGGTAAACGCTAGGGGCAACCTTTTTTGGCACACACAGTTGTCAGGGATTTTTTTAGTGGTGATTATTTGCCAATTAGCAAATATGTCCCGATCAGCAGATAGAATTTGGTGAATAAAATGCTCATATAGTGGTTGACCGGTTCGCCTAGATTTTATAAAATGCTTATATCATGGTCAGATTGTTCACCACTATTTTTACGTAATTTTAGTATGGTAGTCAGGTTCTTCGCCCATATTTCTATTTACTATTTCACTCTTATTCACCATGGATTAAATTGGGTGTCTTCATCGAGGATCAACATTTGCCAAAGGCCCATTGTCCCAAGTAAAAATTTTATTTACGCTACAACCCAATTCACCATGGATCATACATAATCATGTCCCAAATTCCTACCCTATTTGCCTAGTCAATTATTTGAAATTACGCAGGTTCGCCAAATATTAGTTGTTATCATAAGCAACTGTCAGCCCCTTTGCCAAAATGGATGATGGAGATTATGAGGCAAAATCTGATGGCTGATATGAAAATGGCTTACTTGTAGTTGTAGTTGTCTATTTAAGAGATATGAGTTTCATTATTGAAACATGCAGAAGAGAAGGAGACTTTAAGAGATTTAGTTGATTCTGAGCTCACAATTGCATTTGCGATCGGTAGCGAATGACTACCAGTCTGTAGTATCTTATTCAAGTAAAATTTTATTGCAGCGTTAATTTGTTGGAGATTTCACAGTCAAAGTTAAATAAGTAGAGGACTATTGCAGGTGGAGATGTCCAAGAGAGCCAGAGGGAAACAAAATGCAAAATATATCTTCATACTTTGGTGTGGGTAGACGCAATAGTATTGGTCAAAGTGAGGAAGGTACATCATCAGAGGAACCTATACAATTTCAAGGTTCTCAACCTACATAGGAGTCTAATGAACAAATTGGGGAGCCTAATAAATCTAGTGACGAAGTTGCAGAACCTGATATCTCTGATGAAGATGACCTTGAAGAAGAATTTCAAGTCAACAACCGGTACTAGGATGAAGCGATTGACTTTGGTGATGATGATGGTTCAATTAATAGTAACACTAAAGGGAGAGGAAAATCAAATTAAAAACTGATCGTCAATGGGAGATGTCGAGGAGATTTAAATTTGATTAGGAAGAAAAGTATCCATTCATTGAACCTGTGGACAATCCAATTGTAGGTGAGCTACCAGTAGAATGCAGATGTATGATTTGTAGTTGGAAGTATAAAAAGGAAAAGCGGTTGTAGCTTAAACTAGACACCATAGGGAAACATGTTGGTAAGGTTTACAAAACCTCAACTGTTGATGGAAAGGAAATAAAAGTGCTAAGATATAAAACAAAGGAGCAATGTCAATATAAAATGAATGTTGAGGAATATTATTTGTTTAAGAAATTTAAGATGAAGCCTGGTGAAGTTCAAGGTTCTATTAATGCTATTTTTGCAAAATCAAGTGAAGTAGAAGAACGCGAAAAAGCTGTTCAATTAAGTAATGTTTTCCATATTTTGAGTAGAGAGCGTCCAATGATAGACTATCCAAAAATGAGTGGTTTGTTACACTTTCTGAAAGTTCCTAACTATCCTGTCACTCATTGGTCAATAAACAGTGGATGGGAATTGGCAAGTTGTATTGCCCAGGTTGAAATAGAGGATGTACAGAGAAAAATAAGAGTCAACCTTTATTGCATTGTCCTTAGATGAAGTTATGGCAATAGATAATAGGTCGTGGGTATGCATGCATGTTTATACTATACAAAATAATGTATGCCAACCACATCTACTAACTGTTGCAAAATTGAGGGACAATGCAACATTGGAAACTTTATTTCAATTAGTAAAGAACCAATTAATTGAATATGGAGGTATGGATGAATTGACAATAGCAAAGAAGTTGATCTGTGTTGGAGTGGATGGAGCTTCAGTAATGCAAGGTCAAAGGAATGGTCTTTACACAAAGATGTAGGCTTCTTGTTCACCATACATTGTTGGCATTCACTGTATGGTCCACAAGATGAATCTTGCTTTTAGAGCTGTGAAGAAGTTTCCTTTAGTAAACAAGGTTGAAGATTTAGTTAGAGAGTTGTACTCATATTTTTGTTGAAGTCCCAAATGTTTTAGGGAATTTTAGCACTTTGCTGATGGAATTACCAATGGAAACAAGCTTCTTAAAGATGTTGATACCAGATGGATCTCCTTGGATGGACCAACGCATCAAGTTTTTTTCTAAATATCAATCTTTGATTGGACTGATGTACGAAAATCAGAGATGTGGCGACCTGCTTCAGAGGTTAAGAAATATAGAGACACTTTTGACTTTAGCATCTCTTCTTCCCATGCTAGAAGAAATGACATTCATTATGATAAAAGCCCAGCAAAGAGCCATGTATATTACAGAATATGCTCACTTGCGTAAAATGTCATGCCAAGCCCTCGATAGTCTCTATCGAAATGACCTAAATTTATCCGATGAAAGATTTAATCACTGGAAAAACCTAATAGATTTGGACAATCTTGATAATTATTTAAAGATCATTGAAAATGGGGATTTATGTGTTTGTGTAAGGGGATTTTAGATACCAATGTACTACAGTGCCCCAAAGAAGCGATCTACAAGAGTTACAAGGGAAGAGTTTACTAAGATCATTGAGTCTATAGCAAGTAATGCAAGGGACATAGCCTATAAAGTTTTCTCTGAAATAAGATCTCGATTCTCATATGAACAACTACTTGAGGCCATGGCAATTGTGTTTCCTCAATATTGGACCTTAAACTCTAAGGAAGATTATCATAATAGGCTAATGACTTTGATAAAGGAATTTTGCAAATCTGTAGAATTTAAGGGAGTGACTATCAATGGAATTTTAGATGAGGGTCTTCTTAGACAACAATCAGGCACTTTTGCGAAGACTATGAGGCATCAATATCAATTAATGCATAACCCACATGAAGAGGGCTCGGCAAAAAGGCTTTGGACAGAACTAAAATAGAGCACAATGTTGTGTGAAGAAATTTCAGAGTTCTTCAAGCTTGCTGATCTATGTTAGACCATGATATTGGGTTCAGTGGAGGATGATAGATTTTTTAGTGCTTTGGGCTTCCTAAAATCAAAGATAAGAAACAAACTAGACAAGAATCTGGAAACATGCTTGAGTGTCTACACATCTAGGTATGATGTCAATACTTTTCCTTATCAAAAAGCAATGGAAATCTGGAAGAAAAGATGCAAAAGAAGAGGGTTGGGAAACTCCATTAACCAACCTCTGACAGTGACTCTGAGTGGGACAACTACAGGTGGCGATGGGAGTCATAGAAGTGGAGGTTACAGTGAAGAAGGCACAAACAAAAATGAAGAGAACAATGAAGAAACTGGAATACCAGAATTGGATGATGATGACGACGCAGAGATGAATTGGAAAGTTTAGGAAAATTCTGCTAAATTAGCAATATCAATCAATAGGTATTTTTTGAGCTTATTAACTACTATATCCTATAATTCAATGTTCATTTTAGAATAGAAAGAATGTATTATGTTTCATCATTAAAATTTGAGAACAAAGAGTATTATTACTATAGAGTGTAGTTTGTAACTTTCTATTGTATCGTCAATGATCATTCATATTTGAATTTGAAATTCTTGAATGAAATTTTGTATTCCAATAGCATATAATAGAGTAAATCAACTAAGAGTAATTGAATAAAATAGAGTAACTCAACATACATTGAATTGGAAAACATGAAAATTAGATAGAGCCCAATTTGTTTTGTATTCATTTGCGTTATATTACAAATTTACAATTTACAGTAGTTCAAAATTCAGAGAAATCTTTGTAGGCCAGTCCAAACATCCTTTGATGGTAGAACAATTTGGTTCATAGTATAGTCACACTCCTGCAACTTTGTTAGCAATTCATATTTGGAAGTGTGACTTGACTTCATTGTTGCTTCTAAAACTCCATTCAATGTTCTCACTGGTTTGATGAAATCCATGAGTGTATCTAGATATATGTCTGTAGGAAGAAAGTGTAAATCAGTATTTATTTTGTCCTGTAACCTTATTTTGTAATTTTCTCTTCCAGTGAAGTTATTTGCATCAAATCCCTTAGGCAAACCAAGACTTTCCATATTCACTTTTCTTTTTTCCATCTTTGTGATCTTCTACTTAGCTTTGTCATCCAATTCCTGTGCTTCTCTTAGCTTCTCACATTTTTGAATGATACTTGATACCTTTACTGAGGCATCAAGGCGGTTGCTAATTCCCTTGTTTGATAGATAACTATCACTCTTCCTGTAGAGTTGTTGCATAATATCTTTTGCTTCCTTTTCTTTCTTGACAACATCCATGTTCTGTTCAATGTTCTTATGGAGCTTCAAATAACATACTCTCATACTTTGAAGCATTTCAAACCACTCATACAAGCTATTACACATCACCAATATTTGGCCCCAAATGTGTTCTTTTGCAATCTTCACTAAATTATTACTAGTATTTGTTAAAGTTTGAATTATATTATTGGCTTTCTTTAGTTCTTCTGCCATTTTTTCAAAATTCTCTCTTCCACTCCTTTGTGTTCCCAATGATTTTCTTTATCCGCCTGAGACTCCAATTGCTTTTGTAATTCCCAGTTGGAGGCAACATTACTCTCCATGGTTTTAACTAAATTTTCTGAATTGACTCTTTCTTCATCTAGTTTTTTACTAATTTCTGCCAATTTCCCCTCGGTGCCTTCAGCTCTACCTCTACCTGCTCCTGTTCCTTCACTACTATCTCTGCATGTTTCTGCTCTGTATCTGCTGATGTAGAGGTTGATTTTTTAATCTTTTTCTATAATTCTTTCAAACTATTCTCTGAAGCTTTCCTCTTTTATTTTTCATTGCCAATGTCTTCTTGTAACTTTTCTATATTTTTCTCAAGCTTGGTTTTCTCTCTTTCCAACTTTAGCAGTGCACTGTAGACCACTTGGTTTGTAGACTTTGACACATTGATTTTGTCCACATTTTTAACTTTGGAAACATCCATTTCGAGAGTGGTAACTTGAAATTCAGATGGATCTATTTGAGTCTCTAGTGGGTTTCCATCTTTTTTTGGTGGAATAACAACCATGAACTCCATCATTTCTCTTTTTGGGTCATATGTTGGTAAAACCCTGTTGGATGTGGGTTGTTCCTGTACAACTGCATTAAGGGCATGAGTCTGCAATGTCTTCTTTATTTCCTTATTCTTGGTTCTTGTTTCTACAAATTTATTATAGAAATCTTTGAAATGAAAATCTAGTGTTGCAGAAGGATTTGAATGTTTGAAAGGTGATCCAGAGGCAGAGCTTGCAATGCCTATTGATCTAACTAATGCTCTTTGAGGATTTAAACTTCTAGAGGGTTTTCCTAAACTTGAATCTGCAAACAGTTCTTTAGGATCGAATGTCATTGTTGTCAGTGTTTTGGAACTAGAAAGCTTTTGCTTCTTGACACTATCTTCTTCTATGGGATTCTGTGTAGATTCTAGTTCCCTCTTTAGAGAGGGAACTTGTTGTATAAGTTGGCCAGTCCCACTGGCACCAGTGACACTACCAGACCCAAGGCCTACACCATGATCATAAGCACTTTTTTCTATCTCAATTGTATTCCAGACGCCTTCTCCTGTGGGAGCCAAACCACCACCTTTATAACCCATTTTTTCCACAATGATTGGCCCTTTGCTATATACTTTATGCTAGTCCTTGCTAGTTCCACTTTGACTCCCAGTCCCTAGAGTAAATACAATTGGTGGATTATCATCCTCATTGTTTGGATATTCATCCTCAGTGTCATATTCCATGTTAGGATGCTCCAAATTCCACAATTTTCTAAACTCTATATCCTCGTATATTTCATCCAGATCTTCACTGGTCTTTGGTTCACCAAGATCCTTTCTCATACTCCAAAAAACATCCAATTTCATTCTAGTCCATTTTCTATCCTTACAAGCTTCTGCTAATCTCTTTGGTATTTTTATGTTTGATGGCTAAGCAGCTTTTTCATAGAAATTGTAGGACATCCTAGGATGTACAATGCCCTAGTTTATTGTTGTCATAATTTGTGATGACAATTGTTCAATTGAAAATTTTTCCTCACCGAAAACTTTCTCCAACTCTTTTCTAACATCATCCCAGCTATCCTTGTTTTTCAACTTCTCTAGCAATGGTTTACTTTCATGTTGAAATAAGTTTGTAGAGTTCTGATTAGCAACAAGCATTGTTTGAATGATGTTGAGTGGATCATACTTCTAGTACCACTCTAAATCAAATTGAAAAATATATATAAAAAATTTGCCACTTTGAATGCCTTTCTCTCAAATGTTACCCTCCAATTGAGAAAGGTAAGGAAGGGAATATGCTCTTCTTCGATTGGCTAGTGAAGAGTCTATCTGTGCTCTCTAGTTGTACTACATATTCTACTGCAAACACCCTGTCTATCACATGCATTGGAAGTTTGTGGGGTTGCAGTTCTGACCCATAAAACCTTATTACAGTGTATTCTTCCATTAAGTACTAGTCAACCAATTGAATTGTGCTTCCAAGTTGGATGCAATCCCTACATGAAGCAGACAATCTAGGCATTGGAGTGCTTGTTATTTTTTTGTACAATGGTGCCAAAAAGAAGTCTACAAAAATATTGTAATTACTTCTGTTATCATACATTCTTATCTGAGGTGTCTAGTTATATATTGGAAATGGAGTACCTATCCCCCTCTGAATTTCAAGCTTGTTGTCATTGCTCATTAATATTGCAGCATGCTTGGCTAGCAGAAGATAGCACAAGTAGGTTGTGAACCTAAATGTCTTAGAATTGCCCCTTTTAATCAATGCTAATTGTTCTTGCATCAATTGGACCACGTGTCCAACAAAATTACATCTTATTGGTTCATTGACATAATGGATATCCCAAATGAATTGAAGAATGTTGGCACCCACTCCCCTATTGTTTTCCATTCCTAGGCAAAATGCTAGTGAGGATATAGTATCCTGAACCCATGGCACAAAAATGTTAAAATCATAAGGAGGCTTATGGTTCTCACCCAATGAAGCCTTTTCATCTGCAATTATTAGACCCTTTATAAATGAATCTTTTGCATTTGGCGGGACTGCCTCATATTGCTCTACCAGCAATCCTAGGTCAATAGGGACATTATAGTTTTGTCGGTCAAACCCTAGGTCTAGTAAACTGAGAAATTCTTCCTGGGTTATTGATAAAATTTCTTCCTGATTATTTTTATTCACAATTGCTTTTATTTCTTCATCATAATTTTCTACACAAATCAAGACAATTTCTAGGCAAGGGAAAACTTTGGGTAACAACATGTAACCCAAACCAACATCCCACGAAGCAACTTTATTGGTTTTTACACCTACCATTGGGTTAAATTTTATAAAATCAGGCCTCTTTGGCCCAGTTTCCTTATTGCACAATGCATGTTTAATTGCTATAACTCTCCTTTCACCGTCGATAAAAGGATCATAAACATCATGATACTCATCAGTGAAACCAAGGATTTCTACTAGTTTCCTGTAGTCTATTAAAGTTTTCCCATCTGCTTGCCCTTGGCCTTGAGTTTTCACTTTCCCCATTGTTGTTCGGAAGAATGAAAAAACACAAATTCATAGATATTTACTAACAAAATCACAAAAAGCCCCAATTTAGGAAAACCCCCCCAATTTAAGAAAACCCCAATTTGAGAAAACCCCAATTGTAAATTGTAATTTCAAAATCAACTTAAAGTAAATTTTTGACAATACAAAATCTGGATGCATCAGGCTAGATATCTTACCCGAAATTAAACTTTGAAATCTGGATAGATAGAAGTTAGAAGGGCTAAATCTAAGGCTCTTGCAAATTACAGTCTTGAAATCTTCGGCGACTATTCAACAGTTTTTTTTAGCTCTGCTACTAAGAGTAATGTTAAAAAGCTTTTGTTAAATGTAAATTGTAATGGTATATAATTATACTATAATGGTAATGTAATCTTTCTAAAACATACATGTAATGTAATCTTTCTAAAATTTACCACGTAATCTTTTCATCGAATTACACGTTAATGTGTCACGTTTCCGGAGTGAGTTTTTAGAAAAGCTTTTTGAAACCCATAGTACTTCTGAAATACAACTCCAATCGTTCATCTCTGGTAATCCAACGATTGTCACAATTTTAAATATTAATAATTTAATACACAGTAATGAATATTAATCATTAACTATATTCACTTAGAATAGCTTATCCATGAAATTTGAACCAGTCACCATTAAATGATAAAGTTTGGAAACATTAAAATATTACATGAAACAAAAGTGCAACACAAATTTTTTATATTATATAAGACCATATCTACTAACGATTCTTATAATCAAAACAAAAAAGAAAAGTAGTAGCACTTTGAATTTCTTAAAACATTTTCATATTATATTTTTCAACATACGTGATTACAATTTACAATTTATATCATTTCAAAAACCCTAGTAAGCTACTACCACTAGAGGGAGACACATTAGAGGGACTAGAAAGTAGAGACTATGTAGACTCAGGGACTATCTGGATAAGGCTCCCTTCCTTCTGTGTGGAAGTCTGAAGAGAGGAGAATCTCAAAGAATTCATCTAGCCACTGATAGTCCCCAGGTTCATCCAGTAGGTGCCACTTCCAGAGGAAATCCCTCCCAATCTGTATCCACTTCTGATGATGCGTGAGATACTCAGCATCAAGGTTCAATAGGAATGATTTCCTAGGAACAACTAATCTTGGTTGTAGAATCTTAGGAAAATCATTTGCCCAAGGAATTCCAACCCCAATTTCTGAAAATATGACAACATGCACATCATCGTCGAGGTACTCTTCTTTGAAAACTTTCCTCAGAAGCATGATCATATCCACCTTTTCCCCCCCAAGTCCAACAAAGAAGCCAAGAACTGAGACAAAATGTCAGTGTTCACTCTATACCTATTTTCACTCACCAGAAATTCACATCCGAGCACCATCCTTATAGCCTCCTTGGTGAAGGCTCTAAACTCAATAGCAATAGACGCTAGGATTGGGTTTGTGACCAGGCCCAAAAAGGCCTTCTGGTCCTCCAAGGTAGTGTATCTCAAATGAATTGGAGTGTCCATTCGCATCTACTATTCTCACAAATATGCTTTCACAGAGAACCTAGCACTCGTAGACTATTCTCACAAATATGCTTCCACAATTGTAAATTAATGAGCATAGATCAATCTATTTATAAGTCTTGATTGGAAATCATTCCCATAAAGATCTAATTAAATCGCAAGATAAATGGTAACTGTCCAAAAATCTCCAAATCTTTCATATTTAATACAACACTGGGTGAAATTAGAAACAACACTTATGATAAGACATTTTCTATCTTGGGAATAATGAAGGCTGAAAGGCTCGCGCCACGCAGGTGGACATAACAATTCTTTATTATAAAAAAACCTTAAAACTTTTGCCCACTCGGTAGAAACAAGAAGCAAAGTACATTACCTATGAAATGGTGGCAGGAAATGAAGCTTTACCATTGATTTAAGATCATCGAACAATCAAAAAACAATGTCCTTATATGATATGATGTTTTCATTCAAGCCTTAACTTTAAGGCATTAATCTATCGAGGTACTGAATAGTTATTAGTTATATGATGTCACACATATCTGTCAGTGAAAATTGAAAGGCACCATCAAAGAAACCATTAATTCAAATTACTTTAATTGATGTCATGACTCATCTACTCATCACCATTAATTAATATTTCTATCTAGTATTACTGAATTTTCCAAAAGAATTCTACTTTTCTAGTGTTAGAAAATGAGGTCACATGACACAGACTCACAGTGTCACATGACCGTTCGATTACAACATATCAATGGCCAAAGGTGAATTTTGGGCCTATTGTTGGTCTTCATAATATTTATGAAAAACTCTCAGCGGAATCATGACATGTGGTACTGAACATGTGTCATACCACATGTCATGATTCCACTGAGATTTTTTCATAAATATTATGAAGACCAACAATAGGCCCAAAATTCACCTTTGGTCGTTGATATGTTGTAAATCCAATGGATGTGTGTCCTGTGTCATAGTGATGGGAGTGGGACCCGATGAAACTTCAACATCAAATCACAACCATTGGATTAAGAGAGATGAAAGGTGGAAGGTTTCTTTTGGAGGGAATGTAGTGTGATAACTCCTTTAGTGAAAAATCTCTTTGGAATCATCACATGTGTCATTCTTCAAATTTCCAATTATTCAATCGCCATACCAACTATAGTTTTTTGAAAACCATTCACCATGACAAATAAATTAATTCAAATATTTGGAAAATAATTTCACCATATTTTTATAAAAATGGTATCCGTTATTAAATATTCGCCAACCAATATCCATATTTTGAAACATAAATGCCATCAATATTAATAATTTTATTTTTAAAAAAATTATAGTCGCCATGTTTTTATAAACATTGTATACACTATTAAAAACTTCTCCACCAAATATCCATATTTTGACACATAATTTTCCATCACTATTAAAAATTTTCCCCCCAAAACACATGCGATTTGCCACAATTTTATACTTTTCGGGAGGGGGATTCCTTAAAGTTATCCCTGACAATCGTTCAAACATCGCCGATGACTCTGAGCTGAAGTGTCCCTCAAGGTCCGTTCAACATGAAATTAGTGGTCTTTATGGGATCATATCTCGAAGCTCGTGTAAGGTAGCATCGAGCTGTCAAGTGCTACGGAACCGTGTTGCCAAAGCCTACAATAGCCTATCTTAGTTTTCATAGATTCAAGTTCGTTTAAATTTGGCAACACATTCTTGGTTGATATCAAAACTAAAAGTGTTCCTCAGTTCAAATGGCCAACAATGTGTATCTTTCAAACCGTCGGTTGTAGCATCGAACCATATGTTCCAACAGCTCTAAATGGCCAAGTAAACGCTAGGGGAAACCTTTTTTTCCACAGACAGTCGTTCAAACACCACCAATGACTTTGGGCTGAAGTGTCCCTCAAGGTCCCTTTAGCATGAAATTAGTGATCTTTATGGGGTCATATCTCAGAGCTTTGTGTGAGGTAGCATTGAGACGTCAGGTACTATGAGACTATTTTGTCAAGGCCTACAATAGCCTATCTCAATTTTTAGATATTAAAGTTCATTTAAATTTGGCAACACATTCTCGGTCGATGTCAGAACTCAAAGTGTTCCTTAGTTCAAATGGCCAACATTGCATATCTTTCGAACCGTCGGTTGTAGCATCAAACTGTCAATTCCAATAGCTCTGCATGATTGGGTAAACGCTAGGGGCAACCTTTTTTGGCACACACAGTCATTTGAACACCACCGATGACTCCAAGTTGAAGTGTCCCTCAAGGTTCATTTAGCATGAAATTGTAAATATTTACGGGGTCATATCTTGGAGCTTGTGCAAGGTAGCATTGATCCATAAGGTGCTAAGGGACCATGTTGTTGAAGCCCACAATAGCCTGTCTCAGTTTCCAGAGATTCAAGTTCACTTAAATTTGGCAACACATTCTCAGTCGATGTCAAAACTCAAAGTGTTCCTCAGTTCAAATGGCCAACATTGCGTATCTTTCAAACCATCATTCGTAGCATCAAACCATCTATTCCAAAAACTTTGAATGGCCGGGTAAATGCTAGTGGCAACCTTGTTTGCCACACACAGACGTTCGAACACCGCCGATGACTCTGGGTCAAAGTGTCCCTCAAGGTTCGTTCAACATGAAATCAATGATCTTTACAGGGTCATATCTCAGAGCTCGTACAAGGTAGCATCAATTCATTAGGTGCTATGGGACCGTGTTGCTAAAGCCTACAATAGCCTATCTCAGTTTTTAGAGATTCAAGTTCATTTAATTTTGGCAACACATTATGGGTCGATGTCAGAACTCAAAGTGTTCCTCAGTTCAAACGGCCAACATTGCTTATTTTTTAAACCATTGGTCATAACATCAAACCATTTATTCCAATAGCTCTAAATGGCTAGGTAAACACTAGTAGCAATGTCATTTTCCACACACATTCATTCGAACGCCGCTGACCATTCTGGGCTAAAGTGTCCCTCAAGGTCTGTTCAGCATGAAATTGGTGATCTTTATGGGGTCATATCTCAAAGTTCATGCAATGTAGCACCATGCTGTTAGGTGCTACGAGACCATGTTTTCGAAGCCTACAATAGCCTATCTTATTTTTTAGATATTCAATTTCATTTATATTTGGCAACATATTCTCGGTCAATGTGAGAACTCATAGTGTTTCTCAGTTGAAACGACCAACATTGTGTATCATTCAAACCATCATTCGCAGCATCGAACTGTCAACAACTCTGAATGGTCAAGTAAACGCTAGTGGCAACCTCATTTTTCACACACTATCATTCAAACGCCACCGACCACTCATGGCCAAAGTGTCCCTTGGGGTCCCTTTTAGCATGAAATCGATGATCTTTATAGGGTCATATCTCAAAGCTTGTGCTAGGTAGCATAAAGATGTCAGGTGCTATGGGACCATGTTGCCAGGGCCTACAATAGCCTATCTTGGTTTTTAGAGATTCAATTTCATTTAAATTTGGTAACACATTCTCATTTGATGTTAGAACTCACAGTGTTCCTCAGTTCAAATGGCCAACATTACATATCTTTCAATCTATCAGTCATAGCATCAAACCGTCTGTTCCAATAGCTCTGAATGGTTGGCTAAATGTTGCTAACAACCTTGTTTGGCACACATAGTCATTCAAATGTCATCGACCACTCCGGGGTGAGTAGGAGGATGAGTGAAAATATGTATTTAGATGCAAAAGGGCTTGTGGTCCATTTTGAAATTTGATCATGTATTTGGATCATGGAATATTATTTGGATCATGTATTGATCATATTGTAACCCAATCTTAAATGTAAGCCTTAATGGCATTGATAAGCCTAAAAGTTACCTAGGGGTCACTAGGAATGGTTATGTATTGATCTTAGATTTAATCAGTATGCCTGACAAATAGAGACTTAGTAGTAAAAGCATAAGGCTTCACATCCATGTCTTCCGTATTAATCTTATTAATAAAAGAACTCTTGCCAACATTAGGGTACCCATAGATCAAAATAGGCTTGGTATTGGGGTCAATAGACGACAACCTTGCCATATGATGCCTCACCTATTCGAGGTCATGTCTTTATATTGTGATTGTCCCATGGAACAAGGAACACACCAATGAATATAAATGTTTGATTCCACATGACCTTGGATATGGTGTGACTTAGAAATATTGCCTTATATTATATTTATACATTTCTACATTCATTTCATTACTTTTGTTATTATTATAGTGAAAGGAGTTGAAGGTAAGCACCAGTCATGGCTGGAAGTGACCCGATGATTGGAGAGGGTAGATGATAGATGGGAAGGTCCTTTGGGATGTATTAGAAGGTGTTGGGACCAATGTTGAGGTTGGGTATTGCAGGGAAGGGTATTTTCTACAAAACCCTTGGTTTCTAGTCCAAATAGTGAGGGTTTATTGAATTGGAGTGTAGATGGGTGAGTACGGGTAAAATAAGTTGAAAATTGGTTGTCTTTTATCCTTTATCAAGTCTCTTTGGGGTTGTGGATTCCTGGAAGTGAGTGGTTCTAGGAGTTTCTTTGTTAGGTGAGGCTAATTAGGCCTAGTTGAAGGGTTAGGGGGTGAAGGAATTCTTCACTAATCAAAGATTTAAAGTCTAAGATTGATATCAATTTAGTAACTTTGAAAAGGGTACTAGAAAATGTAAAAAAATTGCTAGGTTGTTTGGGGATTTTGAGAGTAAATTGATGATTTCAGTGTTGGAAGGGCTACTAGGTAGCCCTAGAATGGCTATAGAAGAGGAAGGGTGAAAGATGAGTTGATTGGATTGAATGGAAAGTTTTAACATGTAAAATATAGCATTTTGAGATGATCTAAGGTGTTAGGATTAGGGTGTGAAGTCTGGTTTGAGTTTTGGTGTGGTGGAGGCACTAGGTGGCCTAGGATAGAGTTGATGCTAGAAGGCATTGGAACAAGGAAACAAGGAAGTGAATTTGAGTAGTATGGTTGTGGAAGTGACTTACAAAGTCATATAAATCAACTAGATCCTTGAGTGAGGTTAATTCCTTGAGTGGATTCCAAGTTGTTTGTAGAATCCTCGAGTTGAGTTAGTCTCCTTAGGGTGACAGTAACAATATACATCGATAAACATACAAGAATGACTATAAGGCATGGGAAATTTACAAAGCATAAGACATCCACATAAACATAAATTAGTATACATCAATACACCAAACACATGAATTGCATACCTAAAACATAAAAAATATATATTCGTAGGGAATGAAGCCAAATATATATGTCCAATAATGTTATACATTGAATATATTCAATACACTTAAACTGGCTTCCTCAAAGTCAAATGGATGTACAACGTATCACTTATACAATATAAAAAAAATATATCCACTAATGCCATATAGGCATACAATCTATATCCCTAATCTAGTCCTTTCCCCCCAGGGGAAGAAAACAAATCCCAAGTTGTCTTCGATTGTCGCATCGATGGAGATGCAGTGGATGTTGTTGTCTTCTGAGTGCACTCACTCATCCTCCTGTCTAGACTCTTCTATAGCTCGAGCTGATAAAAAACATTTAAGCATCAATAACTAATATACATCAAAATTGAATTATACAATGACATAAAATAGAATATTTGCTTACCGCTAGCAGATAGTCACTATGTACATCCACCGAAGGCTCATGCTGTCGATCTGGAGTAATAATTCCCTACAACAATGATCAAAATAATAATTAAAATACATACATGAATATCATTATATAATTCAATACAAACAATTAAAATAATAATTAAAATTAAGTGATCTCTTTCATACCTCAGTCAGTGCTTCAGAAATAGCTACTGCTATAGCTACTCCATGATCCAAAGTATCACGAACAAAAGGAGGAGTCTCTGATGTCAATAAATGAAAATGAAAAAAAAAATTATTATGTAGTTGTCAAGATTACATATATTTTTTACAACCCTACTAATGAGTAAATGATACCTCTGTGAAGGTTCCACCGTGTCCTTCGGTGTGCGGTGTTGATGTTGAAGCTCCAACATTCAACTAGTGCACATGTACATGGAAAATTATAAGATAACTATTCATATAAGAACGTACTTCTGACATGTTAATTATAATGCATTATTACATATATACCTGTGGACTCAATGATGATGTCACAAAGCTAGGTGAAAGAAAGTGATCATTGTGCCTCTAGATTTTGATCATAATTTGTCTAGTAATTTAGTTATTCATTCATTTATTAATTAAATATAATCAAGTAAATCAAGTTAACATGCAAATAAAGATACCTCAAGGAAAGTGGCACGATGCCCTTCGCTGTCTGTTGTGAACGTCAATGGTCCACCAGTTAATGTCTAATGCACATGCACAATAAGTTATGATACAATTATTCATATAATTACATAATAATCAAATATATTAAATAAAATGTTTTATTTGATACATACTTATGGAATTGATAACGATGTGTAGAAGGGGACAGGAGGATCATTGCCACTACCACCGCCACCGACACTCTTGCCCTGAAATTTGATCGTAATCAATAGATACTAAATTAATTAGTTATTCTTTTATAAATAAAATATGATCAAAGGAATTTAATGAAATTGGAAATATTTACCTATGTGTCAATGTCAAATGTCATATTTAGAAAATCATCAGTCATCGATCCGGAATCCTCTTCCTCTCTCTTAGTAGTACCAAATGTGCACAAGGATCCACATGAGTGACAAATATGCCCCCTCAAAGATTGACCATGGTCACCCTCAACTAAAGGAGTGGCACACTAAATGAGAGTCTCTGTCAGAGCACGATCGTGCCTAGAGTGTCCGCTTCTACATGCTCCTTCACAACGGAAGGAATAGTAACATGATCTACCTATAGCTTTCCAATAGGAACCCTAGGTATGTTAGGGTCATGATGTGCCCCCGCTCTATCAAATGATGACCCCCCTCCTCTACCCTGAGAATCTAGATAGTCAAAATAATTTGTCACCTCCTTGAGTACAAACTCACAATAGAGTTTCCTCAAGAAATATATAGGAACCCTCATGATTGTTACATGGAGGGGAATCAAAGACCATCCACCATCTCTCCCAAAAATTGTTTTTAATCTCTTCATTTAAGTACCAATGAATTGGGAACCTCCTTGTTGTAGTTCTAAGAGTATCTGTGTCCCCTAGTTTTTTAAAGAGTTTGTAAATGTCATCTTTTGAGAATTTTTTTCTATGTCCGCATGAGATAATTTATTTGCATAATATTTTTTTTTTAATTCTCTTTTATCTTGCCATAAATTAATTTTCCCACTAACTGAGCTTACGTGGGTCAAGATTGCTTCTAATGATTTCACAAGTCTTTCTCTTCCAGGATTTGTACCAATAGAATCTTTTAACCTCTTAATTAAAGATTCTAATTCATTTTTCCCTCTTTCAATTTGATTCATCAAATTTTCTTGTGTTCTAGGAGGAGGTTTTCTCGATTAGTGGAGGCAATTGAGGTTCATTTTCGTGGTTATTTTCTTCATTTATTTCTTCATTTGTTTCTTCATTCATTTCTTCATGAGGAGACAGAGGGTTTGGTTGAGGGATATTATTTCTTCCTGGCAATTAAAAAAATGAGATTTTAAAATCTTAATTACGTGTATAAAATCTAAGAATTTTTTTTTAAGAAAACAAATTTCAAGAAAATAAATTTTAACAAAACTAAAATTGATGGATGAATGAATGAAAAAACTTACCTCTTCTTCCAGATCGAGCTTGACGACGGCGTGGAGCCATTTTGTATACAAATTGATGGATGAATGAATGAAAAATATGAATTCAACAAGCCCAAACAAGACTGCGTACACGCTTGGGAAGGCTCTTTTTGTTGCAAACGCGGGTTTGTGGAAAGAAAAATGAGCTTTCCCGATTGTAGCAAACACTAAATAGTGTTTTTACAAAGCCCGCGCATGCTCTTTGGTTTAGATTGCCCAAGCCTAAATCTTGGGCAACCCAAGCCATAGCGTGTGTGCCCTATAGGGCACACGAGCTTTAGTGCATACGTACTATAGTCGATGGGGGGACTAAAAAGAAAAGTGGCATCTTTTTGGTCCCCCATCTTTGTGCATATACCCTCATACACTAGTGTATAGTAAGGGGTCCTAAAGGGTCGCAATTGGTCTTAAGGAGTCCTAAGATATATTAATGTGTCATAGGACCCATTATAACCCCTAATAATACATCTTAGAGGTCCTAAAGGGTCGTAAGGGGTCATAAGGGGTCCTAAGAAATATTAATGTGTTCTACAACCCCTGATGAGCCCTTATGACCCTTTAGGACCCCTATGAATACATCTTAGGCATCCTAAGGGGTCATAAGGGTTCCTAGAACATATTAATTTGTCATAGGACCCCTTAAGACCCCTTAGGAACCCTAAGAATACATCTTAGGGATCCAAAGGGGTCATAATGGTTTTTAGAACACATTAATGTATCCTTTAAGACCCCTTAGGACCCCTTACCATACATTAGTGTCTTAGGAAACATTAATGTGTCCTATGACCCCTTATCGTAGATTAGTGTATGGTAAGGGGTCCTAATGGGTTGTAAGGTTTCTTAAGGTGTCCTAGGATATACTAATATGTCATAGGACACCTTAAGACCCCTTATAACCCATAAGATTACATCTTAGGGGTCGTGAGGGGTCTTAAGGTGTCCTAGGACATATTAATGTGTCCTAGGACTCCTTATGACCCCTAAGATGTATTATTAGGGTTCATAAGGGGTTTTTAGAGTTTTCTAGGACACATTAAGACCCCTTAGGACCCTTAATAATACAACTTAGGGGTACTAAAGAAGTTAAGAGTAATTCCATAAAAAAATAATTAGGGTATGTTTGAAATCACCCATTTTATATCATTTAGTCTTCATTAAATATTAGTTACATTTTCTACTAAAAATGACTAAATACAATTATACAAGGTCTTAGTCCCATGTTTCCTCAAATCTTGTAGTCACAACAATACTCAAGATAAACCAACTGTCTTTAATGCAAAAACAACAACATTTAACACAGGGCAGTCCACAATACCCACATTTGAGTGTTTCTTTTTTAAAAATTAAAAAGTTAATTAAAAATACATTTTAATTAAAAACCCTTTTCATTATAAATTATAGGGCAATTTAAATGATTTTTTGGGGTTTCATTAAATTCACCTGATTTTAACATTTTTCCTTAAATTTATGAACCATATGGGACAAGCTATAAGTACTTTGGATGAATTGTTAAGGATCAGACTAGTTCTTCACATGAAAAAGTTGGCAAGGAAAAGGCACTAGTAGTGGATTTCAAAGTATTTCTTCAATGATTGCATTGATTTTGTATGGCCTAGTGCCTTTCGCTATCTTAATGATTATCTTTATACTGAGGGTTTCATTTGACTATCAAATGATTATCTCAATGATGTCGTAGGTTTTTATTAAAATATTTATTATTGGTAAATGTTGTGGAGGGTTTCATTTTGTTGTTAAATGATTATCCTTATGAATAAAGGGTGATATTAAAATGGTGCAATATTTTCCTTCATACTTGCACATCTCTATAATTATATCAATGTCATTAAGGGTTTTATTTGACTGTGAAATGATTATCTCAATGCTATTAAAGGTTTTATTAAAATGTTTTCAATAATCTTACCAATGGCGCATAGGATTTTGTTATATTTTGAAATGAATATTAATTTTTTACTTATTTTATTTGACTGTGAAATAATTATTTGTATATATGTATAAATGTGTCATTATATATGCCATACATATTTGTACAGATATAGTTACTTGTATGCCATGGAGGGTGTGATTATATGTGTGCACAATTATGTATATCTATGCATAATTATGTGGATATATATATATATATATATATATATATATATATATATATATATATATATATATATATATATATATATATATATATCTATGTGTGTGTGTCTATATATACATATATATACACACACACACACATATAGATAGATATATATATGTATATATATATATATGTATATATATATATATATATATATGTATATATATATATATGTATATATATATATATGTATCTATATATATATATATATATATGTATATATATATATATATATACTGTATATATATATATATATATATATATAT